>WKFP01014790.1:744385-850714 GCA_011057875.1 Pterocles orientalis | reverse complement strand
ATCTGAACCTCAGACATTAGAGATGGCTAGGTCATTTTCTTTCCCATGATTTCTGTCGCCACGGAGATCTTGCTCTTGGTTTCAGAAGTTGTTACCATAGCTTTCAAGAGCATCCCATTTTTCTGTCAGTTATCACTCTGTGGCCTACAGTTAGAAAATGACATTCATGGTTTATATAAATTAAATTTACTCTTTTTGTATATATTTATGGTTAGCTTGCTTATTTTATTTGCATTTTATTCCTGCATTAACTCCTATTTGAAGAATGTATGTGATATTTAGGGAAATTTTAGTGCTTTGAAAGCCGCTTCAATATTTAGATGTGTCTAAAGTATTTTTTATCAGACTTCTGTAAATGAAGACTTTGAAAACGCAGTTGGTGTCAACCATGGAGCCTTGTGAGTCATTCTAGGCTGTTAAGAAGCAGACACATTGTTTCTCAAGACAACTTTTTTAAAAAAAAAGTACTAATTCATAGACTATTCAGAAAACATTAAATAGTGAAATAATCCTCTCATTGGCAAAATAACTCCACTGTAAGCAATGTGAATGACATTGGCTTGTGGGCACTTCCATGGATCCTCATCATCCTGGTTTCTAGATCCTGATTTATTGCTCGGTCTGCTCCCTTGGATATTCTCCAGATTGAATTTGGCTGAACTAGTTCTCACACTTTGCCTTTTTCTTTCTCCTTTATTTGTTCTGAACTTTTCTCTCTCCGCTCCCCAGCCCCACCCCGCAAATGAAACTGTCCACAAAGCTTGAGGGAACCAGGCAGAACTTAGCTTAAGACTGTAGTGACACCGGCCGGGGCGGGGGCCGTGGGACTATTGTCCCAGTCATACACCAGTTCCTTTGAAATACACATTATCCTGACATCAAATGCAGTGTGTGGAGGCGATAACCATGAAGCTTTCTTATTAAGCAGTGTTCAAATATTTTTTAAATTAAAAAAAATACACCCCTAAATGTAAGGTTCTTAAGTTGGTATTTGGATACAGAATCATGGGATGGTTTGGGTTGGAAAGGACCTTAGAGATCATCCAAGGCCTATTGCCTAGTCCTTAACCCTCAAAAATATTTCCTACTCCCCAAAAACACAGCTTCTGTAAAAAGGGACAGAAAAAGAAAACTTGTGGGAATTATTTCAACTACTCTGTGAGTTCATCTTCATAAATGATAGCTATTCCTATGACCTAGGTAAATATGAATTAGAGCAGAATAGCAGGGTACTCTCCGTAACAATGTCTGGCAAGTCAGCATATCAGAATAACGAAGGAATATTTCTCATCAATTAAACATCACTAGATAATACTTCTATAGTGGTTGCATCACATGGTAAATGTAAAAGTATTTTTAATGGGGAATTTAATGGGGAATGAAAACAGATATTTGCACGTTAAAGGGAATATGCATTGAGAAAAGCAGAAAAATTATTGTTGTGCAATGATCAATCTTGTGTAAGTCTTGTTCCACTAGAGAACTTTTCAATAGGAAAAAAAAAAAATGGTTCTTGCTGGGTGGTTTGCTGTAAAGCTGGACTGTACTGTAGAGAAGTATGTTGTAATATTTATTCCAAATTCTAACCAGTGTTTAGAGTCTCAGAGCTGATATAAAGCACGGGGAAACTTTCTTAAGGGTAACAGTGTTTTAAAAATAGCTTTTATAGCAATTTATCCAAATTTTGTCACAGTTGATACTATAATGGTATGGTTTAGTCTAAGCATCTGTTAAACCCAGGTGTAAGGAAAGGGTGTGAAATGTCAGCAAGGTCTGACTTTCAAACAACAATATTTCTTTAGCTGTAGTTGACAAAATCAACGAACTGATATATAAGGACTGCATCTCAGTGATTCATCCAGTGAGTATAAAGTCAGCCTCCACTTTTGAGACACTTTTTATCCCTGTCGATGTACAAGATGCAAACGCGATGATGATCAGGCAGATTGCTCCGGGACTCGTTTCCCTTAGCTGGAGATGCTGCTGGAGTACCGCTAATGTTTCACCTGATAAATCAGAAAGTTGCTGATAGAAAATCTTCTTTACGTACTTTAAAATGTCCAGTATTTCCTCAATTAACACACAAGTCTATTTACATGACTTTGTAAATGTTTCACACTTTAATACCTCATTTAAATAAAGATTTGATTCAGAGCTTACTCTTTCCAGAAGGCATCTACTGCTGCTCTGACTCAGGGAGACAGTAATAGAAAGCAAAAAGGGAAAAAAAGGGAAAGAAAATAGAACCAGGCGCAGTGCTACTGCTCCTGATACCCCCCATCTGTCACAGACTGTGGAACGGGGCTGTAACTGGGTGCAGAACAGTCCGGATCCTTTTATCCTCTGCCATTAATTTGTCTATTTGAACCTGTCCAAGGCTTTTGCTCCCCAGTAATTTGTATCAGTGATTTCTGCATTTAGTTACATAGCTCCTTTACGTCAATTTGTGGTTTAAGAAGTTAGCTCAATGAGCTTGTGATCTGCTGATCTCTGCTGCTGCTGTCGGTACCTTTTCTCGTTATCCTACATTGTTTACGTGTTTGTGGGGGAAGCAGTATTCTCGATGCAAGTGCAAATTGGATTTTGTTTCCAGTAATTCCTAAAATTCTTCTGGAGTTTTAAAGTACCCCCTCAGCATAAAGTTGATTTTTTTAAAAAAATTTTGAGAGTAAGACTTTTTCCCCAGTGCAGTAGCTATTTTAGATCTCATTATGAGATGCTCTCTCCGTGTCAGTTGGTTTAATCCCAACCATATCACTTTGAAATTACCAGCACAGAATTTCCTCTGCCCTTTTCCTGCCTGTATTACTCATTTCACAGTTCCGTTTGTGAAATCATTTTTGCAGCTCTCCGCAGGTTACTTTCATTTTTGCTCCCCTGTTGAAGTTCAGAGGACAAACTTTCCACGCATGCTGTTTTCCAAAGCACTTCTGGATGTGCTAAAGCACGGCCCCACCACAGCTGTGTGTGAGCTCCCAGTAACGCACCGTGTTGTAAAGGTTAGTGGACATGTAGCCGAGGTGGGATCCCCTTCACCAGGGTGACAGCAGCTTGAGATGCTCAGAAACATAGTTTAGGTGACATACCCAAACGTTCCAACAGCGATAAACTTCTGATGTGCCCTACGAGGGGGCTATGATCAGCTTATGCAATTAAATCAGGACAGTAAAAAACCAGGGGGAATGAGAGAGATAGGATTGCTAGCTAGACCAATACATGGAACAGTGAGATGTCTACAACCTACCATCAGAGAATCTTCTACTAGCTGCTGATCGGGCTGTCCCTGGACGTAGCCAGTACCTGCTCTCCCTTTGGAGAAGCAATACGTAAAGCTGAAGTTGAAGGTGTACGGGAGCCAGCATGTTTGCAAATAGCTTGGCACAGAAATGTAAGAGAATGATTCGATGGTTGGCTCAGAATAACTTTGTTCGGAACAATCCCTACATGCTTTGAGATGAAGCTCTCTTCTCCACAGCATTTCGAGACTGAGTTACACATCTTTGTTTACTCTGTGCTCGCATTTTGCAAGTGTTGCTGCGGCTCTGCGTGAAAGCTGGGTTAAGACACAGTATCTCAGACCGTTCTGAACCTTACAAGCTGCTTTAGATTTTTACTTTAAGAATGTAGCCAGAGAAAATGGTATTAATAGAGGATGACAGAAGACTCTGGAAAGATCAGCACTAAGGAAATATGAGAGTCAGCAGTGTTAAGATACAGAATCATAGAAGGGTTTGGGTTGGAAGGGACCTTTGAAGGTCATCTAGTCCAACCCCCCTGCAATGAGCAGGGACATCTGCAACTCAATCAAGTTGCTCAGAATTCTTTCCAACCTGACCTTGAATATTTCTAGGGAAAGGGCATCTACAACCTTTCTGGGCAACCTGTTCCAGCGTTTCACCAGCCTCATCGGAAAAAAATTCTTCCTTGTACCTGGTCAGGATCTTCTAGTTTTCAACCATTTCCCTTTGTCCTGTCACAACAGGCCCTACTAAAATATACTGATGCTTAACGCTTATTAGCTCCACGAGCAACAAGCTGGGTATGATGGAGTAAAAAGCATTTGTGACTCTCTAACGCGAGTAGTTCAGCATCAGAAAAACGCATCCATTATAGAAATAAGATTTGCATGTGGTCCATATTGACTAGGATGCTGCTGGCTAGTCAGCCAAAATAGTACCTCAGACCGTGAAACAAAACACAGAAAACAATTCTATTTTTTGACATCATTTCTGTTAGCCGAAACCTGGATATCAAACTTTGACTGCTGGCTTTGAAAGAACCCTATAGCCTGCACAAATGCGTTTTTTGGTGTCCTTCAGGATGCAAACATGGTATTACGTTTAAAGCACAGTGCTATTTGCATTTTTTTCTAAGTACCAGTTAATTCAAAGAATTGGTGAATAATAACACAACTCTCTGCAGCCAGGAAGATGGAGCATTTCCCTTCGACCTCATCCTTGTCTCCCAACAATTTTAATGCTGTTCTCACAGAACGATGCTGTGATACCAGTTCCTGACAAGCACCATGACCTTTCAGGCAATATTGCACCCTGTGTGCATGCAGAAGAAAAAAAACCCTTTAAATTGTGATCTTAAGGAACAACAACCAACCAAACAAAAATCCTCCCCCTAAAAAACAAACCCCAAAAAATCAGGAAGCGCCTGACAAGCCAGCCACAAGTTGCCGAATGCTATCATTTCCTGAAATCCCGAGATTCCCCTGGGATTGTTGCTGGGTATATGTGTACCTCCGCCCTTTATCACATTCGTATGTGTTGCTGGAGAGCTCCACAGCACAATGTTCAGTGTGCTCCTCCTGGGGAGAAGTGGTGACAGTCTGCCACAAGAAAATGTCACTCCGGAAAGGAGGAAAAACGTTCAGGATGTGCCAAAAAGAAAGTGGAGCATGGGCAGATAGCAAAGCATCGTGTGAGATCAACACGTCACAAAGCTGAACTCCCATATAACCATTTAATAATCTACATTGTTTTCTTGTGTTTATTTTTGGGCAGCATCACTGCATTATGCTTGTGGTCTGTCTTCTGTCGGTTCAGTTCCTGGGGCTGGTTTATGTTGCTGGGTATGAAGACTGTACGCTCCAACCCTACTGACCCCATGCTTTCAGCAGTTTCAGCTGTCATACCCTTGGCATTCTGGAAGAGCAGAGCACCTTGTCCAGACAACTCTAACTCTGTATTCACAGAGCTTTTGAATGCTGAATGGATTCAGATAAGCTGAAAAGCAATGCAAAGCCAGAAGACAATGAAGATTTTGTTGGTTTTCAAGGAGATATTTTATAGGAGTTGATGCATGCTGGAGACTTCTGCTTGAATCAAATCACACCTGGAGAGTGATATTAAAGTTATGGAGAAAGAAGATCAGTTCTTTTTCAAGTAAGGTAAGTTTGAAAAGACTGTTTGAAGTGAATTTTAAACAATTCATGTTCTGTCACTGGTGACTGTTGCCCAAGGTAGGCTTGTGAGCTGGACCCTTCAGGCTGAGGATCAACGAGCGTGCTTAGTGGAAGGGAGTGGTACCAAGATCGGGGTGCTCCACCAGCAAAATTCCTCTTCCCTAGCCACAGGAGAAGTTAAACCTCCATCCTGGTGTAATAAAGCCATCTACACTACTGAAAAGAAACTTAGGCTAGTAAAGCCTGTCGGTGGAAATTTAGAGTTGTAGATGTCCTGGGACTAAAAGACAGACACGGGACACTGCACACAGCTGAGGCAGGGGAAATCGGTGACATGACCTGAGAGCACGCTTCCATTCTATCGACAGTTCACAAAGGTTTGTGGACACAGGCAACAGGGAAACAAAGTGTAAGTCACTCAACCTTCATTAGTCAATGTTGTGCTTACTAAAACCATTTAGAGGCCTGCAAGGCCCATGTATGACCTGGAGGAGAAGGAAGCTTCTAGAAGCAGCTCACACACAAAAGGAGACAGTGGCTTTGGAGGAGTTCCTCCACACCACTGCAGGATGAACCTTTGACTTATTCTTTGTGTTGGCGACCTTTAATGAACACCTAGATTCAACCCTGAACATCTTCCACTAGATGTTGCTCAAAGCTCCATCCAACCTGACGCTTCCACATCTCCGTGCGCTCTCTTGCAGTGTCTCACCAACCTTGGATGAAACCTGTGATGATCCTCAAGGATCATCAACCAGCTGTGGATGAAAAACGAGAAGAATAACAACAGTGCAGAAGTCAACAACTGCTAAGGACCCTGTCATTCTGTAAGACCCCTCCAAATCAGTTTAGAGCAGTGGGTGTCTTGTCTGAAACAAGATTTGCAACAGGTGGCTTGAAAGAAAAATTGCAAATAGTTATTGTAAAACTCGAAGAATGGGATTCCCAATTCAAACTTAAAGATAGATTTTGTCTTTTGAATCTACTCTCTTTGATTTAAGAACTAACAATTTCTGGTATATAATAAAGACTTAGGAGAAACACACAAAGAAAAAAAAAAAATATTTTTTTAAAATTCTTGTTTCCAAAACACCAACATGATTTTGACATTTCTGCAGGAAGTTTCCCGAGGCAGTGTGGTGGTGCAGATGACATCAACTCCTAGTTGCAGCTCTCTCGTTTGCTAGAGCATTTCTGAGTAAACATGCTTGCACAAGGACTCTTTTTGCATTTTTCTAATGAAATTATGCATATCCCACCCTTTGAAGACTGTATCCTCGTATGTAAATTTGTAGGAAAAGTTGATACATTTGTTGATCTGAGGTACAGGTATCTTCATATGATAAAAAAGGAGAAAAGTTACGTGCTTCTTGTGCAGCTTGGCGTGTGGGTTGTTTTTTCTTTTTTTTCTAGATACTTTTAGCATTATTTTTGCTGTACACCTTCACAAGATTTTTTTTTTTTGCATTGCTACCACCTAATGGTCATAATGCCTTAACTCTAATGGTAGTAATTTTGTCTCACTCATGTACGGCTTTCAGACAGAAATCATACAATAGCTTTTGTATTTTTATCAGAAAATAAAATAGTAGTAAAATACTAAAATTACTGCCGGACTTTCATCACCCAATTTTTTCTATTTGCATGGCAAAGTGTATTTTCCCCAGTGTTCCTGAATTTCTAATGATAAAGAGGGTCCTGGTTACTCTGCAGATAGAATAACCCTTTTCTAAATGCACGCTACTCAATAAATGAACAAGCTGCTTACAGTAATTAAAGTAATGTCATCCTGTGCTCAAATTGCTTGTGCTAATAAAGCTAATTGGCAACAGCAAGCATTAACTGTGATTAGTCATACGCATCTAATGTCATCACCAGTGCCTATAATTTTCTGCACAGAGGGAATTTCACGTCTGTTTTAAATCACTTGCCTGTTGCCTGCATCGCTGCACTTTCCTATGTTAGTGTAGC
Source organism: Pterocles orientalis (assembly GCA_011057875.1). Taxonomy (NCBI): domain Eukaryota; kingdom Metazoa; phylum Chordata; class Aves; order Pterocliformes; family Pteroclidae; genus Pterocles; species Pterocles orientalis. Next base: position 843,330 of record WKFP01014790.1, on the reverse strand, counting down.
AAAGATTCTTTTACAAGAGACGACAGAAAAGTTGATTTTCTTTTTCAAACGAAGAACTCCACAGTAGAGAGCAAGACAGGAAGCATTTCCGAGCCACTTATTCTGAAATAAGTGCTTTATTTCAGCTCAGTGAATAAATCTGCATTTTCCATCCTTTGCATCTAGTCGGATACACCCTCCTACAGGGTGGAGCCTATTTGCACCAGGACATTAACCTAATCAATTCAGGCTACAAGCTGTATTGCACAGGAAAGCAGATGAGGCAGGAGATCCATTTTGTATTTGTTTGGGAAATTTGCAAGAAACCATTATCAAGAAGACAGACTTTCCAGGCTTTTGCACCCTTCATTGCAAACAATCCCCTAGCCGTAAGCAGAACAATAATTATTTGCTGTGTCAATCCAAAAGGGCAAATGTTAAATTAACAAGAAACGGGTGGCTGAAAACGCAGCTTTAGAGACCAAAATTTCCTTTTTTTTTTTTTTTTTTTAGCAGTCTTTTTCCTATTTGAAGATTTCCTTCTCCTTTCACTTTTCTAACAGCTACCCCATAATTTCTACAAGTGGTTCCCAGAAGTGACGTTCACTAGCTCACACACCTTTAGACGTTCTCTCTCCAAACGGGCACTGTTATCTAACAACACAAAGGTGTTCTCAGGTTCTCCAGCTGAGGCTTTTTGCCTGTGCTGGCTGGAGTAACTATTTCACGTGTTACTCTGCTACACTTCTTGGTTTGCTTTCATCCAGCTGCTTGGGATTACTGCTTTATGTTCAGCCGATGCTTGGCCTTGTGCCTCACAGCTTCACTGACCACCTGAAAACGTAGAGCTACCGAGTCATCTCAGGCTCAGCAAAGGCAAACCAACCGACCTCAGCTTACACAGAGATGCTTTAAACCAAAGTAAAGGGAACAGCTGCTCTTTGCACAGCTCTGGTAACTCCTTTTCATTTTACAGCAATGTAGCTGGGTTTTATTCCACTGCAGATTTCAGGTATATGTCCATTAATCAAAAAGTTGCCTAGTTGCTTGAAAATTTTTTTTAATCCCATTTCAGAGTATGATCAGGTCATGACTTTTGTTCATCATTCCTTATTTTCTAAATTCCAGATCTACTCATAAAAATCCTCATAATTTTGGAATTTGCCATGATGCTGCTCACATGAATTATGCACATCCCTAGGGCTTGCCTCTGTGGTTAATGTGACACTAACTTAGCACCCTTGCTCCTTCATAGAAGAATCTTAAATTTCACAAAATAACTTGGTTGTAAAGAACAAAATCCTGATCCTTCCCTATATAAAAGAATAAAATTATTAATCAGATTCTATTTTTTGTATTGTTTGCCTGTATGGACCACAAATGTTTTTTTTTTTTTTTTTTTTTTTTTTTTTTTTTTGGGGGGGGGGGGAGATCCAGTAGAAATCAAAGATTCAAATCTGAAATCACATCCAGAACTGCACGTATTAACTTTCATTTTATCAGCTGACAACACAAGCTTCATGATCTCTTGTTTAGAAGATCTGAGCAACTTTGTGTGAGTTTAGAGGACAGTTACATTGGCTCACTTGCACCTACACCTCTAGATTTCCGAAAATATTCTTTAACTGTTAGATGGCTTTGACTTTAGATGGCAAAATTCTCCCATTTCTGAAAGGCCCAGATGGTCCTAATAGACTAATTCTTGGATAACTTCAGAAGTACCAACTCTTGCAATGGCAGCAGCACTGGACTCAAAGCAACAGCTGTAGGAATGAACTGAAATTCCCTCTTTGTTACACTGATTTGTGGAAGAGATGTTTTGAATTGCCTCTTCAAGTTTTAGACCTACATAGTTCTACTTATCAGCCTTCATCTCTATTTAGCTTCTAACATCTATGAAAGAGGAACACCTCCTTCACAAACACCCATGTCTTGAATATGTGGTTTGTCCAGTTCTAGTAACAGTTCATTCCATCTCTGCACAATCTCAGTTCTCTGAAATCTTCCATGAAACATCAGGCAAAAGAGAATGCCAAACACAACACTGCCAGGATTCTCAATGCAAGGAAAGCAAGAGCTGCTTGTACAGTAAAAATAATTCAAAGCTGGAATCATCTATCTGCCACCCTACTTGTAACTGCCACCTTTTGAGTGTAGAAAAAACCCTAACCTCTAACACTGTTCCTTTTCCTTAAGGTCTGCAATAAATTATCCTGCCCTGCAAAAGGGATGCAAACCTCTTACAATGATGGGTGTTAGGCAGGATTGATATATTCTGCTCTCCCCTTCACTCCCTAGAGTAAGAGCAGTTTGTTCCCAAGTTCAGCTCCTACACCCGCAGTATAGTCACTGCAGCATTCCATCAGCTCCATCCACAGCCGCTATAGGAGCTGCTACGGCAGCAGCAAAGCCGTGAGCAATCCTCACACAGACACTCGGTAAGCTAAGATCTAATAACGCGTGCTGGCTTAGTATTAAACATCATTACACCTGTGGCAGGTTAGCCCTTGGCTGGGGGCCAAACCACACACACCCGCTCACACAGTCCCTGCCCCCACCCAATTACAGGGGAGAGAATTAAAGAGGTAAATGGCAAAGTGGACTCGTGGGTTGAGATAAGGACAATTTAATAACTAAACTACAATAATATTTATTACCTCTCAGCAGAAGTGTTGGAGCTGATCAAAAGCTTATGCTTATTTTTGAGTTTCTAAAATGTTTTTACAGGTTTGTAGCACACACCAAGGCTATGCATTGTTTAAAAAAAAAAAAGTTCTTGCCCCATTACCCTTTTCACTCCGAGGTCAAGAAAACTTTTTTTGTTAGTAGAACATAGTGAAGATCGCAGACATACTAATTTGGATCAAAGCTGGAGCAAATCCAAAGCCCAGAGGCCATATTAAGTCCCGCACTCAGGTAACAGCCTGTGGAGTACCTCGGTGATATATGGTTGGGTGTTATGACAGTCTCAAAAATAATCTTACCAACTCATTACCCTTTCAAACATGCCATGTTACCAGAGCGTACCTTTTGTTACATGTACGTGAAGACCGAATCTGCAGTCCTCATAGCAAATCCAGACAGAATAAGTCTCCTAAGATGTTTGATGTCAACAGAAAACTAAGAACCTTGTGACTTGTCTAGCAGCAGCAATTGAGTCTTCACATTCCAAAGGGTCAGATGTCAGTACGTAATACTCAGCCCACACCATCAGTATACATTCTGACTTCATACTGACAACTTATTCAGAGGAGGCAGTTACTGTGCATCCTGCTGCTTTCTTCTAGTGCAATTCAACTTGGATCTTCCACACTCATGATTAACTTGACACCTGCATCATGGCCATAAACTATTTGAAAAAAATCCCCCCATGAGCACAAGGCCGTTCAGAGGTTCTTGTTTGCAAGATGCAATGTAATGTAGCAATCTGTTATTTTGCAGGCAGTTAGCCAACTAAAAAGATTTAAGCTTCTTTTTCTAGCTCACTTAGGTATTGCAACGACCAAAAAGAGAAACACGAGCTTGCTTAAGAACTGTGAATCCCCTTCCCCTGCCCTCAAAGTTTAACTTTGCCATTTATCGGCTTTATTTCTTTTAAGCCAGTATCTTGACATGTGCAATAGAGATGATCTTTCCATTTGGCTCTGTTGCCCACCTATAACCTAACCCAATTTTCACATTTGGGAACATGAAGAATTTCTTGCTCCTAATAAACGTTTTGGTGTAACCGGGTGGTCTAGTTTCTGTATGAACCTCTCACACTACCCCAACACCGCCTTCCCGATTCCTCTCCAGACACTTGGCACAAGAACGTGTTTGGAAGTAGCAGCGACGCCTCTCACCAGGGGAACGGGTTCTTTAGTCGCGTAGAACATAGTCCCTACTTTCTCACGGCAGAAAAGGACGTTCACAGCCCAGCTGAAAGAGCACCAAGCATCTTCAAATGCAAATTCAAGCTTAACAAAACCATCAACCCACACCTAGTTCTACAGTGGAAGTCTTCTTCTGATACTCCATTCTCCATCCTGCTTGGAGACTCACGCTAGGTGCGCCTTACCATACAAGGAAAGCTTCCTTCAGAGCCCAGTCACGGGCAACACCCTGTCTGTGCTCAGCCCCGAGCCTGGCACAGCTGGGGGCTACTGGCTGTAGCCCCTCTTCTCTGGACTTAAGGGAGAGCCAAGGGCAATTTGCTCCTCCAAGCAGAGAGCGGGAAGCTTCTAATAACCACTGAAGTGAGTCTGCTTCCTTTGGGCTGTTTACAGGACGCACTAGACCACTCCTCGGAGCAGCCAGGCGCTTGTTGCACCACATCAGAGACATTACCTTTCTCACATGGCATGTTACAATGGTTCACATCTGTGCAACGCCGAATTCAGAACTGTGGTGTGTTCTTGAGAATAGCACTGGTGACAGCTGAAGCAGCGGGAGATCACCATCGTATCAAGAAGGATTCAATGCAGCACGCCTTGGCACAGCAGTTAGCAGGTTAACAGCATCAGTACAGGCTTAGATGAACCACTTTTGGCTGGACAGTGTTTATTCAATAATCACAAATTCTTGCCTGCTTCCAGGAAGCTATGAACATGTCAGCCAAAAGGCTCAAATATATCAAGTCGTTGGACTATGAGAGAGCAATCTTCAACAGAAGTTGGCCACAGAAACCAGAGGCACTGGTTCCTCCTCCCATCAGCCTAGCCAGAAACCACTGACAGTGCCTACAAATGCAAAGACAGGAACTTAAAACCATTTTCTATTCAGCAAAATGCTTCAGAATGGGCTGTACCATAGGCACAAGCACCCCTTTCTTCATTTCATTTAAGAAATGCGCCATGTACACTGCAGCTGGCTGTGTCAAAGATCCTGCCCACTGGGGTGTATGCACACGAGGGGGTGTCTCTGTGTATATTTATTTATACAGCTTAGTTAAAAATTGTCTTGCAAGCTTGGACACAGCAATCAATATGAATGATGTAAATAACACACTTGAAGAATTTAGTTATGGGGAAGACCCACACCACTTCCCCAGTTCAGAGACTGAATTCTTAATTCTGAGGGACTACAGAGGAAGAGTAGGACCCCCCAGTCCCATGAACACCTCACAATTCCTGGTTGATGTCTCATTTGGCTGCTGGCTGATCAGTACACACCGCCTGCCAGGAATCACTCCGTGACAGCACACTCCAGAACTAGGGCTTAGCAGCGACTACAGAGAACAACCTCCTAAACACAGCGTCAACAGTGAGTGTTTCTGTAAGGGTACAGCAGGAAAGGGGCTCTGGAGAACAACAGAAAGGTCACTGGAGTCTCAGCAGCCAGAGGCAGTACGCTTCTCTTGGCAGGGCCGTCGTCTGGTACAAGAACTGTGTCCATACTGTGTGTCTTCACTGGAAAAAACAGCAAAGAAAGATTTTACCAAACACTTATAGAATCATAAAGGTTGGAAAAGACCTCAAGGATCATCAAGTCCAACCCAACACCACCCAACCCACTAACCCGTGTCCCCAAGCACCACATCCACACGTTTCTTGACCCCCTCCAGGGATGGTGACTCTACCACTGCCCTGGGCAGCCTGTTCCAATGCCTCAGCACTCTTGCAGTGAAAAAATTTTTCCTAATCTCCAGCCTAAACCTCCCCTGGTGCAACTTGAGGCTGTTTCCTCTTGTCCCATCACTTGTTCCTTTAGAGCAGAGCCCAGCACCCCCCTCACTGCTCCCTCCTTTCAGGCAGCTGTAGAGAGTGATGAGGTCTCCTCTCAGCCTCCTCTTCTCCAGACTGAACCCCCCCAGCTCCCTCAGCCGCTCCTCGTCAGCCCTGTGCTCCAGACCCTTCCCCAGCTCCGTTGCCCTTCTCTGGACCCGCCCCAGCACTTAATTCCGTTTGGTGTAAGGAAAAGCCGGTTTTATTTGCAATGTATGCAGTCAGGCTTCAGTGTCCTCGCAAAAGAACCAGGTTCATCTATTGCCCAAGATGAAACTGTGACAACCTTTGACAACTAACTGGTGTAGGGAAGAGGGGAAGAACCTCCCACCCCCATTAAGACAGTGTAGCACATGGTGAGTTCAAAAGCAGTCCCAAAAGATCTGCAGGTAAGAGGTTCAGGTTCCATCTGAAAAAATATCTCTATTATGCCCTTGAGAATGAACCACCAACCTACCTAATTATCAACCACAGCCTAAAGCAGTGAGACAACCAGACAAACCCCACCCCAGCAAATGGGTAAGCTGAATCTCACGAGACACCAGTGACAAAATCTACCCAACCACAGCCGTGCAAGACTTGGTTCTCGTACTCTGGATGACTGTATGGCAACACACACATGATCTGAATTATAGCCTTCAGCATCCATGCGTTGAGATAGAGAACACTCCTTCTGAAGAATGTTCTAGCATAAGACAGACAGTACTTAAGCTACAGCCAGGAAGACGAACTAAAGGGAAGCCTGTCTCATTTTGTAAGGTACTTACCAATTTAGAGAAGATCAAAACGCAGAAAAAGTTCCCCTCTCCAACGGAAGAGGATCCATCAAACACTAAGCCCAGACTCACGTACGAGAGAGAAAGAGATACTACTAGCAAAACCAAATGTAAAGTTCAGTTCTCCTTATTGCTTCAGCTTGTGGCAGAAGAACAAGAAGTGCATGCTGACTTCCCTGTGATCTCATTAAGAGGAGCGTAATTACACAAAAGTCATTCACCAAGACTAAGCACAGAGCAAATCCCAGGCTTGGAAAGCCAGTGAAAACCAGAAAGCCTAGCCAGGTCTGGGCAAGTCCAAAAGATTTCATGAACTGTCCTAGATAAAGCAGGCAGGAAGATGCTTTTATTTTTACACCAAGAGTATTTTTTATTTCAATTTTATTGCCTTAAGTCTTCCTCCACACTGTAACCTTACATTTTCAAGCAATAATAGAACCAAATGATGCGCAATCCTTACCTGTCAGGAAGTAAGACGCAGAAACTAAAAGGCAGCAGTTAAAAACTTAAAAAAAAAGGCTTGTTGCTGCTTCATTAACTTCCGTTTCCCATCCCGGTTTGGGAAACAATACAGACACTTCTGTAATGAAACCTGAAGCACTTACAGGACACTGGAGAAAGCACTATTTATTCTGAGACAGTCAGAAATGATTTTAGGTATATTAATAGAGCCAGTTATATACAATAAATACTTTGATGTAACTGTATAAGACATATGTAAGAAAACAAAATCTCCAAGGAAACCAATTGAAACAGAGCGATAAGTCTTTCGTAACTCCTCAGGGGATTTCACACAAAGAAGGTATCTCACAGTAAGTTTCCGCGGCAGTGTGCAGATGACAATACAGAACTCACTGTTTTCAAGAGGTAGATACAAGGCTTAACATGAGCAAGAAGGTGGGGTTCACTCAAGAGCATGGTCACACTGGGTTGCATTTACAGCGATACAATGAGATGGTTTCCATTACCCTGTGGCCTTCTCAGTGACGGTCAAATCACTGGACAGGGGGAATGCTTAATTAATAACTATAATCATCAAGATGACATTTTACATGTTTACTTAAATGGAATAATCTTGGTACAAAATCTACTACAAGGCTTACACTTAATTAACGATGGCTTAAATGGTCAAGAAGGCATGATTCATCCACTCTGCCAGGTAACAGACACAGGTCTGAAGAGGCAGTGAGCTGGTCTAGTCACTTCTGCAACATGCTCTTGCTTGAGCAAAAATCCTTCACCAGAGAAGTCCTGAGGGTTAAATCCATTGGCCTCTGATATCAACTGACATCACTATCCTCAGTTTCAAGTGATGGAGCCTCCAGACATTTCAAAGAGCACCGTGAAACGGGGAAATGCATGACGTTTCAGTATGAGCCATTCAAAGCAAGCTTTTCATCCTAACTGCCGCTAAATGCACTATAGGAAGTCAAACCTGTACAAAGGCATTAGACTTTAGTTGATCTCACAACTGCATCAAAATATATTTTAACAAAGGAGACTCAAATTCCATTGCGTGCAAGCCAAATTTGATTAAACAGGTTGGGTAGCAAAGCCACTCAGAACACTCCAAACGTGTTCATACAGTTCTAAGCCTACGTGAGCAGCACAGAGCGCTGGTAAAAGATGGCAAAAGGTGTGTGCATGGGTGTGTGTGCATACACACCCATACACCCACCCCCCCAACACACCTCCAAAGCCTTCCTGTCAACTTCAGCATTCCTTACACAAGCAATACAGTTAGTGGGTAAAACACACCCTACACCTCCTCAGAACAAGCTCACCCTACATCAAATCTAGGTTAAACCCCAGGCTTAGCTCACCTCCCACACAAGCTGTTAAAACTAACCATAAATGCAGTGGTAAGGAAGAACCCTCAAGACCACTCTGCACCTATTAAAATTAGAAGGCAAACTACACTCAAGGGTGAATTCCACTCACCACCACTTCTGACAAGTCCACTCAACTGACACTATCTAATCAGGAACAGAGAAGGCGGACAAAATAATCACAGAATCATTAAGGTTGGAAAAGACCCCAAGGATCATCAAATCCAGCCATCAACCCAAGCCCACCAAACCCACTAACCCATGTCCCCAAGCACCACATTGACACATTTCTTGACCCCTTCCAGGGATGGTGACTCCACCACTTCCCTGGGCAGCCTGTTCCAATGCCTGAGCACTCTTGCAGTGAAAAAATTTTTTCTAATCTCCAGCCTAAACCTCCCCTGGTGCAACTTGAGGCCGTTTCCTCTTGTCCCATCACTTGTTCCTGTAGAGCAGAGCCCAGCACCCACCTCACTGCACCCTCCTTTCAGGCAGCTGTAGAGAGTGATGAGGTCTCCTCTCAGCCTCCTCTTCTCCAGACTGAACCCCCCCAGCTCCCTCAGCCGCTCCTCGTCAGCCCTGTGCTCCAGACCCTTCCCCAGCTCCGTTGCCCTTCTCTGGACCTGCTCCAGCCCCTCAATGTCTTTCTTGTGGGGAGGGACCCAACACTGACCCCAGGATTCAAGGTGCGGCCTCACCAGTGCCAAGTCCAGGGGCACAATCCCTGCCCCAGTCCTGCTGGCCACACTATGGCTGATGCAGGCCAGGATGCCGTTGGCCTTCTTGGCCACCTGGGCACACTGCTGGCTCATGTCCAGCCCGCTGTCGACCAGCACCCCCAGGTCCCTCTCTGCTGGGCAGCTTTCCAGCCACTCTCCACTGCTGAGGTCAGTAAGCAATGGATAATGGGGTGACAGGACAGTTCATTAACAGAAAGAAGGACAACATACTAGAAGACACTGTTGAACTGCAGACAACAGGGCTGAAATATAGGTTCAATTAATTTGCTGCCAGTATCTTCTTTTCATGGATAGGTAGGTAGTTAATTCAACATGTCAGCACAGGACAAATGACTCCACTAATCAAAGTTGTGTAAGCCAACACACTGCTCTCCTGGATTTCCAATTTCTACTTGGATTGCAATCCATGTGTTTGAAAGAAGTGGTTTTGTTTCCAAAACTGCTTGTTCAATAACAGATCAGAAAGTGCTAAAAGGACAGCTGCCCACCTTAAAGCTACTAGACAAAACATTTTTGGTCAAGCTGATCTAGAAGTAATTCTGAACTGAAGAAGAAAACTTAGAAAGTGACAGGACTCCATCATTTATAAAGTACTAATAAAAAAGCAACCTTAGTTACCAATTCCACCTATGATTGTGTGTTTTTTCCTTCCATTTTCACAACTGAGCAGTTAGTAACAATTTGCAATGACAAGTGCCACTGAAATTTGCTTGTGAAAATACAAGAGGAAGCAATAAGGGCAATGCCATCATACATACGTGTTTGTGTTTTTTTTATTTCTGTATGCAATGTAATGTTTAGGCACGTTGCTTGGGATGCCTTCTAAAATAAATCATTGGCCATTGTTTAGAGTATCCTTTTGGCTTTAAATACTGGTCAGGAAAACAAATGATGTAAAAATAAATGACTATAACTATTACAGAAACAAAAATGGATTTGCATCTAAAAGTGCAGGAGGTGAAGTACTTTAACCCTTTCACCAGACCATGTGGCAATATACAGTATATTGCTTCTGTTTGTTTGAGAAGGCTGTTAGAATTTTACACTGACATAGAAAATTATAAATTACACAGAATTAGTTTCCATAATCACTATATATATACACAAACCAGCTGTGGAAAAACTGGTTTAGAACATACAAATGAAAGCCTCACACAGATCAGTACAGTGAAAGTAACAAACACGCTCTGCTGCCAAAATTTGTATTAAAAACACTATATACTTTTAAAATGCATGTACTGTAATTACATTAGCAGCACGGGCATTTAATTTACTTGACTTGTCTAAAAGGATTATAGCGTTTTAAATACATGGATTGTTCTGAAATGTTCCATTGTATAATGCTTGGTATTAAACTAAATCTTGGTGAATGGGTTAAAAGGCAGGTGAATCACTTCAACACAACAAGCCATGTGCACTTCAAATATTCTAGTGTTTCACCTGTAAGGTATTGTTTCAAGCAAACAAGACTTAACAGAACATATGGCTTTACAGTAACATCAATTTGTCAACTAAGTTGTAGCAATAAATACTTAAAATCTCTACCAATAGACTTACATTTTTTTGATCTGTTTTAAACAATACAGAAAACAATTACCAATTAAAAAACCTGTTGTAAAATGTTGAACACCAAAAAATTCTTATTTAAATCACTTTTGTAAGCTAAAACAACCAAAATAACATTTATAGGGCATTTCAGTTTCAGAAGAAACATGAATTCATTTTTTTCTTTTCTTTTTACAAGGTGAAAAATGTATGAAAACTGCTAAATACTTTGGTCACACTAATCATCAAATAGTTATGTCACAAATACATTAGATTTGTGTATTCACTTTTTTATAAAACTATTCTTACAGCCATTTTAACTATAGTAACACTACTGTCATTATTACATGGGTAGCAGGTTCTTATTTCACAGGCCACCCATTATTTAGAACAATACAATATAAACATACGCAAAAATTATTGGGTATTTCTCAATGTGCAATCTTTTTACACTTATGAATTTCTGTACAATGTCTTAAAATCTAGAATATAAATGTTGCTGGTCCTGATCCCTTGCGAAATTAGTGCAGCAGTAACTGGCTTCAACAGGGTCTAGATGAAATCCTCCAGAAACACTCAAACACCTGGATATCAGTTCATTTTCTTCAGCCAAGGTAGTAGACATCACATATCATACAGGGCCATTAACAGACGCCTCTCCTAAATGGGTGTGTTGATCAGTCCTAAGAGGCCAAAAAAAAGATGTAAGTACACAAGAAACAAGAAGGGTCCAAATCATATCGGCTAAGTGCAAAAAAAAAATGAATCCATCACAAAAAACCCTCGCCACCACGCTCTTCCCCCCCCAAAAGAAGAAAAAACCAAACCCATGTCAACCAACCAACAACAAACCCCGAACCACCCCATAAAAAAAAATCCAACAACCCCAGATCATACATAGCATGACCCCGAGTTGAAGGGAAGCTATAACATGCTCATCCCATTTATCTTCTGGAGTTCAGCATTTTTGGAGTCCTTATTGCCTAATTAAGCATCGCACTTTAATTCACTGAGCACATGATTGAAGAGTGTTTGAGCTTTATGAACTGAGCTACTACGTGATCTCTAGAGGTGCAATATCTCCCCAAGAGAATCGCTAATAAAAAGCACATTCTCATATTTCCCCAAATCTTATTCTGCGAGGTAAAATGTGGTACCAGGAATACTTAAGGTGGCATTTGAAAGTAAGCAGCTAAGATACAACAGAAAAAAAACAGTGTCTTAAAAAAAATGCTTTAGTTAATTATCTAATCTACAAACTGCTATTTCACAAATAATTTGAATGTCAGTCCATTAGCATGAAAAGTTCAGGAAGTAGGGACGAAAATAAGGAGCAAACCTGCAAAAAAATGAAAATATAACAACAGTATACACATTTCTAGATAAGTTGACTGCAATGTGGGCTCAATTGCTCTGCACTAGCACAAGTAGAGAGATCAAATCAGCAGTGCCTGAGAACATTAAGAATCACAAGCAAAAAAAAAAAAATCTCAACTTCCACTCAGTGCAAGTCTACTGCATACATTTGAAGATTCCCTTAAAGAATATAAATACCATTTGGAACTACACATGAGAAAAGTTACCTGTAACTCCTGTTCTCTGATGGTGTACATCACAGAGAAGCCACTCTTGGGTCCGTGCTCTACATGCACATGACCAGCAGGAGTCCCCTAGCTAAGTCTTTGGCTGCTAAGCTCTAAAAACACTTTTTAAAAAAACATATGTACACATTAGACAAAAGACAGACAGCACTAGGCAAAAGTAAACACTTTTTAGAGAAACCTAGAGGATAATGAACAAGTACTGAATGGACAGGAAGTCTGCCAGTCCACACAGCAGTAAACTGGAAAAAAGTCCACGACAGAAAAGGGCTCCTAGCAGAGATTACTACTGCTGGCTACCAGCCAAAGACCTACCTAGGGAACTCCTCCCACTAGGCATACATGCATGGAGCCCCAAAAGCAAAGTTACGTTTCTCTTTATATTTATACTGCTGTGACAGCCACCTTTAGAGAAAGGGCTGAGCTTCGCCCGCTGGATTCAATGAAACTAGTTGCTTGAGATTTTCTGCAACTCAAAAGCAATCCAACGAACCACTAGCTCTGAGAGCCCTCTGGTGATACAGACAAGCGTCTTTACTCAAAAGGCAATCACCTAGTACCCAAAGGACTCCTTCCCTACAAGCTAATGCTTATCAGCATTAAAAATATTATCTGGATAAAAACAGTACCTCCAGCTAAAGAGGCTGTGAAAGACAGCTTCTGGGCTCCCCACGTCAAGTAGACAGGGTTGCTTTTTTTTTCCCCCCTGATTAGAATACACTTCTTGGTTCAATTTATGCGAATAGGAAGTTTGGCTTACAGGAAAACATAGCAGTGTGTTACATTAACACCCACTACCATAGAGGTAAGACATATTTGTTCATAAACGAGTCTAAAAAATGGAATTTATATTTGTCAAACATGTTTGCATCTTTCTTAGCCTGCATACAGTATAACCAGAACGTGCAGGAGAGTTCTGGGTTGTATGTAGAGCTACACTCTAAATCTTTGCTTACAAAAGCATTTCAGTTTTGTTTCGCTAACTACATAAGATAGCATCCACAAAGTCTTAAAAATTTGTGAGAGAAACACCACCTTTCTCTAGTAATAGTTTAAAATCTATTGAACTCAAACACAACAGCTTCTAAGCTACTAAAAAACTATTTAAATACATACTCAGAAAATGTGGGTATATTCTGAATTCCAATTTCCAGAATCATACCCCTATTTATACTGCAAGAGAAAAGTGACTCCTGGATATGCTTTTAATTAAGCATAACTCCCTCCCTTCAGAACATGGTTCCGTTCAGAACATCCTCAGCTCCCCAACAAGGTGGCAGCATGCACAGCCCTGACCCACCAAGCCCTACCCCGCAGGAAGGGGAGCACACCCTATGGACTACTCAGGGTTTAGAGTAAATACACATTTAGGTTTTCCTTTTCCAAGGGTTTTCATCAATACAGCATAGTCCCTCTGTTCACCCTTGAACTACATCCACAACAGGAAACAGCAGCGTGTCACCTTAATGCCAAGTATCAAGCCTGTGGAACTGTACCTGATGTTCAACAAGCTGTTAGTTCTTCTAGGAAACCAGGAAACTCCTGCCTAGATATTAATTTTAAAGTACTTACGAGTACTTAAGCTACAGAGCAAGGTCTCCACTCGATACTAGCCTTAAGGGTGGAAATCTTCTCACCTACTTCAAGCTCACAATTGTTTCAGGCTTTAAAGATAAAGATGAATCCTGCTTTGGCTAAAGTCTAGAAATTGCCTCAGACAGGAAACATCAAGCATTTCTAACACTTGGTGATAACATGCATTTGATTTTGGTGGCGCCATACTAGGCTTAGAGTTGATTGTTTAAGTTTCTATACCATTGTAACTTGTGAGGCAAAAACCCACAAACCACAAACAAGTACTTCAGCAGGAAATGAAACAGGAAAAATACTATCAAATGCCTTTTTTTTGGAGAAAGTAAGTCTGACGATTTAAGAGAAACAAATTAATGCAAAAGCAACTTTCTCTTCTTTGTGGTGGCCCCCTCAGAACTGCAAGCTGAGTTACTGTTCTCCAAGACTGCAGCAGGAGCCAAGCTGCCAAAGAAAAATCTCTTCTCTTCTTTCCTCCAAAAAATATGCTGAGCAATCCATGCTGCTCTGCATCTTAGGCAATTTTACTTGAAAAAAATTATGTACTTGGAAAAAGTCTTCTCCAAACCTACAGGTATTCAGCTTAATACCTGATGAAAACAAGGGTGCAAATAATAACTGATTCACAATCAAACAAGCACGATTTAAGGCACCATTTCCTTTCCAAGCAGCTGCACTAGAGGTCTCCCAGCAAATTGTTCTGCAGTACAGAATACAGAGCAAAAAAAAAAAAAAGGTAGGTAGACCTAACTTAGGTAGGTTTTCAGGACAAAAAATCAAACTTATTCCCCCAACTTTTTTTTTTAATCACCACTTTCAAAAGTTTCTTGATTACATATCAAAACAGCCTGCAAGACAAATAGTACAAGGCAAATATGTTTTTGACAACTCAAGAGTCTTAGAATCAACAGAAAATATAACTTTTGAGAATTTTATAAAATAGATGTAAGCACATGCTTAGATTGAACTAATCTCAGAGCTGATAACTAACAAGAATTCATTAATCTCTTTAGATCAATCCAATTAGAAAAGCATGTAAACTGCTATTAAGAGGACTGGAAGCATCCTTGAATGGAGTTACCTCTGTTCTGGACTGCTGTTAGCAGGCTGCAGAGCTGAAGGAGCCTCTTCTGCAACCTCCGCATTCTCTTCTACAACATATTTACAAGAAGCATCCTGTGAGGTAGACAATTTTCCTTCCTCACTTAAAAAAAAAGGAAACAATTTATTTCATTTTTAAGTTTACTTACAGGGAAATTTCAGGCAAGAGGAGAAAACTGGGAGACGGGTCCATATTTCACATGCAGATGGATTTTAAGTCATGATTGCAACATGAAGATCAAGCACATGGTTCTAGACTTTATGAACACCGAATAACGCATCGGTGTTTATGTCCATTAAAACTTGACTGGATAAAAGGGCAGGAAATACAGTGATTAGAAATAAGATCAGGAAGGAAATAAGGAACATGTGTGACACCTGACGTGGTAACAATCACAGTCATGATCCTTGACTATACATACCAATAGGATTTCAACACTCTGAAGCCCAAAGTATGCAAAAATGGAAGGAAGAAAGTATAAAAGAAATTCAAGATTCCATCAGAAACTGGCATTAAAGTCTGTCCATGAAACATATCAGTAAAATCATTAACTCATCGCCATCTTTATTAAACTCCCTAAAAACTCCACAATGAAGTAGGATGGATGGGTTATGGGGTACCAAGAGTGCAGCCCAATCTAGTTAATAAACTTCCTCCCAAAGAGAAAACCAGAAACAGTTCAGTGAAAAAGCAGTACACTCACTCTGTATAAGACATTACCTTGTAATTAGCCAGCCTCAAAAATTATTAGCAAACAAATACTAGTGTTTTGCCTCTAAATAAAAGCTTTTCTCCCTCTCTTCCACTCTCTCCCACCTCAGCCACACAATTATGAGTGCACTAAAATACAAATTTGACCATATACCTGCAAGAGACGGCTATAAGTTAGCTCTGAAGCAAACACAAACATCAATCTTATACCTCTGTGGCAACAAATCTATTTCTGCAAGAAGTTAGGAACATTTTAAAGTCTCTCTCTTCTGCTGATTTTTCTTCCTGTTCTTACAGTTCTCTTTTCAATAGATCCTTTTAATTTCAATGAATCCTCCTCCTTCCTCCAATATCTGCAGAGCCTGTAAAAATACTGGCTTTGCATTGCAATCTCTCATCAGGATCCAGTTTTCCCTGTCTGACACATTTGTCATTGGTCTTGACACTCTTTGTTCAAAATAAAATACTTGTCACCATCAGAACTGGTCTCTTATTTTATTTTTAAAAAAGGGATAGTCTCTGCTACGAAGTCTCTCTGCTTCTGATTCTCCATTTGGAACTAAGTTTGGAAACCACATCGTCATTTGCAGCTTTCCACAAATGAACTACTGTGCTCGTGACGCTCCTCCTCCTCTCAGCATAGGCAGGACCCTATGTAAAGAGGTCTGGAAGCATCTACTTTGCCAGGTACACAGGCCAGAGTAGGACCTCACCTAGCTACTCTAATTGTCACTTTAAATTCAGACTTTTTTTTTCTCCCCAGCATTGTTTTAGACATTTATTCCTAAGGAAACTACTTTTCTCTTCCATTTGTTTTTTCGGTGTATTTAAAAGCTGGTTTAAAGAAAGCCATGTGAGCATTGTCTCAGTATGAGGCCAGAAACCTCTATCAGCCTGGAGCGGTCTGCCTATTTAAGACCCCACTTTCAGCCTCCTTTACATTTCCTTAATCTCCCCTTTCCAAATCACGATCCCGGAGTCCTCTTTGCTAAAGGTTTGAAAGACGTGGTTGGACAGAGTGCTAGATAATCTCATCTGGGCTGCCTTCTGCCCCAGCTGATCCTATGACATTGCCTCTATTTGCACCTCCTTCTAACGACAAAAATGGAAGTGCTTCTGGTGATTCTGTGAAGGCAGGCAGGAACTGCCACCATGTGCCGCTTCCTCATGGTAGTTTTTGCACCAATATCAGGTGTCACAGAGCTCTAAACTGCATGGGAACTAAAGCCATTTAAGGAGAAGTGTGAAATCACCATGGGTAATTAAATCCAACCGTAAACATCTAACACAATAGGAGTGCAGACCATACAAAAGTATTCCCCAAAATACAGGATGAAGTGGAGAGCAGATCCATCATTTACTGAGTCAGCAAGGTGCTATGGTTCCATGCCGCATCAGTCTGCACTGACTCAAAATCCTCCTCTAAACTGTTTCATTCAATTCCTCTAACAATGCCCTTTGATTTATAAGCACTGTGCAGCCAGAGATGCTCCCTCCTCCGTATTAAAGAATATCAGAGGTTAAGTCAGGTGCCTAAAGAGATTAGAGTTATTTATTGCTTTGCTCATCAAAAGGATGGAAGCAAGAGTGATTGAAAGCTGTTACGTTTCCATTCCTGAACCATCTAAAATGAACAGAACTTATTTACTACCACATGGGACAAAGTAAATGAATTTAAAAGGGAAATGTATGGACTAACACTGGGAAGTTTTTTCTACTGAAATAGATTGGGATCTTTAAGCCACTTCGAGGACATATGAACAATTTATTTTCAATATTTAAAGCTAGAATAGGGACTGATTCTAGGAAATTATTCTAAAAGAATGAGAAGAGGGTTGCATGCCAGAATGCTAGCAGTGTGTTCTGATTTGTCAAGATCGGGGGGTGGGGTAGCACGACAAACCAGCTTCATTTAAAAAAGGTAAAATTATTTTTGCTGGTCAGACTGTTCGTAGCCTCTATTTCCCTACATAAAGATTTGAGAACTAAGTAAAGTATCTTGATCATTAAGATCACAAGATCTCAGTAGATGAGATCTCAAGTAGGCAAAATGTAAACGTGCTTTATTCCCACAAAAGCATCACAAATGTTGATAGATGTAATATGGAATATAACCATATTGTATGACCATTATTCCTGAATCAAACACTTTGTACCAGAAGATACCAGTAATTCAAGAAGTCTATGTGCCATCTGTAGTCCAGAACAGATTTAAAAAGAACTCTTTTTGATGACAGTGTTCTGTCAACAGTGCTTGTTTCACACGGGTCACAAGACAATAAATAGGTATTCTCACCTTTTGAAAACAGCTGTTTCAGTTTTAGCATCTACAGTAAGGCTCAGTGTCTCCTTCATGCTGCCATTCATGACTGTTTCAGTTACCTTGTCTGCATTTTCTACGTCATCCTCTCCATCTGAGCTGGCCTCCATAGCAACACTTCCTGGGGCTAGATACACAGAAGTAATTTAGTACATGGCTGGTTATGTTTCTACTTCACGAGCAAGCACACAAGCCAATATAACCAGAATGATATTTTTGCAGTTAGTCTACATACACTTCAACTCTTCCTTACAAAAGTCACCTTTCTGCAACCCCCTCATACACATAGATAGAGCATAAGTACGCTCTTACAGATGGCTTAAGGAAAAGTCACATTCTGTAACTAATTTCTGTTTTTTCATTTTGCAAGCCATTTAGTGATTTAGATCAACAATGGTTACCACAACCAAGGTTTGCCTGAGTAAGATTTCAGTGGGGTTAAAGTGATGTGTTATCCTTCCATACAGTCAGATTCATTACACAAGCCCACACAGTACAGATTTGACAGCGAGTTTCCACGTCCAAACAAGCCTTTGGGATGTGCAGTCTCCCCAGACTTCTCTGCACTTCTTGTTCTGTTAGTGATATATACAAAAAGCTAACTAGCACATATTTGGCCTTTAACCAGTTCATATACACAGAGGAGAGAATTAGTGCATGCATAGTGAAAGTAACTTGGAAAGGAAACAGCAGGAAGGGGACATCTGAACGTGTTGAGGCTCCTGGCCTATGGCCACACAGGAAGAGACTAGGGGTCACCACTCTTCTTGGGCATCAGCTAAGTGCTGACACACGAGGATTCTCTACCAACACACTTGGCTTCTTTGCAATGTTTTTCTGTTCATGATGTGCAGGCTTTTTAGAGGTAACAGTAACCCTGCCTCCTGTTTGAAACAGTTCAGAAATTCTTTGACAAGACATTTTCATTACCTGGCAGAACAGCAGCACAGCCAGATGAGAGGTCTCTGGAGACCTGAATTTTAAAGTTCAGGGAGATCTTTCTTGAGTACAACTCTTAAAATCAATCTATTTGCATTTCTGAATGCAGTGTACTTACTCTCTAGCTGTGTTGCACAAGCAGCTGCATTTGCACTCAAGGGATCAACTGGATCTGTGTTTGTTTCCATTTCCACAGGAGAATTACTTCTTACAGAATCTTTTGAGCTTCAAATATAAAGCAAAAAAGCTTTAGAAACATTTCTGAATACTGAAGATAATGCCCAGACAGAGACAGATGTATAAAAGGAAGAGTCTTCTGATTGGAGACAAAATCAGTTCTTGACTCATAGTATTTGGCAACTCAAAATTTATATCCACATAATTAGGGATGTCAGTTATTTTTTAAGTAGAGTTCAAGCCAAAAATAAAAGTATCAGGTATTTTCAAAATAGTTCAGAACTGCCTAATTTAGGTATCACAGCTACGTAACCATGCAAGTTTTCAAAAACCAAACCAACCCCTATTTGTTTTAAAACATCCATAAACCAGAATAACCATTGACGTTTTATGTCCTTTACACTCAATAGTTCACATTCAACCCTTCACTCAGTTCAGACTATGCTAAAATAAAATAAAAAAAAATAATCACAGCCTAAATTCTGGTCAGAGATCAATGTTAAAGGGCCCAAGTATTATTTCAAAACCCTCTAAAGCAATGACACGCTAAGATCCACCCATCCTACAAAACCCTGCTATGAGGTAGATCATACCAAGACACACTGCTACAACACATGGGGCCTTTGAATACTACAGCCCTTGTACTCCACCAGAACACTACCAACACAGGCTTGGGGAGCGCTGGACACCCCAAGGAAACCAAACAGCAGCTGTCATTACGTTCAGTAGTGAAGAACTCGCCCTGAATCACTACTCTTACCTCAAAGAGGATGTGAACTCTGAAAAGGAAGCCCAGCCGGTTTCTTTTGCTGGAATAGGTTCTTCCGTACTCCACACATCAGACTCAACGGAATCCAGATTGGCACCGTGAGCAGTCTCCATGGGTACGTCAAAGTTAGCTGACCAGTTTGGTGCTGAAAAACACATCAACAAGTTCATTTAAATAAAGAACACGAGTGCACATACGCCTAATGCACTGCTTCTCTATATGTATATTCCAAACAGAGCAGGAAAATTCATAAGGAGACTTTAAAGCACATGCAGAAGAACCCTCTACATACAGTTAAAAAAAAATGAATGCATTTCCTAAAAGGGAAATTCTGCTAGTAAAGCAGAATTTTATAAACAGTAACTCAGAACATTCTGCTAAAAATTTATATACCTTATCTGAAGAACAAACCCAATAAACTATACTAGATCACAAGAATAATCTCACTTTATTCTTTAAACTAACATCAACATGTTATTTTTCAAAACTAATTTCTAGAACGAAAAAAAATTCTTAGGGAGTTTTCATCCCTTCTTCAGTTTCCTATGCATATTTTCCTGAACATAGAAAATAAGCATGTCAGCTTCGGTATGGGCAGTCTCTACATAATTTCTCATGCACTAACACCACTGCTAAGTTTCAGAAAAGTTTAAGGCTTTTTACAACTTAAAATATTTATTGGAATTTTAAATTTTGGAGCAACTGTGACTTAACAGCATCTAATTTAGGATAGGTCAATTCAAAATACTTCACCTACCCAAGGGAAACATGTTTTTCATTAACACTTACATACAAAAAAACAGGCTGAAAAGGAAGCTCTGACTAGCAATTAGAAATTCCAACCCAGGCAGATATGGGAGGAGACCCACATGGATCAAAACTTGTTTGACACACAGATGCCAACGACACCAATCTGACAAAAGAAGAGAAAACCCTTAACTTTTCCTTCTATTTTAATTTAATTCCTTACAGTCTAAATAAACACAGGGCTTTTACCTACAGATATCGCCAGTTTAAGTAAAGCCAGTTTAGTCTACCATGACTTGAACATGAAAACTTTTAAACCAACCATATATCAGTTAAGTTTCCACATAAGAGTCTACTGATGCACACCTTTCATTAACACATGAAACCAGACCAAAGCTAATTCACTTGGCTTCTGTAGGAAGTCTTCCAAAAGAGCACCGTTAGATGAAACATTGGTCTGAAAGACTTCCAGTGAAAATAACCATTATTTTAGGTTTGGAGATTTAATAACTTATTAGTTTTGCAGGCATTCAAGGTGTATAAACGGTTACATTTCATCCTTTTCTTTCTGATTCTTCCTCCTTTTTCTCCTCTTGAGGAGTAGAAACATTAATTTTAGAGAGACTAAGTAACTTGACTCAAGATAAATGAGGAATTCAAACTTCCCAACATCTGCAAGCAGTCTTTACAGTGGCGAAAAAATACTTTATTAACACAGCTGGAATAAAAATGGTAAACAAGGGAAACTCCTACAAAATAAGACTGCTAGACCTAACACTTTCCCATAACTCAAAGCAGCTGTGAGAAAAGCTACATACGTTCACTTAAGTCTACTTCCATTTTGTCCTCTGTGTTGGTGTGCGATTCAAACAAGTCTTGTTTTGTTCCATCCTCTTCTTCAGAATCTGTACTTTCTTCACTGTCCGTACTGCCCGAACTTAAAATACAAAGAGAGAGTTTACGTTCTGTGTTCAGTATCAGGCCCTAGGCACAAGGAAATACTGGAGAGTCTGAGGCTAAACAGAATTGCAACAGCTGTCATTTCTGATAGATTAACTGAGTTGTAATTTGTTAGCTGTTGGTATTCTCCTCATTTCTCTCTCACAGAAACAACGTTTAAGATTTTTCACTTGATCATTTAAAGAGGCTATCTCTTTCCAACCCCATCTGCAAGTAAAAGACAAAGGGAACAGAAAAGGAAAGTAAGGAATCAGATCCACGGACAGCGATTGTTGGTCAATTTGGTCTCTTCAGACGGAAGCACTGAAATACAAAACTCTTCAACACTAATCTAACAACACATAACTTGATTTCTTGTAAAAACCTAACAAGAAATCTAACAAATTTATCTTAAAATCTCCCCAACTGCATTCCAGTCCATCCTCTTTAACTACACATATACTTTAAACCCCATGGGCATCTCTCCCTTCCCGGTGAGCCAAACTATCACAGAAGGCAAGGTAACATGAGAGGGTAAGGACCCCCCTGAAACACACCACAGTAAGTAACCCCAACACCATCAGACAAAATAACCGATTTTGTACTGAAGGTATTAGCAACTTGCATTTTGAAGGTTGCAAAGGAAGAAGAGATTGGGTTTGTGACTCAAGTTACAAGAAGGTCAGAAAAGCCAACTCTACATTGGGACAAAATTCAGGAGATATCAAGGGAGGATGCACAGCTCTGAGAGTTTTGGGGACTCTCTCCCCTCAATGCAGCTTCCTATGCCGTTTTGTCCACAACCACACTGGTACTGCAGAGAGGACAAGGTCTACAGAGGTGTGGAGCTGACTGATTTGTCCAAGCAAGAATGGCTGAGCAAGTTTAAAAGCAGAAAGAAAGCATAAGCAGCAGGAAAAAAACCCCACAAGCTACAAAAGGTGAAGTGCAGAAAGAGTTGAGTAGGCAGGGCAGCTGTTGCCATCTTCTGCAAATTATGGCTGAAAGACAGACACTAGAACCATCTCTCCACAGAATGGAACGAGCTGGTTATGCTGGACAGGCTAACAGCCTGAAACGAGAGACCTGCCCAGTACTGAGGGCTCACTATAACGTTATTCGGACGAAAAACACATTTCTTACCTGGAACGCCTCTGAGACTCTGGTGTAAATGCAATATGTTTTTCTTCCCAAATGTCTTCTTCATCAGAGCCACCATCATCAAATTGCTGTATCCGCTCCTTACAACATGCTTCAAACAAGGCTATATTGCCCTAAATACAGCAAAAGTATAAAATCTGTATTTACGATTAATAATTCTGCTTACATTATTAAACATTTTGGAAATATATGACTAGTCTGAAGAGAACCTTAAGCCAGTAGGGAAAAAAAAATATTTTTGTAAAAGCAGCAGAAAACCAGAACGTCTTAAAGAGCTAAAGCTTGTCAAGAAAATACTCAGAGGTGCTTGTTCTACTCAGCTATGAACAAGCTGAGTGGACCAAAGAACAGCCAGGAGTTTCTATCGTGTTTAAGAATGGTATGCACGCATGACACCAAAGAGCTTTTCAAAGAACAAGACCACCAAGCACTCCAGCTTTATTTTCTGTACTGGGATTCATTTCAGCTCAACTGACAAATAATCCCTAATGTTAAAGTCTCTGTCCTTACTCTCCCATCACCACAATCTCACTGGAAGACTGAGATAGCTTCTATCCATAAACACAAGTGTGCAATATGCACAAATCAGATCCAAGCTTACTCTTGAACCCAGCCATACAAATCAGAAGCAATTCTGTTTAATACAAATAATAACAACAGTGTCTTCCAATTAGAAAAACTCATGATACAGGAACAAGCTAGGGTAGTTATTTTCCAAAGATTACACATCAAAGGAGTAAATGTAACAACCACTACCAAACGTCTGAGGTCACACTGAAGTTTAAAAGCTTCTGAGAGTACAGGAACACATACTTACACTTTCATTCGTATTCAGGGTAAAGTTGATGTCTGAGACCCGATCAAAAGAAACACTACAAAAAAGCAGATGTACGCAATAAAACAGGACGCTGTATTATGACATGAAGACATTTCATTTTTCTTAGGTTTCTCATTTTCCAGTCATCTAAAAATGTAAGATTAAAGACACAGTAGCTTCCAACACAGAACAAATTCCCCACTGAGAAGACCTGGCATTCACATAATTTTTCTGTGAAATATTCTAAACAAAAATATAAAACAATGTCATCTCTACCCTATAGCTAGCTGTGAAGATGAAACGAGCTTAAGCAAGAATAACTGAAATCTCAAATACTGTACTGTTATGCAGTGGAAAAAAAAGTCTAAAGAATGGCTAATCTGACTATGGGCTACCACGATACAGCTCAAAATCTTGCAAAGAACAGCGTTAGCTATTCTTACACCTTCTAACCAGTTTTGCCACTCCATAGAAGGACCTTCTCAACAGGAAGAAAGAAAGTGACAAAAGCTGTATCAACTTCTGCTTCCTAAAAAAAAAACCAAACTAATTTTTCTTTTTTTTAACTAATCACTGAAGTGTTTTCCCCCCCCAACTGAAAACTAAATATCAGGCTTTACTGATCTCTACATATTAAGCTATCGAGCAGTTTCACTGAAGTAATTACAAACATATCTTAGACTGAAAATTAGGCAAACTACATCTCTGGAGGAAAAGATGGGAAATATTACCAGACTTTCAGAAGAGTTAATATATTCTTTCTCTAGGCACATACAGCAGTGCATTCAGCAGGGCATGTACTACTCTTCCTCTAACCCTCATTGCAGTACAAAGTAGGGAACAAGGTAAAAGGTCTACAGGAACGCAAGTTTTAAGCGTGACTGAATTATTGTGCAAGTTCCCATCTGAATTTCTGCACAACAGTAAGCAGGTATTTAAGCTGTAATCAATTCTCGCACAACAGGCATAACTTTGAAGTAACTTTACTTACAGCTTAATTCAACTGCTGAGCACATCATCAGTAAGATCTACCACAGATCTCAAGAGATCTGCTGACACAAGCAGTCATCTTCATTCCACCAAGACCATACACTACCAAAGGCATGATCTTAAAGGGATTCCAACTCCTATCCTTGCCAAAATCCACTTGCTTCTACAAAGTTAGAGTATCCTGAGTTATTCCCTCTCCCATCATATCTTAAATCTATAATCTCAGCAGATTATGTGGCATAAAAAGGCAGCAATGCTTTTTAGATGGCATGTGCAAGCTTCAGTCAACCATCACTCAGTAAACATCTTACAAAAGACCACAGATATTTTACATACAGTAAATACCCTTTAGATACCATCTTCAAATGATGCTTTTACTCTTTATCTGCGTATTCTTGCATCCCAAGCCAAAAATTCTTATAAAAATCAAGATCAGATCTACTTTCAGCAAGTAAATTTTTCCCTCTCTCGTTATGGCATCAGTTTATTTAGTTCCCATTTCCTCATCACTTACCCTATTTGTAGAACTGAGTCTTAACTGACTTGACCTTGCAAACAAAGGTAGATTTACAAAGTTCTTCCTTACTGTCCCCTACAGAAAAGTACACTCATGGGTGTGTTGTTCCTGTCATCTTTTCCAGGAAAGTTTAAAAATAGAGCTATTCATGTGATGTGGTACATAGATTGAGCAAGGGGAAAAAACGTACCACCCTGAGGTACGGAGAAAGTGAAAGTGCCCCTAACGATGCCTTGCCATGGGACAGATAGAGCTTCCAAAAGCAGAGTTATAATTTAATTACGTATTCACAGGCACTGTGTTCTCATGTTGGCACAACTAGGACATCAAAAATTTAAGAGAAACTGCTACTTTCCTCTGTGAACTGTTCAGGGAGGCACCTATCAATACACACAGATGGTACAAAAAGACAGGACTGATTGGCAAATGCCTCGCATCAGGAAAGGCTCATATTTCTCATCAAAAACACAGTCAAATACACAATGAGAAAGGAAACTTCTGAGACTATA
Organism: Pterocles orientalis; assembly: GCA_011057875.1. Taxonomy (NCBI): domain Eukaryota; kingdom Metazoa; phylum Chordata; class Aves; order Pterocliformes; family Pteroclidae; genus Pterocles; species Pterocles orientalis. Next base: position 817,870 of record WKFP01014790.1, on the reverse strand, counting down.
GTCAAAGCCAGGATAACATTATACTCACTTGCCGATGTCATCTTGATCAGCAAACTTCTCATCGTTGAAGCCAAACTGGTCAATAAAATTGGACGTCATTTGTTGCATCTGATAATCAGAAAAGGCCTGGCAACCCCAGGACCAACGACAGTGATATATTGATTCTAATAATACTCTAAATCCTATTTGCCCATTTTGCTCCAAAGAAATAAAATGTTTCTAGTCTAACCATAAAGGAAAAAAAAAAATCTGTCTTAACCTTCATATTTTAAATGCTAACACTGACCACACATGCCTACTTACATTTAATGACTTGAAAACCAGTCTAACAGTAGCTCTCAATAAGTTAAATCTCTAGTTTAACCATGTGTTAGCACCTTTCAAAATGCACCCCAAAGAAACAGTGAAACACCACAGTATACTAGATAAAAAAATAAGCTTTGTTCAAAATAAGTTACAAATACCAAGAACCATAAAAAGTACATGATATATAGATACTAAAGCACAGTTACGTATTTATCACGTAGTTATCACGAGAAATACCAGACTTGGGCACACACACCAGCAGTGTCTATTCAACATCTAGAAGAAGGAAACTAGTGAAGTTTTTACATCTCAATGCAATGCCACAGACTCAGCTGGGCAAATATATATTTTTTTTTAATAAAGAAGCCAGTGTCAACTGCTAGGAGATGGATACCTGTACATTAAGGCACACATCGGCATTTTCTCCCATCTACAACAACAGGTTTTGTCTCTTATTTCCTAGGACTATAATTAAATTATCACACATTCTCTAGGGACTTCTAATAGTGTTATTTCCATGTGTAAGTCAGCCAATACTAAGGTATTCTAGGAAATAACAGCTGTCACGTCAACTCTCTTGCTTTCTTGTCCTGGTAGCTCAAGGGACACAGTATACAGATAAAACCCTCGAAGGAGGTGGCAAAGCTAAACAAAGTGAACATGGAAACAAAAAAGAGAATGGTCAAAAAAAAGCAGGTTTGGATTAAGGCAGTATGAAGATTGGTGGAAAAAGAAAGGAGATAGAGGAGGATGAGGTACACAGCAAGTCACTAGCAGGGCTGGGAGTGGGTCTGAAAAACCCTCATGACTGTGCTAAGCCAGGCCAAAGCAAAAACCTTTACATTTTGATCCTAAATTTTAAAATCTGATAGTTCTGAAAAATGTTAGGATTTGATACTAACACAATTAGTATACCAACACTACACAGACAATCAATTACTGACTGTCCTCCTGACAAAATAACTACTCTGCTTTACACTGGTTACTGAGCTCTCCTTTCCTGCTCAGTATTTTCATTGTTATGGACAGTAAAAAGCCCATATGACTGGCAGACTGTACTGAATTACCTCCACAGAAAGAAAAAACCCAAAGAAGTTAACCAGACGTGTTCCGTTTTACAAAAGGTGTAATGATTAAGAACACCACTCACCAGAATAAACAGAAAATTAAGACACGAGGTTTATGACATTAGCAGGACAGCACATTAAATACTGCTGGCGCAAGAAACCTTATAACCCAGAACTAGGTGATGGAACCCTTTTTCCAAATACGTCAGTTCTGAAGTGTTATTCAGAAGCTTACATTTAAAGTGTTTCTGAGAAAAAGTGGGGAAAAAGAAACCTTCCCTTCTGGAACAAAGGGTTTTCATTAGAAGAAAACAGTATCGAACTAGATTTGGATGCCAGAAGAAAGAAGTCGTAGCAAAATTCGGCACAAAAGTTAAATTTGACAAAAATAAAGCAAAGATTAACAGGGTCCCTTAGTATTTTCCTCCCTTATCCAATTCCTAATGGGTCCACTTGAATTTTGGACATTTACCTCCTGTTTCCTCCTTTAACTATTGCTCTAGAACAGGGTGTTCTAGCTGAAGCCAGACACACCTTTATGAACAAATTTGTGCAGCTGGAGAATGCTTTAAGCAATCTGAATGCATCTTCCATCAGTGATTTGGTTTTCAACACAAGAGCACTTTAGGAAGTGTATTTCACCAGCTTAGATTAGAAAAAAAAAATTAAGAAAATGGTGACAAACTCGAAAGAAACAGCACTGAGCCACCTGTATTCCTCCAGAGTAACCACCTGGGACTGCTAGGATTACCTAGGCACAGCAGGTCACTAAGGGAATTCAGGAAAAGCGCAGAGATATTTGAAGATTTTCCTTTCTTTCTAGGGCTGCTCCAGATATTACAAACTTGTTGAGTGCTGAGGTGCACCTTTATTGCACAGAATCAGATAAAAATGCATCAGATTCTTAAAACTTGAGCCACCACCCACAATTCAAACTTAGATAAGTAATCACTTAGTACAAAAACTATCAAAGATGCGTAAAGTAGCAAAGCCAGTCTTAGATTAGGTCGTTACTACACAGCTGTTAGTGGGAGCTGAAAGATTTTGGGTAATAAACCAGGTAAGTATGTGTTCTGTGTAAGGTATCTTATCTGCAGCCTTGTGCTGCACGGCTCCCGCCCTTTCACCATGGGTGAAAGAACGGAAAGAGATACATACTGCAGACAGGACAGTGCTACTGCACAAATGCTGTCATTCTTCATAAAAATGGCACCAATGTTCTCTGTAACTGCTCACTGCAAAGCCACTCTAATCCCATAACCGTTTCAAACACTATCGTTATCATTAGTTAGCTATGAAAGCATTAAAGCTTCAAGGTGGACAGAGCTTTGACTTCACCTTTCAGTCTGGTTGATCTGAACATTCCCTAGGCTTTCTCAAATTTTTTTTTCTTTAACCAAATTATAATTATCTTTGAAGCACTCACAAATCATTACCAAAAGCATATACTGAATTTAAAAATATGTGATCAACTTCACTGGAAATTTAGTTCAGTCTGCACTAGCCAGGTATCAGGGGTCTATGAAGTTAAAAACATGAAAAATTTTAGACACAAACTGTCACAGGAGCATACTTAGCTCATTTCTATTGTTGTGACAGCTGCAGAGTTTGACATTTGGCCAAAAACTAAAAGCATGTAACAACAAATAGCCAATCCTCCTTGTTTCCTCACCAAAATAAGAGTCAATATTTAAAAACAAAAAAAATTTATTAGCAAAACCAAACAGAAACTCGTATTTGCTTTCATAGCAGTTTACACTTGCCAGAAAACACACACAGTTAGGAGCCACCATTTCAAACTTCTACATCTAGTAAGAACTAAAGTTACAGGAAAACTGTTCAACTTAGCCGGACAGCTGGCACATCAAATTTGTTCTTCAGCACAATGAGGAGAGATGTGCACACACAGCACGATCAGAGACTGAAAACTGGAATGCACACCGAGATACCGTGACTTGTGTTAAAAACCATACCTCTGGGTTTGATAAATCAGTCGTGTGCATACACAGAGGTTTAAGTTTTATTTTAAACCTCTCAGATTTGTACTTGCTTGTGATATAAATAGAAGTTTCACTGCATTTTTTTGAAATTTCATGTTGATTTTCACAGAAAACAACCTATGCTGTTAAAAGAATTCAACTCACCTGCTGCAAAGAAGAATCCTGCGAGAAGCCAGTTTCTTTAAAGTCAATTTCATCATCACTGGAAGAATGAATGTGGCAGGTAGTAACCTATGCAAAGGAATTTGGTAATTTGCAGAGTATATGACAGCCACTCCAGTATACTCACACTACCTGTCTGAATCTTCAGTTTCATAACAAAAGAACAGAATTATTTTCTTTTCCCAACCACTGTACTACATAGAACAGTCCCCGAAATATTTCAATAGCATTAACACATACATGAGTACTAGATACACCCAACAAAGCAAAAGCTTTTGATTACTTCAGAATGATTCTTTAACATAAAAATAGCCAGCCCTACAGCTGACGTTACCTAAAGAAAATGGTACAAGACTTGCATCTTGTCTCTGTACTGCACAAAATCCACTGAACAGCAAGTGAATTAGTAGTCACCAAAATACTAGATTATATACAGAGATCCTCCTCCTTTCCTATATATAAAATATATATAAATTAAAGGGAAACTGCCTTAGGTATTTACATATTTAGAGAGGAATTAAGAAATATGTAACGAACGTGTACTTGCAGAAACAACCATGGAGTTGTCACAGCAACTGATGTTTTGAACATTATCCTATCCTTGAAAGATTTTTTTTTTTTTTGAATGACCTGACATAGGACTAGCAAGAATAATTTGTTCAGTGACACTGCTCTCTAAGCAACACGTTCTTGGAAGTACTCATCTTCAATCAGAACAGCTCTCCAAGAAGTAATTTTAGCTGGGACAGAAATTAGCCAGAGGAACAGCTGCAACAGCTGACCCTTACGACATCCTCTAGGAAGGATCACTAATATAAAGCAAACCTACAGATGATAAGACGTATACTGCATGATAATGTCTTGCATTATTCTACACACCCCTAGAATTCCATGTCAGATTCTCAAGTGATGTCAGGTGGTTCACGGTTTTTTTTTTTTTACTTTTTGAAGAAAATACAAGTCTATACAAAAGGAGCACTGAAACCCATACAAGGGTTCACACAAGACAGACACCTTTCCATGCTCCCACTAATATCACACGACAACACTACAGTCAGGACATGTGCAAGAGAGAAAGGAAGGAAGCTGTTACCTGAAGTATACTGTGCTATTTCCTCTATTAGCATAACACTTATTTAAAAAAAATAATTGGGAGTGCTTTATTCTTGCACAGGTACCATTCAGCCCTGCACTGCAGTTGCTGTATTATGTTGAAATAGCAAATTTAACAGTCTATTAGTCTTGTAGCCCAATTAATACAGCACCAGCACAAATTAATGAAGCCACACGCAAAGCACTGTATTCCTGGAGAAGTCAGGTATATTAAAATAATTTGCCTGCTGACATTGGAGACAGCCTCTGCTTATTAAAGTCTAAGTGAGTACTCTTAAACTATGTTTAACATGATTACATTAAACCTCTTCATACTTCTACCTAAGTTCAGCTTTTTTCTGAAAGTATAATCACTACTGCTGTGTGCAGACAAAATACGACAGGTGCACAACAAAAGTATGCAAAGTTACTCGACTTAAGCAAGGTCAGTAGCACATGCAGTGGGATGCAGGCAGCATTTTCCCATTGAACTTACATAGGTTCAATTACATGCTGCAGATAAAGCAACTGACACCAGCTCCTGCAGTTTTAGTTTGTACTCTTCAAGCAGACAGGAGTTTTTAAGGGCATGAACTTGAAGCTGTAAAGAAATCTTCCTTCTTGGTGATTGTCTTGGATGAGCTATACAAACTCAGCCACTGCAAACACTTCTATACAAAACATTAATGATATAGCTTCAGTTGAAAAGTAAACTAAGGAATTACCAGTTCCTTAGCTCACCAATTAGATGCACTTGTTGACACAAGTACATGGTAGTTGGGAAGACTGCTTGTGTTCCTGACAAAAAGAAACCAGGGCCCAAGAAAACAGCAGCAGTTTTGATACCTTGGCCATCACTACTTACCAGGTCCACTGTATTCCTCTTGTTAGTTTCTCCTAAAGAGCTTGTGCAGAATGTCTCCCATCGCTCTCTGACCTCCTCTGGAAGCTCTAGTGCAGGAAACAGAAAAAGAAATCCCAACTTGATACTATTGACAATGGAGCATCACTTAATTTTGAATTGCTCGCTTCTGCTCTACCAGAAACACAGCACTGAGCATACACATCTTCCTAATTCCTAATTGCTTCGTCTAACAAACAAGTCCAAATTAGGCAGGTCACCATTTCTTCACATTTATTTCAGGAAGCTTTGATACTGCCTGAAGAAGAGACTTAAGCATATGTTTAAGGATGGCTGGTTTTAAACTGAATGCATCAGAAATCACAGAATCATAGAACAATTAAGGTTGGAAAAGACCTCAAGGATCAAGTCCAACCATCAACCCAACACCACCCAACCCACTAACCCATGTCCCCAAGCACCACATCCACACGTTTCTTGACCCCCTCCAGGGATGGTGACTCCACCACTGCCCTGGGCAGCCTGGGCCAATGCCTGAGCACTCTTGCAGTGAAGAAATTTTTTCTAATATCCAGCCTAAACCTCCCCTGGTGCAACTTAAAGGCCATTTCCTCTTGTCCCATCACTTGTTCCTTTAGAGCAGAGCCCAGCACCCCCCTCACTGCACCCTCCTTTCAGCAGCTGTAGAGAGTGATGAGGTCTCCTCTCAGCCTCCTCTTCTCCAGACTGAACCCCCCCAGCTCCCTCAGCCGCTCCTCGTCAGCCCTGTGCTCCAGACCCTTCCCCAGCTCCATTGCCCTTCTCTGGACCTGCTCCAGCCCCTCAATAATCAGTATTTTCTTCTTTTATTCAACAGCTGCCTTTTAATTTAAGTTTGATTTGTTTCCTCAGATTTTTATAATAAAAGCCATGAAGACAAACTTCAGACCACTAACGTTACCTTTAATGAGCTGTTGGACTAGCGTACTGTTTGGCCCCTTATCCGTACTATGCACAATACAGTTTGCTATCCTTGTCAGATGACCCATATAGCCATGCCGTCTTCCTCCTTCAGCCCTGCAGGAGACAAAAGGAATTCAATTGCCCACACTGAGCAACTGCGCTACTATATTTTATTATTAAAAAAAAAAGCCTACCAGAGATGAGAAGTTACACTAGACAAAATAGTGTAGGGGTTCTTAAGCAGAAGAGCTGCCTCCTAAACCCAAAGGTTCACAAGAAATACTCAAGAATTTAAGGTACCAACTGGTTTGACTATACTGAGACAATTTAGAAGACTCAACAAGCACGTAAACTACCAAGAGGGAAGGGCAGAGTATCTGAACAGATTATTTCCACTTTCATGTTTGTGCGTGATAAAGAAAAATGTACAGCATTATCAAGATGAAGAAAAAATTACCAACAGATCCACAATTTTTAGGAAATTTGTGCTGTTCAGAGTATTTTTCAAAACCCCAGTACACTAGATATTCTCTCCAAGCTTTGAGTCCATGGTCAAAAAATTCTTCAATCCTAAGTGCACTCTAGTGTTGGAGTTTCTTAACATTACACTTGGCATACAGAGCTGGAAAGGTACGACCAGCTGAAATTTAAGTTAGGACCATCGCTTTCCTGAAAACATTTCAGTGCACACCAAAGGTACAATTACAAGATGGTTCAAATATTTTTAATGCGACAGAACTGCTTTGTACAAACAGGAATTACCAGTTTTTGGAGCAGCGCTTTGAGTCACTATGATCAGCTGGAACCATTCAACATCTGACCAAAGAGCTAAAGTGAGAGCTCCAACTTGGACTGAATTTCTAGCATTTAGCTTCAAGCTAACATGACATTTGCTGTGTCAGCTTCTTAAGGTTCTGGGCTTTTAAAATGAAAAATACAGAATTACTCACGCAATTGGCTAGTCAAACCTCCCATAAACTTAAAAAATTTTTTAAGTGACAGCAGTTCAGGAAGTAGCTTGTTTTGCAAATACAAATCACATTATTTTCCACCATCATCATCTAACACAAGGTAACTGAAATTATGTTACGCTAATGCAAGATGTCATGAATGAAACACTATCACGTTGTTCACAGGAAAAACTCGTGAGAGAGATTCCTGTCTTATTTCCTCAACTGCTTAGGCAACAAGTACATTCAAAACACGCAATAAGTGACAACAGCAAAGGTTATGATTTCTAATATAGGATCTGCCATAAAGAGCACTTGTATTTGACAAGTGGAATGACCTGTCATTGCCTAGCCAAAAAGACTAGTACACGATTTTATCTTCTGTTAGCAAATGTTTATTAATCCCAGTGAATCAAACAGTTTTTTACTAGTCAGATTTTTACCAGCAGAAAGCAGTCATCCTCAATTCTAGACCTTCTTGAAGTAACACTGACAGAACACAAAGGCATTAAAAAAAGTTTCCTAGAGCGGCTAAACTAAAAATACCTTTAGATCTTTTATATTCAGAGTCATACCTGCACAAAATTGGATGAAGGGGTGAATTACTTAAAACATTCTGTTCATTTCTTGCAAATAAAAATAAGTTATTTCCAGATAAAAGCACCATATAAGTTTACAACATTTTCCACATTAGTATTTGCAAACATATGGATTAGCTCATTAAATATGTAGCTTGATGGAAAGCACTGGATCAAGAATTTTCTTACCCAACCAGAGAAAAGTTTTAGGTGCAAGCTACAGAAATAACTTTCCACACTTCTCTCCTATGAGAGTCTAATTGCTGATAAAGTCAGCAGCTCACTATAACCTCAGGAGAACACGATATAAGACATTTGAGAGTTAAATTACGTTGCATTCCCTTTCTTTGTACCACCCTCTTCATCTGCTTTGTTATCCTTATTTTCAGGTCAATTACATTAGCCAGATATTTACTATTTGATTCACATCAAATAGGAACAGGAATATTTTGGGGGAATAAAACTGTCTCAAACAACACACCAGAAAAGCAGCATCCAGTCAGCTACTTCAGTATTTTGACAAGTTAGGGTTCACATTTATTGTTCAATATCTCCTGAGTCAAAGTACGAGCTCTCAGAGAGCTGTTCTACCAGCTCAGATGAAGAATGAGGATTATTTCTGCTGTTACAAAGAGTTTCAGACAACATTAGCTACTCGAAACTGCTATCCTTTCACAAGCACGTACTTTGGAAGGTATTCCATTGCTGAGGACTTGGCTCTTACTACTTAGGAGTCATCTGCTCCCCAATATGTAATGCACTTTGATGTGTTTATAAATAATTTTAAATTGCTTACTGGAGAAAAGTATTTCCTGTCCTCTCAAAACTTATGGTATGTTTCTGTATTTGAAGATGAAGACTTTAAACATCATAGTAATACTCCATACATGGCAAGAATGACAAACAATTGTCTTCTCAAATGGTCATGGGAAAAAGCATTAGAATGCTACCAAAAAGTTGTATTAGAGAAAGCTTTAATCCAAATATTAAGACAGTGTTTTTACAACTGTCCAGATCAGTTATGAATTGGTTACACATTCATTTCACAATTCAAGTCTTATTTAGACAATTGCAGGGAAAGGGAAAACTAGCTACTCACTGTTTCTTCTCGTTCATCTCCCATGCTTCAAGTATTCGTTCTATTAATTGGCACTTAAGGAAGAGCTATCAAAAAAGCAAAATATGCTTAGCAGCAGTAAAGTGGAACACTATTATGCATTTTACAGTTGTTTTTAACAAATACTAAAGTCTTACAAGACACCTAATTTTAGGTTCAGGATAAATACTTTCACTAAAGGGTTTAAAGTTCAGAAGTAACAAATCCCAACCAGAAACCTAAAAGCCAAACCTATATTAATTCTACTTCTCTTCATAGCTGCTGAGTTGTAGCAGCATAAAGCTATTGAAGTAGCAATTTTAATTCTTAAAAACAAGAGGAACTTCTCACTAAAGGAAAATAAATACTTGCAGGCCTGCACACATGGTCACTTTGAGGCAGCAAAAATCTATTGGCACTTTCAAGTTTTACCCCCTGAACCCACATTTTAAGAAAAAAGAGAAAAATATTCATGTTCATTCTATACATGAAGTAGAATTGGAGTATATTTTTTCTAAGAGTTAACTGCTGCAATAGCCGGGAGACAAGAAAATTCAAGATTCCCCAAAAAATACAACTTACATGTTTCAGTAAGAGATTGCCCCCAGTGGAATCCTGATCTGTAATTGTGCCATTTTCTGTGCTTTCCAGAGGACTTGCAAGAATCAACGCAATGCAGATTTCTACTTGAGTATGCAAAAAGTTATTCCATGTATACTTAAAGAACATATCCTGAAAAACAAATTCAACAAGGTTTACACAAACCAACGTCTTTTCATGAAACGTAATCAACAGCCTTACCCCAGCAAGTTATTTGAACGACTACACCGGCCCAAATTCTATTTTACAATAGGTGTTATTGTGCAAGAGAAAATTTGTGACCTACAACAAAGTTAATTCTTGTGTTTGCTATTATCAGAACACAAGGACTATCACACGAGATCAGAACAAAAACTTAACTGTAACTGGATTTATCCTGAAGATAACCAATAGTGCACTTTCAGAGAACAAAGACAGGAAGGAATGACACTCCCCACTTATATTCTTACTGCTAGCTGCAGAGTCCCGGAGTCAGAAGTGTTATTTATAAGCTTTGTTGCCCTTGACAGATTTCTCTGAGTTCACTTAACCTTCTAGCACCTACAACACCGTTTAGAAGATGATCCTCACTTCGGTGAGATTCCTTACAAAATCACATCTACCGGTTTTGAACCTGTCATCTACCAATTTTATTCTTCTATTAGCTACCTCAGAAAATCTAGATGCAGTTTAACACTATTAAATGCCTTGCACAAGACAGACAAATACCGAGGTTGAGATATAATAAACAGTTCATTTAGTCACATTCCTGGTTCTCCACATTTTTTGTCTTAAACACAGGAAAGATTTTTTTCAAGCTTTACGTTCAGTTATTTTACACTACTTCTTACGGCAAAACTCAAATGATTGCTGTCACTGGTAAAATGAAATCAGTGATGGAACTACGTGTAGTGATTGGAACAGCATAAAACAATTCAAGTTCCATTCAAGACACAGCTAAAGATCTCCCGCTTTCCTTAGTGCTCCTAAACTAACGACATCGTCCCATAAAGGAACTAGACAATCAGTTTTCCTAACAGTCAAGTCTGCATAGTGAAGCATGTGGTGCCTCATGCTGTTTACTGAAACAGCAACAAGTTTATATGGCTACAATGAGTCTTTTTTCCTTATGTTAAAACCCACAACAGAAAAACCCGTTCAAGCCCCACTGAATTTAGTTTACATGATAATCTACTTATAAGAACACCCAAGTGTTCATAGCACATGCATTCCCCTAGACAGTGTATCTGGGAAAAACTTCTGTCAGGGTGAGGTTAGCTATCTGTATACAAGCTAGCACCTGTCTGCAGAACCAAGTTCCGCAGAGAAATTGAGATGAAGGCATTACAACCAGAGCTGTATTAAGTAGCTGAAGGAAAAAGGTGCTTCGGTCTAAGACAACCTGGGGCACAGAAAACATTTACATTTTAAGTTTGCAACTGCCTGCTTAGAAGCAGAAGTTTACACACTGTATACAGAAACTGTAGTAGAAATACTAGCATGTTCTGCTAGTTACTTAACTGATACCAGCATCTGAATTTCTTGGTCACCCTAAACACAAGGAATATGTCCTGCTGTAGTTGAAGTATGAGGTAGGAAGTACTCAACGTGTACATTCCACATTAGCAAAAAGCAGTGAGTTAACTGACTGTTTGTTGTGCAAAATCTTGCCTTCAGAGGCTACTAAGAATAACTGTCCCTTTAAAGGACAGTGCTGATATACTATTCGGTGTTCTGGATATTATTAAGAGAGGAAAAGGGGTTTTGAGGAAAAGAATAAAAACAGCAGGGAAACCTTGAACGTGGATGAAAATTCGAGAACATACAGATGAAAAAATATCCTTCTAAGAAACCCACTTCATGTATTTATGAAGGTGTAGAGAATAAGAACCACTTAAGGGATAAGAGGAAAATGCTGACTTCGGATAGATGATTTCAACAGTAAAATCCAATCTTAAAAGTTCTTAAATGCTGCAACAGAAGCCACAACACAAACTGTCTGATAAGTTAGGCTGGAAAATATACTACAAGTTATCTGCCATGACAGAAAGAACAGACAAGATCTTAATAGCAACCCATAAAAATAAAAAAGGCAGCATGAAGTTCTTACCAGTATTACTCCTATGCTGTTAAGTTCTATAAGCTCCTGATTCACGCTGCTTATATTTGTCTGTAAAAGGCTAGATATTAATCTGATCACATTTAAACGTGTGTTTCCCACAGGCGGATCCAATACACCCCAGGTTGTCTTCATGACACTTTTCTGACAACGAAAAAGGTACATACATACACCTCATTAACATAGCTTGAACAAAAACAGCTCATCATGACCATGCTTATTTTAACTTCATAGACAGGAAGCACTAAGAACCACCACATGAAACCAATGACATTGTAAAAATTAACTACAGAGAGGTTCTCAAAGTAGATACATTCTACCCAACCTTGAAACAAGTGAAGAGATACTTCCCAGGAAATGCTTCTTACTAGTTAATCCATGTAAAGACACTTGATTTACGTTTTATTACCTCTTCTGCATGTGGAAATCTTAAGGTCTCAACTTCTCCAGGCTAAAATAAACTTAAACACTACTTTGACCCCCCCTCAGGTATTTTATACACTCTGGTCTTTTTCACTTTGGCCTATGGGTCCTTCTCTTACGGACTGTGGCACCCAGCTCAGGGCATAGTGCTCCCGCTGAAATGCTGCCAGGGAAAATCTGAGTGGAAAAATATAAATGCATCATAGGTAAACCCCCTATTTATACATCTTGTATTTATCTTTTGCAATGGCATGAGACAGATAAGTTGCTTAAATGAATTCAAAAACCCAAAGTAAAGAACTGAACGCGCCTAGATAGCAAGGGTGCACGCTGTAGAACTGGTCCACTTGGGTCCTGGGCAAGTCTAGAGGAACTGTGCGGGCCTCGTGGGGGCCACGCCAAAGTTCCAAACAACTGCAACATCTATACTCTGCCTTTCCTATCCAGATAAGATTCTGAAGTAGAAAATGAGACCACCTTCAGAATATATAGCAAACGCCTCTTCATTGCTTTCAGAAAGGACTTGCTTCAAGGCTATTCTGCCAATTAAACACAGTTTAGGCTGGAAAAGCGTCTCAATTAGCACAACATACGGGCTCAAGGACAATAACGAACAGCAGAACTCACAACAGGCTGGGAAGTAGCCCGGGCACTTGCCCAAAAGTCAAACTGGGTTTCATTTGTTATTATAAGCTGCCTAAAATACAGTCATACAGTAGCAATCTTGTTGCAGTTAACTGGGGAACACAAGGTTTCACTTACTTTTGGAGGCTCAAGGAGGAGTTCATGGAAGGATGAAAGTCGTGCTTTTATGGCTTCTAAAACACTTTTGTTGACTGAATATGTTGAATTACTCATGCCTGGGGGACAGATCTCTATATGGCCTTCAAATCTAATGCACACAAGTAAACCCAATAATTAATATCAAAACTAGCTGTAAAACATCTTGAAAGTTTAGATTTTGAGAGTGTGACAATTCTGGAGGCACGTGAAAAGAATGAAAATGCAACTAAAAATATAAGGTTAAAATATAAACTAATGTGAAGTAATGGTTGAATAAAATTTTTCACAATGCTAGCCCAAGCATTTTTAGGTTTATTGTGCTTGAATTCTCCAATATGGTTTTGAGATAAACATTACAGATGTTCTGTTTCTTCTTTTGAGGCAGAAAAACACCTTATCTCATCTGTCCTGAAGAACAAACAAGTTGAATGTACCACAGAGATCTGTTCAATGGTTTCTCAAAGTAAAGTTACAATAAAATTTCAAACAACTTTTTTAAAAAGTCAATACCCACTCACTGCACTGGACATATTTACCTTATTCCTTGTACCCAGAAACAAACTGATAGAATGTTAATTAGTTTGATCTGTCTGACATTTAAACTAGCTTCTAGAAAAAACTGCAGAATGACCATTTGGTGGAAGTGTAGAAATGCCAACCCCAATCACTTGGTTTGCTCTTTTACTTCTTCAGCTGCAACAGGCCACTAAAATGGTTCAGTCATAAGTACACGTGATAGGCTTGCTATTGCTGAATGCTACGCTGTGTGCATCATTTAAGTGAAGTAAGACCACTTACGTCTGTCGTCTTGTCTCAAGTAAGGTCAACAGTATTTGGATTGCACTGACTATTGCAGATTCATTTTTTTCTTTATGGAAAATATTAGACAGCAGCTGCTCTATGATTTCTTGCCTGAAAAGAAAAGCATTGGCATCAGATATAACACTACGGCCTACAATTGTTAACAGAAGTAGCTACCATTTGCCCACGTAAAATTAATAAAGGACTAATACAAGGAAAACTAGTAGATATCTCAAGCTAGCAGGTACCACTAGGAAAATCACTCCGGTCCTCACTGCCCCAAACATATTTTCTAATTCCTTCCATTGATCTAGTGTTTTGATCTGACAACCAACACAACAAGAAGGGAGTTCTCAGACCAAAAACCTGATTCAGCTTATCGTAACAGCCACACAAACCTAAACCTGTAACAGCAAAAGGAAGAAGGGAACACAGGAAAATCTTCTCTGGCAGAAATACACACTTAGATTAACCTCAAACAAATATCAGACAAAAGCCAAAGTCTCCCACGTGCACTCTGCACAGTATCATCAAGCTGACCTCCACATGTCTGTGGAGTAACTCTGGCAGCACAGGAAATATTTTCATGAGACAACCTGCCTCCCAAGGAAGTCCTCCAGGTGAGCTCTGCTTACTTGTTGAGTTATTTTAAGTGACAGTGTCAGGGTAGCCAACAAAGTTCATCTGAAAAGCAGAGCACGGCATTTCTAAAGGTTTTCAATGTCGAAAGTTAAAAAATACTTTTGTGAACCGATGCCCTGGTTTCAGCTGGGATAGAGTTAATTTTCTTCTTAACTAGAATAGCACTGTGCTTTGTATTTAGTATGGGATTTGGAATGAGAAGAATGTTGATAACATACTGATGGTTTCAGTTGTTGCTAAGACAATCAAGGACTTTCCAACTTCCCACGCTCTGCTAGTGTGCAGGTGCACAAGCAGCCAGGAGGGAGCACAGCTGGAGCAATGGGACCCACAATTACCAGTTTAGGATTTGAGTCAGGTTTCGGACTGAGACCAAAACTGGCCAACGGTCTATTCCATATCATGGAACATGATGCTCAGTATACAGATGAGAGTTGGTGGGAATTCTCACTCTTTTCCAGGATTGCGGTTTCAGGACTTTCTCTGCTCTGGGATGATCAGCCAGGAACTGGCTGGGCCTTAGCCAGCAGGTGGTGAGCAGTTGCACCATGTATCATCCATTTGTATATTACTGTGGTTATCGTTATCATAATTATTATTACTTTCAATTTTATTGTGTTTCCACTATTGAAATTGTTCTTATCTCAACCCATAAGTTTCCTTTCCCTTCATCCCTTCTATTCTCTTGCCCATCCTCCAGGGGCTGGGGAGGATGAGCGAGTGGCTGTACAGTGTTCATTGCTGGTGGGGTTAAACCATGACAGTCCCTTTTGGCACCCAACATGGGGCTCAAATGGCTGAGAACACTGGATTTGACCAGAGTGCATTAAAAACAAACTTGCTCTAAGCATTTATGTTTTGCTGGATGTTGCTGTGGGGAATACTGCTTTATTTACTCTCAGAGCTGTATCATACAGCATCTTATTTGCTACATACGCTATTTACCAGTGCAGTTATAATCTCTAATCCTTGGATTAGGAATATCATTTTGTTGATTAAAGGTACTGCGGTGTTGTATTGTGTATTGCTGATAAAATCACAGGTAGCAGGACTGATTTCCTACTGCTCTTTGTTGCTGGAAGAGGGAGGGGGTGGGGAGGAAAACAGAGCAGACCAGCAGTGTGGGCTCCATTTCTGGGCTTGGGGTGCCATCTGGTAGACATTGTGGCCAACTACACCAGTTGCATTTTCTCTGTATAGAGAAAATGCATGAGGGGGTGGGGAGGCAGGGAGGTCTCCTTTCACTCCTCCCTTCTCCTCCAGTCCATTTAGAAAAACTTTTGAGGATTCTGAGTATCTTTGAGATCAATCCTATTACTAGGCCTCCTAAATGCATGTCTCATTATATATATTATTAGTGTTAATTGCTTATTTGGCTATATCATTCAATTCACTACCAGTGTCACCCCAGCTACAACCTCAGCCCCCACAACAGACAACTGCTCCTACACCAACCCCCACAATAGATATGATGGCGACTCCAACCCCCGTGCCTCCTATGCCTACTCAGACCTTAACTCCTGCTACCTCCCTTTTGGAGGAAGAGGAGGATGAGATAGTAACCACCTTAACCCAGGACACCACCCAATCTCCATCCCCAAGTGAGCTGCAATGAAAAGATTACTGCCACCATCAAGGTGAGCACATTGTCACCTGGCTGCTCGGATGCTGGAATAACAGGGCCAGTAGACTGGATTTCGAAGGTAAAGCAGCCAGACAGCTGGGATCCCTTGCTAAAGAAAGAGGTATTGATAAAGCAACTGGAAAAGGGGCACTGGAGGTGGCTCCTGGCAGATGTAAGGAGGTGTATCCCTTTAAATAAGAGGTTGTATGTAATCCAGCAAGCGCAACAACATAGAGAAAGGTATCCAGTACCTGAGGGAACTAACTGTGCAGGAGGTGGCCTCTTATTACCGGAAAAACACATGCTTACCCAAAGATCCAGATGTCCAGTGCACAGGACCCACATGGCAGAAGGTTCTATGGAGCACACCACCATCACATCCTACCTCACAAGCAGTAATAGATTTCCAAGAAGATGCACCACCCGTGGGTGACATGGTTACCCAACTCTGGCAATATGAAGAGAGTACCTCCCTACAGGCCTGCACCTCAGCTGTGGACAAACTGTCCAAGAAACTGTCCTGCGAGTTCCAGCAATTTAGAGAAGATACGGCCTACTCCCCACAGGTATGGGCCAGCATCTCGGCAATTAGGAGCAAGCATTCCCCTGCTCAAGGGAGATGGTACACACCAGGGGGCAGACCGTGGTTCTACCTGTGTGATCATGAAGACACAAAAAAGTGGGACAGAAAACCTACCTTGGTCCTAGAGGTATGGGTATGCAATTTGCAAGGAAAACCAGACATAAACGAGGATTTTTCCAGTTCTTCCAGGAAAAATGCTGCTCCAGTTTCCAGTGAGCAGTTTCCCATACCAAGTATGAGAGCCATCCTATATTAAGAGGGGCCCTGCCTACCAGCCAGGTGGAGGACTGGACTGTATGGATTCGATGGCCTGGCACATCAGACCCCCAAAAGTATAAGGCTTTGCTGGACACTGGTGGCCAATGCACCCTAATGCCATCAAACCTGAGAGGGGCAAAATCCATCTTTATTTCAGGAGTGACGGGGGGGTCCCAAGAACTGACTGTACTGGAGGCTGAAACAAGCCTAACTGTGAAGGACTGGCAAAAGCACTATTGTAACTGGTCCAGATGCCCTGTGCATCCTTGGCACAGACTATCTTAAGAGAGAGTATTTTAAGGACTCAAAAGGCTATCAGTGGGCTTTTGGCATATCTGCCTTGGAGGCAGAAGAAGCCAAACAGCTGTCTACTTTGTCCAGCCTCTCAGAAGACCCTTCTGTTGTGGGATTGCTCTGGGTCAGAGCAACAGGTACCGATTGCTACTACAACAGTGCACCAAAAGCAATACTGCACCAACGGAGACCCTGTGAATCTTATCCATAAGCTGATCCCTTGACTGGAGAGCCAAAGGGCGATCAGCATGACCCACTCACCTTTTAACAGCCCCAAATGGCCAGTGAGAAAGTCTAATGGAGAATGGAGACCAACAGTAGACTATTCTAGCCTGAATGGAGTCACACCGCCACCGAGTGCTGCCATGCCAGACATGTTAGAACTCCAGCACAAACAGGAGTCAAAGGCAGTCAAGTGGTGTGCCATGACTGATATCACTAATGCATTCTTCTCCATTCCTCTGGCAGCAGAGGCCTCAGTTTGCTTTCACCTGGAGAGGCATCCAGTACACCTGGAACCGACTGCCCCAGGGTGGAAATACAGCCCCACCATTTGTCATGGACTGATCCAGAATGCACTGGAGTAAGGTGGAGCTTCAGAACACCCACAAAACACTGATGGCATCGTTGTGTGGGGCAACACAGCAGAAGAACTTTGAGAGAGAAAATAATCAAGCCCTTTTGACAGCCAGTTTTGCCATAAAATGAAGTAAGGTCAAGGGACTCCCACAAGAGATTCAATTTTTAGGAATAAAATGGAAAGATGGATGTCGTCAGATCCCTATGGACATGATCAACAACAAAATAACAGCTATGTTGCCACCAACTAACAAAAAGATAACCTTCTTAGGGGCTGTGAGTTTCTGGAGAATGCAAGTTCCAGACTACAATCAGACCATAAGCCCTCTCTAGCAAGCAACCAAAATGAGCTGGTATGGGGCCCTGAGCAATGACAAGCCTTTGAACAAACTAAATGGGAGACAGTTCATGCAGCAGCCCTTGGACAAGTCTGGACAGGACCAGATGTTAAAAATGTGCTCCACAACCCAGCCAGGGAGAATGGTCTTATGTGGAGCCTCCAGCAAAAAGCACCAGGAGAGACTTGAAATCAACCCCTAGGGTTTTAGACTTGGGGATACAGAGGATCCGAAGCTTGCTATATTCCAGCTGAAAAAGAGATACTAGCAGCATATAAGGAGTTCAAGCTGCTTCAGAAGTGATCGGCACCGAATCACAGCTCCTCCTGGCACCCCGACTGCCGGTGCCAAGCTGGATGTTCAAAGGGAAGGTCCCCTCTACACGTCATGCAGCTGATGCCACATGCAGTAAGTGGATCACACTGACCACACAATGAGTTCAGTTAGGAAGCCCCAGTTGCCCAGAAATTTTGGAATTTATTACAAACCAGCCCAAAGGTAAAGATTTCAGAAAGTCACCAGAGAAGGGGATGTGTGCTGAAGAGCCCCCACCACATACTGAACTGCCAGCTGATGAGACGCAATATGCCCTGATGAGTTCCGCCGCTTTCTAGGAAAACCTCAAAGGTGGAAAGCTGCCATGGGGAGTCCCACGTGACAAGCTGCAAAAGCTGCTGAAGGGGAAGGTGAATCAAGTCAGTTTGCAGAGGGTTAAAGCCACCCAGCTGGCTTTAAATACTGCTGAACAAGAAAAGTGGCCAGTGCTCTACCTCTACACTGATTCGTGGATGGTGGCAAATGCTTTGTGGGGGTGGTTACAGCAATCCAAGAAGAGAAACTGGCAGCACAGAGGCTGATCCATCTGGGCTGCCCCATTGAGGCAAGATAGTCCCGCCCGGGTAGAAAAGCTGGTTGTAAAGGTACATCACATAGATGCTCATATACCCAGGACTTGGGACACTGAAGAACAACAAAACCACCAGCAGGTGGATTGGGCTGCTGACATGAAAGGTGGATCTAGACCAGCAACATAAGAGAAATTTTTAGCTCACTGGGCCCTTGACACCTCAGGCCAGCAAGGAACAGATACAACATACAGATGGGCTTGTGATTGAGGGGTGGACTTAACCATGGACACTATTGCACAGGTTATCCTGTGGGTTAAACCACAACTGCAAATAAAATCAGAAATTCAGTAAATCAACTTACTTCTCTAGACTGGCAAGCAGTGGATCTGGTTCTGAACTGTTCTGTACTTGTAACATCTGGTCTCTGCTTAGACGAATAATTTCACAGAGTGACTGTGATGCATTTGAATGCCTCTGGAAAGAAAAACATAGCTTTTCACTGTAAGAGTAATAACCTGCTGGACTGTTCTAACACTACGTTGTACAGCAACTTGCTGAACAGATAGACCCAGAAGAGTGTCAGACCAATACTTACATCTTCATCTTGAGATGGATGTACAATTTCCACAAGCCGCTGGATAATTCTCTCCTCATTTAGCCACTGTAAAAGTGTTTGCGGCTGTTAGTAAGAACGTTATCCAAGTGAATGAATTAAATTAAAATTACCAAAGTTGTTTGACAATTGTCATGAGTCATAACATCAGTATTTCTAAACAAGGACTAACAATATTTCAGAAAAAAGGGAAAAAGTAAAATGAGTGTTTCTGAGAGACACTATTTTAAAATAAACCTTCTGATGCCAAAAAAAAATGTTCAGTAAGGTCCAAAACATTTTTAAAATTGCATCTAGCAGTTATAAGTTAGATATTAAAGAGCAGGGGAAGAGACCGTCCCCTCAGTCCTAAGTTGTCCCCACCAATTCTGCAGCTCCACTGGAAAAGTACTGGCAGCTCCAAACAAAAAAAATCCTATACATGTAATTTCAGCATATTTAAGAAATAAATTTAGTAAAACCACCAGAAGAAAAGCCATTTTACAGTTCACACATATCAGATAAAAATCCTTGTAGACATTTCACTTACATTTAACACTTCTTGCCGGGGCTGTGGAGGTTCTATGCAAGTCAATAGCCTGAGCAACAAGTCCATGATAGCAGAGGTCCCTATGTGCTTAATAATGAGGTCTACAAAATCGTGTTTCCTCTTTAAAAAATCCACAATCTAGAAATGAAAAAGAAGTTTACATTTGCTTATCTGTATTTTACATGGTAAATTACACCAACCAGTTTCAGTTTCTCTCCCCTACCAAATGGGGAAAATAAACAAGAACTTCTTAAACACTTTCAACACTTAAAGCTTGCACTACAGGGCAAGATAAAATAATACACACATGCACAGGAGCAAAAATGGCACAGGGCAGATCCATACCCTGTGCAGTGTGTCTTGGGTGGCCTCTCAAGTGCAACTTGCTGACCATAAACTACTTATAATCCAATGCACAGTCAGCTTTCCTTTTTGGTATTACTCTCATCCCTACTTAGTGAGGGAAACTCAACACAGCAAAACCTTAACATAATACAAACAAATACAGAGTCTGCTAAATTAAAGATACAGAACAGAGTCACAAACTACATTTGCTCAGGTATAAGAGGTACTCATTGCAGCTGTCTGCAGTATTGGGCCACACAAACACAGAGTGAAACACCACTTCGGAACAGGGACTCCAAGTGTGTCTCACCTTGTTCCGTAACAGTTCTTCACATTGAATCAGACCCGCTCCCATTGATTCAATCCACTCACCTTCACCTCCCACAGCCGTTAATGCAAATATCACCATACAAAACACTGAACTAAGCTAAGGCAAAATGTGAGCACTCACACACTGACTGCACAAATAACTCAGGCAAATACAAGTCAAATACATCTTACTCATTCCAATATATTTTTTAATCCCGGGCATACCATAAAAAAGTTAGTGTCTTCAGCTAGTATAAAGGTTGAATGCTCTTTTTTGATTCTGCTGCTATCCCTCAAATGTGTAGTCTCAAGACAGAATTGCTGAGGACTACAACTTCATTAGAGTACTTGTTAAACTGGAAAGCTTGTAAATATTTACCTGTTCTGGTTTTCTGCTTATTAGAATACTTAGCACCTTGCTGAAGAAACTGGCCAGTAAAGGGTTTAGGGGAGATTCATTTAAGAGGAAGCTGTACAGTTTCATGAGTAAGGATTCTTCTTCTCCCAGCCTATCATTGATCTGTGAGACATCTGATGTCAGCAGCTCACACGATATGTTTGGATACCTGGGGGGGGAAAAAAAATAAAAATAAAAATCCATCACTCATACTTCAAAGCTGTCATACTTTCAGCTCTGAATTCAGAACCCTGGTAAGGCTGCTGACCAAGTTTCCAAGCAGGGGTGGTCTGCACTAATTAAAGCAAACTACTGCAAGGTAACGTAACTGTACATTCAGCCCACAAGTTCTGTTCTTTCATTTAAGAAATTGACTAGTCTGCTCTTCAGGGGAAGAGAACAAAGAAAATAAATGGAGAAAATAAATGAGAACTACTTAAATACTTGCAGTACAAGGCAAGGTAAAATAATATACATGTATAGAGTAGCAAAAGTGGCACGGGACAGAGCTATACTACTTGCAGTGTGTCTTGGGTTTCCTCTCAAGTGCAACGTGCTGACCACAAACTACTTATAATCCAGAGCACGGCAGACTTGCTGAGGGTGCACTCAATCCCACTGTCCATGTTTCCCATAAAGATGTTAAACAACACTGGTCCCAACACAGACCCCTGCAGAACACCACTCGTCACTGATCTCCACTTGGACACTGAGCCGTTGACCACAACTCTGAGTGCAACCATCCAGCCAATTCCTTGTCCACCGAGTGGTCCACCTGTCAAATCCACATCTCTCCAATCTGGAGACAGAGAGGTTGCACAGGACAGTGTGGAAAGCTCTGCACAAGCCCAGACAGATGACATCAGTTGTGTATATATATTGAAACTATGTAGAAACACAGTAAACTACGAGTCAAAGTCTGACAGAGCCTGCAAAACTAGCTAGTACTGCTTCATGACAGAGTCAGAAGTACAGTTCAGGAGATTGAGTAATTAAACTAAGAGGATATCAAGAGTAGTAACCTCCTGCATTTGACAGTACTATTACCCACTCCCACTAAAGGTAATTTAGACAGCAGCAGCTTAAAGCTTCTAAGTGAAAGATGCTCCCATTTCAAACTCTCCTACAGAAGGCTTGGTTTACCAGAAATGGTGAAGTGCTGTAACCAAGAGTGTTGCTTATTTCACCTTTTTCCCCAAGGAAAAAAAGCAGCCTTCAGCATAGAGAACTCTAAAATAGGCCAAAAAAAGTAGAAATGCTTTTATACAAATTGCTAAGTTGACTTTCGAGTTCGAACGTTCTCAGCAAACTAAGAATTGTGTATGGCCATGACTGCAGCTACAGTTCTAGCTCTGCAAAGGAAAACAGCAGCAGTTAGACACTAAATACATTCTTCCAATGAGTGCTATAGACTTCTCATAACCATCTTCAAAACACGTTACCAGTCACCGACAAAACAAAGATAAGCACTTAACTATATAGGGTTTTTCATTCAACTACGTTCTTAATAACCGCAACTGCAAGTTCTGATTTTTTCTGTAAGCCTCCTTTGGACAGCAATTTGTGAGTAAGAGGCTTCTATTTGAAAAGTAAGCAAATATTAGAAGGATCTATTTAAAAGTTCTACAAAGCCCCTTGAAAACAAACTTACTCTAAAGATACCAGTATTGTACTACACATCAGCACACAGGGATCCCAAATGCTATCACAGTAACTGGAGTAAGCTGCCCCCTCTTTGACCTTCCCAAGTCTCCCCCACTCCCAACAGTTTTCCTACTTATATCGAATCTTCTCATCCATGTCTTGAGGTGGCTCTTCGATAATAAATGAAACTAAGTCCTCCAAACATTCTGACTTCAGCAGAAACTCTATAAGTTTGCGATTCTGAGCCTTGCACTCTTGCAGAACGTCCTCTTCATCCATCAACTCCTTCAGTGTTACATCTTCTCTCTCTAGAAGTGTATCTATGTGGGATGACGAATGGAGATCAAATTTCCAAAACATGCTGGTCTGGATAAGAAGAACATACACAAAGCATTAAGTTTCCAAATATGTTTAAGCTGTATTTGTAGTAACACTTCATGGTAGTATTTCATAGCTTCTAACCCCAAAGTTACCCGTATACATCAAAACTTTCTACAACTCATGAGATACAACAGTAGATGCTGACAATCAACAGCTACAAAATCAAGCTTGATTAAAGATGATTGAATACTCCATAATAGTTTTTGTACCTTTAGCAATAGCCAATACTCTAACATCCAAAGATAAAGTTAGGTAGCTCCAGGGTTTTACTTACATGAAAGGAACACACTAATCTGCATTAAAGAAAAAAAGATAACTTTAGTTTGCAATTTATCGAATTTGCTCTTCCCAAACTTTATTTATAATCTATACACCAAGTCTCAAATTCAGAACAACTTGCTCAGCAATTAACAGACCTGGGAGAAGATAAAATGGGCACTGCATAAATGCACTAGAGTGCCACCCTGCCATTGAAGAAAACACGTATAAACGTAGGGGAATTACAATAATTTTAACTTGCAGGCAGCACACAAAGCGCCCAGGCTAATTTAAACACAGGATCTACTCTCTCACTATACCTCCCTGCACAAACTTGACACAAGCAGAAGAACAAGGACAATAAAATACCTCATGCAAACACAGGAGAGGGCAGTGGCCCCAACCACTGAAACACTGTAAAAGGCCACAACAGCAATGTGTAAGGATGAGCAACTTCACCTCTCCTTATAAAACGTTCCTGTTGCTCTGAGACACCTTGCATGCAGTTGCTACCGAGTCAACTGTGCTATCAGAAAACAATATTTGTCTATGATAGAACAAATAAAGACCTGCTTTCACCTTTCATTTAGGTCAATACAAGCACTCTCTCCTTTCCTCCCTCTCCAAAACAGGGCTTTTACATGACATTTAACCTCTGACAGGATCAGCTGGTCTTACACGGATGCACAATTTAAATAGCTTGAAAGAGATACTACAGGTAAGAACAGAAAGAGAAACTATTCTCTCCTTACAGTTGGAAGCAGCATGGTTTTGAGCATTACTAATTGGAATATGGAAACACTCCTTTTGCTCCATTAGTACCTGCCTTCCAAGTGTGAAGGATTAATTAATTACTGTTGTGCATTAGCAGCTGCAAGGACATAGTTACTGAAGAGAACGTAGGTGAAGAGCACTATTTTAGCAAGAATGCTTCTGTAAGATGCAGGTTGTATGCAGGAGCAAGCTTAAAGACAATAATCTAACTATGCTTTTGTCATAAAAAAAAAAATCTACAGAAACTAAACCATCTAATTCTTAAACAAACTAAGAGGTGGACAGACTTAAGCATTTACTTCCAAGTTCAAATGGATGCAGTATGCACACTACAGCTACTCAGGAATACTCAAGGGTTGAATTTAGTTCTTGACCAGTCCAGAAAACAGATACAATTCCAAGGATCCAGCAAAACCCTTATAACTCTCTTAACATTAGCAAGCCTTAAAGTATTTTTCTGAATACTGAAAAACCTAGTATGCTCACTATGGAGAAGTTTTAAAGTGCTTTTAGGGTTTTCATTGTTGCTTTCACCATTACACGCTGACCGCTTAACACTTGGTCAGCCTTCTGTCACAAGGTGGAATCATATATAACTGCCCCTAGGCGACACAGCTTTCTGTTTAAAGATATGAGAGCCAAACATAATCACATCAATCAATCAGGAGAAGATACAGATAATTTCAACTGCAGTATCAGTACTTAGAGAATCACAGAATGATTAGGGTTGCAAGGGTCATCAAGGTTAAAGGGTTAGGGTTAAAGACCACCCAGTTCCAACCCCCTGCCATGGGCAGGGACACCTCCCACTAGCCCAGGTTGCCCAAAGCCTCATCCAGCCTGGCCTTGAACCCCTCCAGGGATGGGGCATCCACAGCTTCTCTGGGCAACCTGGGCCACTGCCTCACCACCCGCACTGGAAAACATTTCTTCCTAACATCTCACCTCAATCTCCCCTCTTTCAGCTTCAAACCGTTCCCCCTCATCCTGTCCCTGTATTCCCTGATAAAGGGTCCCTCCCCATCTCTCCTGTAGCCCCCTTTCAGCACTGGATGCTGCTCTAAGGTCTCTCTGGAACCTTCTCTTCTCCATGTTGAACAACCCCAACTCTCTCAGCCTGTCCTTGTATGGAAGGAGCTCCAGCCTCAGATCATCTTAATGGCCCCCCGCTGGACTTGCTCTAACACATGCATGTCCTTCCTGTACTGAGGACCCCAGAGCTGGATGCAGCACTGCAGGTGGGGTCTCACAAGAGCAGAGGGGGAGAATCCCCTCCCTCGACCTTTTGGTCACACTCCTTTTGATGTAGCCCAGGACAGCTGGGTCATGTTCAGCTTCTCATCTTCCAGCACCCCCATGTCCCTCTCTTCAGGGCTGCTCTCAGTCCATTCTCTTCTCAGCCTGTGGTTGTGCTTGGGGTTGCCCCGAACCAGGTCCAGGCCCTTGCCACACAGCTTGGTGTTGTCGGCAAACTTGCTGGGGGTGAACTCAATCCCACTGTCCATGTTTTCCACAAAGACATTAAACGCCACCAGTCTCAACACTGACCCCTGGAGAACACCACCCATCAGTCTCCACTTGGACATTGAGCCATTGACCACAACACTTTGAGTGCCACCATCCAGCCAATTCCTTGTCCACCTAGTGGTCCACCTGTCAAATCCACATCTTTCCAATTTGGAGACAAGAATGTCACATGGGACAGTGTTGAATGCTTTGCACAAGTCTAGATAGAGGACATCAGTTGCTCTTTCCTTATCCACCAGTGCTGCAGCACCATCATAGAAGGCCACTAAATTTGTCAGGCATTATTTGCCTTGGTGAAGCATAGTTTCCAGGTGTATCTGCTCCATGATCTTGCCCAGCACAGAGGTGAGACTGACTGGTCTGTAGTTCCCTGGGTCTTCCTTTTTCCCCTTTTTAACAATGGGGGTTGTGTTTCCCCTTTTCCAGTCAGCAGGAACTTTCCCAGACTGCCATGACTTCTCAAACATAATGGACAGTGGCCTAGCAACTGCCTCTGTCAGCTCCCTCGGGGCCCACAGATGTATCTCATCAGGTCCCATGGACTTGTGCACCTTCAGGTTCCTTAGATGGTCTCACACCTGATCTCCTGTAGTGGCCGGTTCTTCTTCCTTCTCCCAGTCCCTGCCTTTGCCTGCTGGGATTTGGGTGGTGTGGCTCAAGTCCTTTCCAGAGAAGACAAGAGTCACCGAGTACCTCAGCCTTCTCCATACCCTGGGTAACCAGGTCCCCTGCTTCCTTCTGGAGAGGGCCCACATTTTCCCTAGTCTTCCCATCATCCCGACATACCTAGAGAAGCTTTTCTTGTTGCCCTTGATGTCTCTGGCCACATTTAATTCTATCAGGGCTTTAACCTTCCTGACCTGATCCCTGCCTGCTTGGACAACTTCTCCGTATTCCTCCCAGGCCACCCCCAATCTTGCTTCCACCTTCATAATCATCTGAGATCCCATGCAAGGATTAAGTGGTTAAAAGAGAAAAAAATATTTTTACTGAAAGCATTAGTAAACTCACAAGCAGAGTTCAAAACACTTGCTCTCACAAGTCACTTTAAAAAGATGTTCTTAAAAACACTATCTTGTGGGTATTCAGGTTACATACAGACTGTAATCAAGAGATACTAGTGCATCTAGGGCATTATTAAAGTCACAGGATTTTTTGGGTTTTTTTTGTAAGCCTCTATAAATTAGATAAAATCCCTCCCCTCACCCCAATCAGTGAAAGTAGCATCTTTGAAAGTAGCCACTATCAATGCCAATTCCCGCTGCAATCCCTCTGCAGTGATTAAGCCCATTTCAGTAGTTTCAGTGTATTTCTCAGTTACTTAGTTCAAGAAAAATTCAACAATGGAAAAATAGCAACAAAGAAAGAAGCATACTACTGCAAACATGTTACTGCATTATTTCACAAACTGTCTCCCAGGCAAGCTCTTTTAGGGGGTGCTCCCTCAACAAGTCAGGTGCCAGCCAGGGTTTATTCCATCAGTTTTCAACAGAAGCCCAGGTCCTTTAAAATAAGGAAAAATAAATAACATAAAGCATGCCAACGAGGAAGTCCAGGAACCCTGAAGAGAAGAGAATTTTCTTAGGTGTTATCACTGGCAATAATCTACAATTAGCCTACCACAGTCCTGAATGGAAGTTTTAAAAACAAGAAGTTATTATTCTTCTTCCCACAGCCTACTGCTCTACCTTCCCTTCTAAAGCCTACCAATTCTGGAACTTTGAATTATCTTCATGCTTTTTCAAATTTCAGTCCCATTAACGGAGTCAGAATTAGGCCTTATGTCTACAAACCAGGAGAGCTCCTCCCAGAATTCCACTATCTGCAAATTTATTATAAACTCCACACATCAATTGGGTTATACTACTCCCAGTGTTCAGCTCCAGTGCCAATCTGAGCAGGAAAATCGTAACATTTGGCTCCAATGCAAGATGCAAAAGACGGTCAAATACAAGACTTGCTCAAGATGGTGTACTACAAGAAGCAATATAATCCAGTGTAATACTAAAAACTCTCAGATGTGGAAAGAAAAATTGCGTTAAAGATGGTAAAGCTGTTGCAGATATTTGACTGTCTTTTGTAACTTGAATTAGCTTTCCATAATCTCTGAACATTTCCAGCACACAAGACTAACAGACTTTGTATTCATGTAAACAGTACTTCTGAACCTTTACATGAACCTGCCGATGTACAAGTTATAACAACTCAAGATCCTAAGGAAGACCTAGCATTCATAACAATATTGCTTTGTTTTCTTAGTTAATACTGTTAACCGAATCTTCTCGGAATGAACGCTGAAATAACATTCCACCTAGTAAACACCTGACTTAAATCTGAAAGAAAAGAAAGCAGTTCACCATAACAAAGCAAGCCTGTCAACTGCTTTGATACAGATAAGTTAAATTCTCACTTGAATTTTTTGCTTAAAGGGAAGAAGTAACACTTAAACAATTGCTCCTGACCAGAAAAAAAACTGAAGTCTTCTGCCTGCTAGAGCTAAGAAAACCATGCTGTTCTTTCTAGAGGCCAAATGCTCAATTGGCATCTCCTTAAAAAAAAAAAAAGTTGGTAACAATTCTATCAGCTCTGTAGCCCTGAGCTGTCAGAACACCTTTCCTGAACACAAACATGCCGGTTTCCAAGCTACAGGACAAAGACCTGAATTCCAGTCAGGCAAGAATACAGTTTAATTTTGGACAATGTCTCCTATGTTGAATCATTTACAAAACAGATCTGTCACTTTAAAGGATCCAGAAGTCCCTTCAGTAAATAAGAAAACTATTCAAGTAAGCTGCTCATTTAAGTTAAACTTTTAAGCATCATACTCAGGTTAAACAAACACAAGAAACATGCTTTACAAGGAGTTACTTCTAACTCAGCACCTCACACTTCTGCCTAACAGTTGAGCACTGGTAGCTACAAGCAGACACAGACACGTAGATCTAGACTGGATCTAGACCACTGCAGAAACAATACTAACCAGACCTCAGCTAGCCAGCTAAAAGCTGTTTTTACCTGACAACTGGATGTTAGAAGCGTATACACAAAGCCTCCATCAGGAACTTCTGATCTTACAGCAACAGTCTGTTTCATTTTCAAGCAAGAGAAACTTTTTTGTTTAAAAAGTGTATCAGTGCCAAGCCAAAGATTCCATAACATATGAAAGTCTGACAAACGCTGCATAGTTATAATAAGGATTGCATTATAAAACACCAAACTCAGAACACAACTGTCAATTTTCTCTATGTACCGTATTTTCCTATAGGGTTCAAGCACACAGATTAAAAATCAGTTACTTTTGCACCAACAAACTTTTCCTTGACTAAAACATATCCTAAATGATGTAGCCTACTTTAGCAAAACGGGGTTTTACAGCTTCTGTGTAGCTACTAGCAAAAGACAGCTTAGGAGTTGGATGCAAGGAGTACAGCCGCCAAAGGAGTCCTTGGTGTTCCCAACAGGCTTTCAAGAAGGTCTTGTCTTTCTCAGTGATGAGCATTGCCAGCGCAAACAATCCACTGCCTTCTCAAAACCAAACAGGTAGGGAGATTTGGGGAAGGACAAAAGTAACGAAGATAAATTCTTATGCTTTTATCATTAAAAGAGATTTTACCAAGACTTAAGACTTATATGCATTAAGTAATTTCTTTAAAATGTTAAGCATGCCCTTCTGCCAGCTTCACATAACCTCAGACAGAAAAAACCCCACCCTAGTGACTTGCTCCAAACAACGCACAATAATTGTACACCCTACTAGCATTTGTACACCCTACTAGCATTTGTAGAGTGCTTATTTTGACACTGGAAACAGACCACCTGTTTAAAACAAGGTTAAGCATGAGTGCACGTCTGAAAAAAATGGAGCTAAACCAGTCACCCAAGTTGACAGAGAAGCCCCTCTACTGGCTCCTGTTTAAACTGCCTATTTCAGCAAGCACTACCCACTGCAAACCTGCTGTCCAGAACCGCCCCTCCTTTGCAGGCTGGGGAACAATCCATCAAAGCATTAAATGTTAAATGAGAAAATCAAGCACTTACACATTCAGTCTGGAATCGAGGGCAACTTGAATAAAATAATAAAATAACACTTGCATTCTAGCTTGAAGACCTGGACAAAAACAGTTCTTTTCCATAAAGTAATTAATAGCAATGCACAGTTATGCCATAACTGAATTCCTGACTTTTTTTCCACTTGATGAGTGCAGGAAAGAATCTTTCACATACAAGAACACACTTACACTGCTTCCTCTGCATTGAGAGCTCAGCAGAAAAACACAGAATTCTTTATCCCATTAAAACAGTATGGGTTTTAAGTAGTGCAAAAACTCTGCTCTTAATTATTCCTTAGTTTTATTTCTAAATACTTCAAATAATACAGGAGACCCTACTAATCCAATAACTTATTTAAAAATAAATTTATTTTCAATTAAAGCAGTAAGGTTCATTGTTATCAGCTAAAAAAAAACCTACTGAGCTAGAAAGTTACTGTTCCCAGTCCCTGGATTTAACTACATTACATCCAGCAATCACAAATAAAAAAAATAAAAGCAGTAACACGGGAATGGCCACATGCATTATCATCACAGTGACCTCCTGATGCCAAGAGCCACCTCTGGGCCGTACAAATACAGGGACCCCGACAACTAGCCCACAATTCTCTGAGCTTTGAGGCCCTCAGATTCCAAGGAAGATTGTAACAAGAAATCCCACAGTAGTAAGGCAAGTGGCTGTCCACTTCTGCATGGGAAGGCAGAAGACACAGAGTGGGTGCACCATCAGCCACACGGTTAGCAATGGCCATCACTCATGTGGCTAATGGTGCAGAGCCCATGGGGGTAGCTCACCCAAAGGTCAAGAAGAATAGATGGAAGTAGATCCAGCAGGGCTCCTCTGGCACCCCTACACTGTGCCAGGGCTCCCCTCCATGACACCATCAACACAGCATTGCAGGAGCAGCTGGCCAGCACCCTACCATCAGACCAGCCTCTGCACCTGGCTATCCTGCAGGCTCACCCACCCTGTCTCCCAACATTAACAATTATTTTGTTGACTGCCACAGGTGGTGTGAGCCCTTCTCTTTCCCATCCCCTACCCCTTCTCCCACCCCTCCTGAAGGGGTGCCATCTCCTCTGCCCTGAGCCCCAAGAAATGGTGATGAGGTGATCCGCTTTCCACCAGGCTGCTGCACTGGGGCAACAGGAGTCATCCCTCAGAGGGCCACTGAGGTCCCCAGGGCCTCGAAGGGGGGTTTCCTCACTCTGAGGAAGAGAAGGCTACCCAATGGGTGGCTGAAGATGAAGCCAGACGCTCTGCAGTGGTGCACCAAGAATAGCAACAGATCAAGGAAAGAAGTTGAGAGACTGCTGTTCCTTTAGAAAAGCAGAAGGCTGCAGTACTGCCAGGAAGAAGTGCTGGCCTGCAGCATTAAGGTCCCTTCTAGCCGCTTCATTAGGAGCTCTTTTCAAGGTTGGGCAATAAACAATTTAAAAAAACCAACAATAAAACAAGAAAGTAACAGTAAAAATGCTTTCCTCCTTCCTTCCTTGATACTTTGGCAACAGCATCTGAACCCCATGTACCCTCCTGGTGTCCCTAGTCCAGGAAAGACACCGATGCACAGGTGTAGAAGGAATGTGGGGCAGCATTCCCTGTACATAAGCTAGAAATGTTTCAACATTTTGAACTATTTGCAGGTAAAGTTTCACTTACATACCAAAAACCACAACATCACAGCTTCTTCCATCAAGAATTCCTATGCAACCAATGTTTCCGAATACAAGAGAAACACTTCAGCATGTTCACTGACTATTGTACAATTTAAGCTTGTACTACAGATAGAATTCTTTCCAGCCTCTGTACTCAATTTACAGCACATACGCCCCTCAACTAACTACTACACTTTCAGAGAGCAATGGTATACCCTCGAGTGAAATGGAGGCAAAAGACACCATGTGGCAGTCCTTTCTTGACTGGGAGAGAAACACAGAGAACTGTATGAAGACAACAATTTTAATAACATCATCTTTAACGGCTGCTGCCTCTTCCTCCTCCTGAGGAGGCGGCAAATTATTTAATAAGTAGGGACTTTCTCTTGCCTATCAGACAAGAAAAGAGGGAGCCTGCTATGGTTGCCAAGGAGTTAAGAATTGCGATAGAAGTGAAATCACTTTCACCCTTACTTATCACACTAGCCTCCCTTATTTATGCACACCAGCTGCAATTTTATCTAGATCAGAACTTTTTTTTACAATATTTATAAATAACATATCACATGTATATATACCCCTATTATGACCCCCAAAATCAATTGCTTTGACATGCTGAAGTACATAAATAAGTCCAAGCTAATGTTTACTCAAAGACATCAGCCCCTCAAAATTCAAGTCATAGCTGTCCAGCAAAAGTACAAAAATCAGCCAAAATCTACAGTTTGCAATGAAGGTACAGGAGCAATTTTATACCAAGCAGGAAGTATATTCTTGTCAATTCCTACACTACCTCAAACCACAGGTTAATAAGTGTTAATAAATATAGATCTTAATTACCTGCCGTAACTACAAGTTAGACACTGATCTCCCCTGCCCAAGTAGAAAAGATGAAATCATTTTCTAGCAACTCCACTTCAACAGCCAAACATTTACAGATCTAAAACATTAATTGGTCACAGAATTTAGTTACAATTCTTCATATTTAAAATTTTTCTAATTATCTTCAAAATGAGAAAAGCAGATGGTTCCATAATATAATAAAAAGCTAAACAATGCATAGCTACCCAAAAGACAATTTTTACACTGAAGCATGCAGTTTAGTACCAAAATTAAGTTGCAGAAGACAGTATTACTTCAATACTTCAATAAAATAACCTATAGTGCTAAACATCATTCATACCTAATATCTGTCAGTTCATGAATACATTTGCTTTGAAACTCTTCCAAAGAATTAGAGGATGGGCAGCAGATACACCTCCTGGCACAAAACCAAAACACTTTAAAATATGTTTCCTGTAAAACAAATAAAATAACCACAACAGTGTGTCTAGATGACCCTTGATTCTCATTGTAAGACCAAAGCGAGGTGCAGAAAGAAGACAGTGCAACAGCAGGGTGGGTTAAAAGACAAAGTTAGAAACAGCCAGCTAGAACATAGTCATTAAAAAAGCTGCAAGGAAAGGGAAGGAACGGCCACAAAGTCTGAACTGCAGAAAGAAGAGCAGCTTGGAAGGTGGTACATGTGAACCTACAGAAACCAGGAAAATAAGCCTTCAGTGAACATCAGGGACATGAAAAAACTTAAAGCACTCAGGAACCACTTAATTTAAGATAAGGCTTTATAGATGCAGAAGCTAAATCTACTGCTGTAGGTGAAGTTTAATAGTTTCTTACCTGTTAAGCACAAAAGTTTTTAAAAGTTAAAAAACCAGAACGATTTGTATTCTCTCAGGCTCCTTGCCCATTACAGGGTATCCTGGCAACATCAAAAAAATCTTTCAATCTACAGTATTAGGAGATTAGCAGGACTGAATTAGGACTGAATTAGATGAAGCAGATTTCTTCCTACAACGACAAAAAAAACATTTTATAATTTAATATTGTTAACAGGTTCTATTCAATAGCTCAACAAGTGCATGAACACATGCAGGGAATCAGACACAAACTGAAGAAGGAAACAACTTGCTAGGCAGGCAAGTGTCAGTTCAGTGTAGCATACTCTGAGAACAAATTCAAAAGCAGCTTGTCATCTGAAAGAGTCATTTCTTTTTAAACCAACTTTAGACATCCCCCTTTACTTCTGGGACACAAAGGAAGAAGCTTCATTGCCTTATTGAAAACAAAAACCTGCCTTCATAATCTGCACTTGACTGTAGAACCGAACATGAATCCAGACTTTTCTTTCTTTATAGACTGTTACCTCCTATGGAATTGCTAACATCTCCAGACCACGATGATCTGAAACACCCATTACTAGAGCGTTTTGCAGCAGTCTTTTCTATCCTCATAACTACTCCCATTAAGACCTAATTTATCCACACACCTGCACAGAAATAAACATACAAGCATTAACAATGTCAGTTATTTTGGCATAAATCTGTGTGACCAATTCACAGCCAGTTTCAACCTGGCATCAGTTTAACTTAGAAAAAACGAACAGTCCACATACAGAACTATAAAGCAACCAGCTGTTTTAGGACAGCATGTGGTCACCCGAAGTTCATCACTGAGATTTACCTTCCTATGCTTTGGGCAATACCAAATAGACAAGAAAAAGCATCCTATCAATTGGTGCTTCTGATGTAGCTGTTTCTAACACAAAAAATTCACTTTCCTTTCCACCAGTTACACAGGGCTTTTTGATTTGGCTTTTTAACACAGGTTTCAAGACAAGACTTGTTCCTTTTGGGGACATGGGTAATATTGTTCATGGAAAAAGTATAAGCACTAGCAACTAAGGAGCGCAGGAAATACAGTAGCATAAGCTCTCCTATCACTTTGTCACAAATGTATCTTCAGCCGAAAAAATACCAAACCATGCACCTCAAAAGTATTTTGCCAAAGAGAGGAATGATTTAACTTTACATTCCATGTTAACATGTCTTCAAAGCTGTTTCTTCACATTTGCAGATGATTCAATAGATAGCTTCTGTCAACCTAAAGATATAACTCCAAATAAATTCCTCTTGAACTAAAAGAGACTTGTGTTCTAGTTAATAGAAGTGTTTTTTCTTAGCTTTATTAGGGCTAGGAAGTTTTGTGGTTTGAAATACCATATTGTTTGTTATATCCAACAGTTCTGGAACCAAAAGCCACCACGTTTGCATTTCATTCACAACAGCACAAAGACTCCAAGCCTTAATGTACACAAGCACTGAACACCACCTTCTCTAAGGCTATTTTAGTAACACGAAGGGAAGGTCAAAGTAATACACTGACCATAATACTTTCAAAGGTCACCTGTTTTTCATCCTTTGACCTTCGGGTCTACATGTCAAGTAGATCTGACAATCACTTGTGAGTCAAGTGACTAACTAGAGCAGAAAAAGTAAACAAGTTCACTGGACAAAATTTACTTTACTACTTCTATGGTTAGAATTTCTGCATTTCAAATGCACATCTATGTTCAGAAGTAGAGGTCCAAGAAGGGAGAGAACATCACTTCCTCAATCAGGTCATGTGGGAGCAAAACAGGAAGGCTGCTTCAGCTTCTTCTGCACTTTCAGAAGTTTACAAATTCTGAAGATACTGTCCACAGATTTCAATTGCCAGTAAATCTATCCAAATGAAAACCACTATTACTCCCCTTAAAAGGATGTCTTTCTGCTTGAAAAGAAAACTTCAGTGTCTAAATACCATTGTTCAGCATCAGAACAGTCAGCTTTTGAACTAAATACAGTGGGATTAGAGAGGAAAATAAAAACACTAGCATAATCCAAATCAACAAGACGCTAGCAGCGCAAGCATTACAGCATACCCTGGGAAGAGTGTTCCACCAGAACCTGCTCTGCTCAGCCAGGACTTTCTCAGTTCACCTCAAAATCCACAAGACTAGAGAGTTCTGTTTTAAGAATGATTTCCACTCAGCGGTACAGACGGTTTATTGGCTCAGACAGTTCCCCTTCACAGCACAGATTAGGTATTGAAAGGGACTGCAGTATGCATAAAGGAAAAAAAGAAAAACCACAGGAGTTTTCTTAAGACAGTAAGAAAAAGAATCAAACAATTGGACGAGGTTCAAGTATATTTAAATCCAGCTTTAATAGATCCAGGCATGGCTCACATCCAGCAATAGTTCAGCCACATTAACATGATACTTCTGTCAGGGAGAAGTGAGGCCATGATGGAAGGTATCAAAAATTTAAACCCAAAGATAACATGCAAAGGCAGGATGGAAGTATTGTCAAGGATACATATTACATTCGAACACAAAAAGTTGACAACTCATCACCACTGGAACACATGCTCACGTTTATCTGATATACCAGAAAAACAAAGCAAGGCACAGCTACCCAGGGTAGCATTCACATCCACGTGAAGTGCAACATCATGGTAAAGCCTGTTCTAAAGTTATTACCTGATGAACTTTATTTCTACTTCTTTAGATAGAGAAGCTAACCACTATGTGACCAGCTGCCATAAACAGGGCTAAACAAATTTTATTAATGCTGCATGGCTTGGAACACGTCTACTTCTAAAACTGTTCCCATGCATCTGTACTGGCCCAAACACTCAAACCAAACAGGTCTCTCTACTTACGGAAACCAATGCAACATTTGTGCCTCCTGAACAGTGCTGCTCTTAACAGCGATTCACTCCATGCCTTCAAAACAGTAACTTGTATCATCTAACATATCTGAAACAAAGTTGCTACATAAGATTAGGTTTTTTGCAATGGAAAAACATCAGTGAAAAAATTCCAGTTTCATTTTGTAGCCCCCACACCGCTATCATGGGGGCAATCAGTTTCACAAAACCAATAGCAGAACCCCAGCACCTCTTCAGGAACAATAAAGGTGTCTGGACTGCAATAAATAGGAAGAACAGGCCACTGCTTGGTTTGCTTCTGCTCCCTCTTTGGGCCATACTGTACTCAGAGTTGTTATACAACAGTGTGCTTAAGTAAAAAATAGTAGACTTTTTCCCTTTTTCATCCAGCTTATTGTCCCAGAAAGATTGCCTAGTGAGGTTACAGGCTAGCAACAGGAAACTGCTTCATGTTAATGCTCAAGGCAGAGCACTGAAATCATCATTTCAGAATCATTATTGTTCCTTAACACACCTCTCCAAATGTCTGCTGGGAAAAATAAAAATATGTCCTTAGAACACTCATGTCTTAGGGCTTACTACAGAAATTAATCAGGAACATCTCTTCCCAAAAGCTTTTATTTAAGCAACCCCTTGAAGAGATGGTCTTCAAAGAAAAGCAACTTGGCCTTAATGTTGTCCACCACCATGAATTTAGCACTGTGGAGAGAGCTGAAGGGCAGAAGTCAGTGCATCTGATCTACTTCAGAATTCTAATTTGTGAACTAGTGAAGTTTACAAAAAAATCTGCACGATAACCATGGCAACTTTTAAACACTGTAAGAAGTGGCTCACTTATGCTAGGACTTAAACATTGAATGCTTTGGCTATCAGTTCCAAACACTTCGCTTAGAGGCCACATTTGCATGCTGAAATATCACCATCCACACTCAGAATGAGAACCAGGATTGAAATTCCATCCAATCTCTGACAGATGTGCTAGAGGAGGCTAAACCATGCAAAGCAGCTCTGCACTACCCCTTGCTGTGCAGTCTCCCTCTTGGCTCACCAACACTGGCCAAACTTCAGCCAAGTCACTTCGGAGTGAAAAAAACATCAAAAGGTGACAATGCAGTTGGTGGAGGAAGAAGGGAAGGAGCTTTTCTGCCAAGTTCACATGCTGAAAGAGCTCAAAGGGTCTGTCAATCACCATGGCCAAGGAAGGGGGAACACACCACTAGGGACAGGGCAACCAGGATTTGTCTTTTCTACCTTTGCCCCAAAATATATCACTCTAGGCCTGCTGCAGGACTGCAGAGTAAAAGTTCTCCTGCATCTGATGATCAATAAGAACAAGATGTGTGAGGCTGAATGTGGACAATTCAACATCAGTTCTACCACCTGATAATCTACAAATCCAAAGGAGTCCTGAATTCCTGTACTACTACTCTGGAAATGTAAAGATCAATAATGCTGAGTGACTGCTTCAGCAGTATACTTTTCCTTGTTTGTTTGAACACCTAAGAAAAAACTATTGTAGCTTAAGGAGACAGTCTTAAGGTTAGAAGCATGAATTTTAGCAGATGTTTCTTTTTCTTAAGCATTTATTCTATTTTTATCCCAGTTATTACTCTCAAAAAGTGTGTGGGTTTGGATGGGTTTTTTCAAGTCTAAGACACTACCACCAGATCACAGGGATAGTGTTACCACGGTTGCACTGGTGCTGTGAATGACTTGAGCAACAACTTTAATTTTCAGCATTTCACTCAGCCTGCCCCACTCTGCCCCAACCAGATGGAACACTGCTGAAAGATCAGGCTAGAGATGTGAAAACTACTGTTTGAATATGCTTACTGGTACTCGGCAACACTACGACAGAGAGGTCCCCAAGGCAGTACCAGAAGCAGTGCTATTAGCAGGCAACACAGCTGGGTCAGACACCTTGCTGTACCAAAGCTACTCAGCCTCATCTCTCCCTTCCCTTAATTAATTAACCCAAGTACAACAGCACACTAACTGGCCACAGAGCTTCTGAACCCAAATCACTACTCAGCGTGGCACTCTAAACAAAAGCATATACATACCTGGCTTGGACATTTCTAGCAAGGCACTGTTGTGTATCACGTAAACATATCCATTTTCTCTGAACAACCTTTAACCGTTCACATAAACAAGGTCATCATCCTGTTTACCTCGTTGATTAGACCTTGGAAGTTGGATGCAAATCAAATTTTGAGGAGCATGAAAGTACATAGAGGTAGAAGAAACGGGCTTACTTCAACAACTTCTAACCAGGACACCAATGTTTTTTTCTGTACAGACAGTGCATTCAAGTGTGTTACGAGCTCTCTTTTTTATGTAAAACCTTAGTATTTTTAAAAAGAATTCTTAAGATAGTTCACAGATCAGAAGTGCAAATCAGCAGTCTCTAGAAGCCTGACAAGCATTTTGCCTCCTGAAGCTCCAGCCAGCTACAGCTGTCGCTACAATCAGTGTGGACTCTTGCATTAAGATAGAAACTTCAAAATTATATCCATAACTGCCCCTTCCCATTCAACTCTTTCATTAAAGGCTCCATGGACCGGCTGTTCAGGTAACCTACATTTTCATTGTAGTTTATCTGAACTGCACTACTTAAAGGCTGTGGGCAAGATTATCTTCCTGCTTTTCTTCATACTAAGGTTTACAGAACTATAAAGGAAGTTTGGACAGCTACACATTTTCAAGATCTCAGGCAGGACTGCCCTTCTAATAAGGACATCAAGAACTGAGCCACTGAACACATTACCTATGATTTCTGTGCCACCTTATCCTGTGAAAACAGACAGAATTAAACACCCCACCCTGCATGCATCCACAGGGTAGTACTCCCCTAACATGACAGTGTCAAACATATTTTGCTTTACAAACAGTACGCTGAAACCCCTAACATTCTTCAAAGAGTGTACAGGTGCAATAGCATGAAAAGAAAAACTGAAGATATTTCCTCTTTTAATCTTTAATTTAAGCAGACTAAAATAAATCTTAGATTTTTATTTATTCTTGAGGAAAGATTACTAATTTGACTTCACTTACCAAAAAGCTTAAGCCCCATCTATACTTATTTCTACAATACCTTAATTTTCCTGTTTATTATTTTTCCCTTGGACAAAACTAGAAAAGTTACTCTAATATCAAGCAAGAGAAATAAAACACAGCAGCAGCACCTGGATACAAGGAAAGTGATGTTACTTTACCATACCTGAGTGTTGGTATCTCCATTTAGACAAACGCTTGTGCCATCTGGAATCTTCCCTAGTTTACTGCTAACGTTATGGCTTTAGTTGAGACTTTAACTAAGTAAGAACACTCCTTTCCTCTACAGAACACACTACGTACATTCAGGAGAACAGTCTATACAACTGTTTCACCATCTCTGCAGGCATCCTGAGGATAAAGTTAAGTAGTTGGAAAAGAAAAATATTTTAATACATACAGAATGTCAATTACATACTGGATGCCAGACAGCTGGGTTACCTTATCACTCAAAGATTAAGACAACTGAATAGAGACTCAATACCCTCCACAAGCATTTTACCATCACTGTTCGTAAAATAAAGTGCTAGAATGCCCCCCGCACCATGTTATTTAACCAATGAGACCACCTAGCACCACACAGCAGAACTATAGCTAGCTCTACTTTTCTGAGAAACCCAGCTTACAAAACTAAGAAAAAAACCTGCTCTGAATGAGAAAATTTCACCAAATCTTATCTACATAAGTTTAATGAATGACTAATTTTTATTTGGGTATAAGCTAAAATAAGTTATAGAAATTAGATACCCAGAAACATAGTGGAAAAAAAAAAAGTCACTGAAAAGGCATTTTGCACTTAAGAGTTTGACATGGCTATTAACTTAATACTATCTTTCTTCCTCCTTCCCTCACTCCCAGGCAACTTATATTTTGGAGGAAATAACTCCAGTGACCCGAGTTTTGCCATGCCATGCTCTTACAAACCATGCACATGGCAATTACACCACAATTTTCAGGCACAAGGGCCTCTGGTGCCCCCACTGAACAGAAGTATGCCTTCCCTCTGGAATTCGCATATTTTCATGGCCAATACTAGAAGATTGCCTAACAGAACAAGCCACCTTCTTCCAACTGCAATACGCACCCTACTTATGAAGAAAAAGCCAAAGTTTTATAAAGAATTGCCAAACCTACTGCATAATCTTCAAAATAATCTTTTTCAAGCTCTACTCCAACGCCTCTCTCAGGGAGCGACAGAAGAGTGCCTTTGTTACAGTGTCTTTCAAAACTCCATCATAGGCTTGCCCTGTATTTTGCCACTTGAAACTATCTCAAAGATTTAGTCGCATTCCTTAAGAAAACTGTTTACACAGGGAGATGACTTTCATATTCTAAATCTTTACACCTAAATGATCATCAGCTATGCACAATCACAAGTGCACTAATATATACATGCAAACAGTTTAAAAAAGGCCAGTCAAACATGCTGTAGTTTAAGGACACAATGTCGTTTGTAATGGCACTTCAACTGGTTACGTTTCCTCTCTCATTTTCTTCATGTCCTTTCAAGACAGGGCTACACCACAGCAATTCAACAAAATACATCTAGCATCCGTTCCTTCCCACAAGTCCCTCCTCTAGCTACCAAGATACCTGTCAACATTTTTCTCCCCCTGCAGTAAGAGGTCCAACTCCCACCAAGTGTTACTTTACTAACTAGGAATTACTGAAATAATGTTATCATTAATCCAAATGCAAGACAAAGTTACTGAAAACTGCACTGACAGTTTATAGTTAACAAAAACTACATGATACTTCCATGCCTATGCCTACTCAAGGGATTGTAAAATAAAGTTTCAAAGAAAAGCTATTTAAAATGCTAGCTCAGAACTCAAAATGGTATTTATAACAGCATTACATGATACAGCGCTAAAAAGCAATACCCTGCTGAGCAGAAACTCAGAAATCAATTTACTTCAGACCTGTACTCAAGTCTTCTATCCTTTTGAGTAACATTTAGGGTTCCACAGAGATTTTGTCAAGTAAATCTTACTACCATTCTATAAAGTCAAGTCACTAGTGTGGCACAGAAATTAACTTAGTTTTAAAGCCTAGAAACAAAACTTTATAAGTGTCTTAGATGGAATTAAAAAAAAGACAACTTAATCTCTTTCCCTCTAACTTTATTTTCAATTGCAAGTTTTTTAGTTGTGGGGGGTGGATTTACTACCTGTTGCTTGCACTTCTTCCTATAATTAAAAAGTTGAGAGCACATTTTTCTCTGCAAAGACCCACTTAACAGTGAAACACATTTACCATTTTTACTTGCATTCTGCTGCTTAATAGTTCCACTGTGTAACGTCATGGTTGCACATAATTGTACCCTAATCTTCAGACTCAGTCTTCACAACCTCCAAGAAATTAAAAAAATTAGACATTGAGATAATCTACAATTCCTCCCTCTCACGAGGATGAGATCAGTACTGCAGTTACAAATTTTCTATAGTATTTCTTAAGAATTTCATTCTTGGCTGCAGGGGGGCTACAACTTCAACATGAGAGGGGAAAAAAACCAACACCACTGCATTCTAATCTCCAGCCTTGTGGCTAGCATATTTCTCCAAAAAGCGAGAGTTAAACTTCAGAATTCCCAAGTCCAGAGAAGGATTGGACCAGTGTATTTCAAAGAAAAAGCTCTTGTATAAGCATCAACATCACTGCTTTCTCCTGCACCCTAAAAGGAAGCCAGTTTCCTGTAATGAAAAAGATATCAGACACCCACACTGTTTCCTATAGTACAAAAGATACCGAACAACCTATAGGCGTTTCAGACTTCAGTAAGAGATTCAGAATTTTTTTTGCCTGCCTTCAACATCCCATCTCTACAATTCCCATCTGGGCAATGAGATTCCTATTCAGTAACTGGAGAGCTAGGGATTAATTTATATTTGTGAATCACATTTTTGAAGCAGAACATACAAGTCAAATTTGGCTGGTACCCAGTTCAGCCCTATCAAGGTTTTGGGTTTTTTTGGCTCTCAAAATATATAAGTAATACTTAAGTACAGCAGGAGAGCACACTGGAACAGACAACCCCAGGAAAAGAAAAAAGTATATGCCCACCTATGATTGAAATCATATTAATACGACAACTCACCTGGCACAACTACTAAGAAATAAAAGGAAACAAACATTTGTAGTGGCTTGAGAAAGAATAAAGTTGTAAGTTCAGTCCCCAATCACACATTATTAGTCTCAGTGAAATTTTTAAACTTTTGGATTATAAGTGCTCCAAAAGAGAGCCTTAGACTAAAAAATAATAAAGCTACAGAATTACAAACACAGCTTTCATAACCTGACAGCAAAGCAGATCCCTTTTCAATGAGAAAAGATCCCATAACACCACTGGTAAAGCAACAGGAAGGACTCGGTAATATCAAAAGGAACTGTAAAGTTTTACAAGTCTCTAACAGTTAATTTAAATTAAGCACTGAATACTGCTATCAACTCACAGCCATGACAGCAATTATCTTTTCTTGCAACCCGGAGAGCTCAACAAGTTGTGCAGTGGCCTGACACCATCTTTCACCAATTAGTGGGTTCCTAGCTTTATTACCTTTAAATCTTCTTCCATTTCCCTTCTTAGAAGCACCACTTGTTAAAACAAAACCAGCATACTAATCACTGAAGGCAAGCAGCATGAAAAACACCATTTAGTTTTTTATGTTGACGATTAAGAAATAAAGACCTCTCACTATCTTTACCACCTTTATCAGACAAATTTAATCCAAATACAACTTTCAGCATACATCATCTTTTTGCCATTCCATGTGGCTTGAAGCTGTAACAGAGTTCACCAGCAGCATCCAGTCCATACACTGAAGCATCCTTTGATGAACGCTTGCTTGTCACAGCCAAAAGGAAGAACTGATGGCATCACAGCCAGTTCAGTCTAACTTCTACAGGTGTCACTCACAGGCAGGAAAACACTTACCAAATGCTGTTAGCTCTCAAAATTAGTGACAAGCTCCTCCTTCGTAACAGCCAGAAAGAACATGGAAAGACAGATGTGGAAGATGGGAACACAACCCCTATGCTGTTGCTATTTTTAAATGGAGTTCCATCTGGAATGCACGCTGACCAATATCAACACAAACTGAAAGTTGCTTTCCTGTAGATGCAAGCCACTTACCATATCAGCAGGAAACCCACCTACCCAGAAGTGGGTCGGTTCCTGCCATCACTACAGCTTTGTTTTAGCAGTCTCCATACCTTCTATCCTTCTTCAAGATGTTTGGTGACAGCAGCTAAACTTCTCAAACAAATGTGATCTACTACTTATTGCTTTCTGAAAAGTTAGCTTCCAAAGATAACGTTATAGTGTTTCATCGAAAGAAGAGGTTTTTTTCACCAAAACCTTACCTATTATTTTTGCCCTACTGTAACTCTTGGTAAAACACAAAAAAAACAAACAAAAAAACCCCACAAGACTTGGTTTGCACTATACTTACACAAAATAAAAGCAAACAGCATTGTATTTTTACAGTTTCTATATGAGAAATACTAACTGTGCAACTACTCTGGCACAAAGATGCCAAAATCCACCCTGTGGAGGCAGCAGCTGATACTCCTTCCACAATGCAAGTAGCACTGAAGTAATACCAACCTGTAGCATGTCAAGCCTTTTGAAATGTCTACTACTCCCTTGTTTCCTGCTCTAACAACTGCTCAACCCTCACAGAAAAATGAAAAAAAACACAACACGTAATTGTATCTGTACCAGCACTGCCTGCAGCCACTGTATAAAGCACTACTTGAAATCTTATTAACTTGCTTTTGATTAATCAATTAGGGCACTACAAGTGAGAAATGCACGTCACCTAGCAGGGGACTAGGGTCTTACGCTTTGCTCTTCTAGAGGAGCATAGATGCTTTCTGTAAATGTACGCTTTCTACTACTAGTTTGGGAAATTATGATATTCACTCCAAAAATCTCTAGAAGAAGTTAAATTTGCACAACAGAATCTTACTTATATACATCGGATCCAGTTAGAAATTCTGCCTATGGTCACTGAAGGCAGGGACTGTGCCACTGCACAGCAGGGATAAAAGAGGCCTAGGATTCACTTGATAGATACTAACAACGAGAATGCTTTTAGTACTGGAATAGCTATACTCTAACACATATTTAATAAACTCGGAAACAAGTCACTAGTTTTGACTAAAAAAAAAAAATCCTCAATCCCAACTATGTTTTGTTATCGAACTGGAAATCACAGGGTCCTTTCACAAGCCTCACCCAGGACCTGCTTGGTCATCACGAAAAGGCTTTACAGTTTTATGTTTACAAGTACCTTTTGGCACACCTGACAAGAGCTGCCTCATGGCCTTTCAGCACTGCTTTTCCAGAAGACCCAGCAGACACTGGATCAAGACCACTAGGCCATGTACTCCAACTCTTTATAAATTCACAACTTAGACTGCATATAAATGCTCGGAATCATCTCACTCAAAATGAAGTGGGAATGTTCTCACAACTTCCTCCAAGGAAACCAACCAACCCTCAAATCTCACTATGGGGCAGCTTCTGCTTGGATATGTGTTTTTTTACTCAGTTCTGCCTCCCTTCATGTCTTTAACCAAATCCTCACGACGAATTTCATAGGTG
Source organism: Pterocles orientalis (assembly GCA_011057875.1). Classification (NCBI taxonomy): domain Eukaryota; kingdom Metazoa; phylum Chordata; class Aves; order Pterocliformes; family Pteroclidae; genus Pterocles; species Pterocles orientalis. Next base: position 773,249 of record WKFP01014790.1, on the reverse strand, counting down.
CTCTTAACCATTTTGCCAACATGCCTAACACCACATATAACCACTCCAGTAGAGTATATTCCAGCTTCACAGCTACATGCAGTTGTACACCGAGGTCCTCCTGGTGTTCTTTTCTTTTCCTCTACTGGCATGCAATACATCGCAAGGATTTTGCGCTGAGCATTCCAAGTTTTAAGTCCCATGGAAGAGGAAAAGACACATCCGTTCCACAGGATTAGGGGATGACTATGCAGAGTAACATCAAGAAGAAAGAACAGTCAAAGGGTTAGTTGGGAACTTTTTTTGCTACTCAAAATCACATACACCACTTCAAACATGCTTCTTGACACTTTGTGGAAGTTATTAAATAAACAAAGGTCATGAAGAGTCTTGTATTTTACAGTAACAGATTTTTCCCAATATTGTGTGAAGAGCTATTTCATAAACAAGGAAGATGTTAACAGCTTGTACCAAATGAATTCTCTATCCTATCAATTCAGTCTATCCCATTTCCTGAGAAGTGTCCCAAGCTAGCTATAGAGCTGCATATAATATCCAAGAGCAGAAAAACATTTTACTTCAGTTGCTTAGTAGCATATGGTTTCTAAAACAGATGCTGGCACCCTGACACACCACAAGAACAATTAAACACGCTGTGCAAAGCTTTCAACATTATGTTCATATTCTCTACATATGTTCTGATTGATCTTTCCAGCTTACCTCCAACTCCAAAAATATCACCATTCAAACATGATCACTGAACTAGTTTCCCCAAGTTCTTTGCTCTCTTCCTCCAACTTGAGAAAATGAGACTAGCAAGATATTTCTAATTTATCCCTACTTGTTTTGTGGAAAGTTTTGCCAAAACCAACGGCTCCGTTTCTTTATCTTAAACTAATTCAATCAGACATCTGGTCTTCCATAATTTGGTTGTGGTGTCCACTTTGAGATAACACACTATTCCTAAACCTGGCATATAAAATAACACAGTACACAGCAATCTTCAGGATCACAGATGAAGGTCCTACTAGATGCTTAAGACATCCTACCTTACTACAGAAACAGATCACCATGCTCAAACTAGCGCCTCTTCTGCCCCAGCAGAAAAGCCATGGTTTCCATCATAACTTCCAAAGGCCATAAACCCAGTTATATGTGAGAAGCAAATATGCAAGCCTCCTACCTATGAAGATGTTGTGTAGTATGCTGGAACACTGAAGCCAGAAAATGGCTCCTTTCAATATGCTGATACAGAGTGACCTTTAACTAACTGCAGAGTTAAGTAAATACTTCAAGGCTTCTTAAGCACTTATCATAGAACCACAGAAGGGTTTGGGTTGGAAAGGACCTTAAAGCCCATCCAGTGCCACCCCCTGCCATGGGCAGGGACACCTCCCACTAGCCCAGGTTGCCCAAAGCCTCATCCAGCCTGGCCTTGAACCCCTCCAGGGATGGGGCATCCACAGCTTCTCTGGGCAACCTGGGCCACTGCCTCACCCCCCGCACAGGAAAACATGTCTTCCTAATGTCTAGTCTAAATCTTCCCTCTTTCAGCTTATACCCCTTACCCTCTCACTGCACTTCCTGATAAAGAGTCCCTCCCCATATCTCCTGTAGGCCCCCTTCAGGTACTGGTAGGTCACTATTAGGTCTCCTCGGAGCCTTCTTTTCTCCAGGCTGAACAACCCCAACTCTCTTGGGCAGAAGAGGACATCAAGGACAGTTCTTCGAAACATTTCTCCCTTCTGACTGTTTCAAGTCCAAACATCCATCCTGGATAGTTTTTGAGCCAGCTCTTTAGTGTTTCATATCACACGCATTTCAAGCTTAAACTGAGTAGAGAAGCAGAGCTGTTGAGCCATAACAAGAGAGTTCACTCTTTAACCATCTGTTAACTCTAAAACTACATACGTAACTTTCTGCTTGAATACTGGTAAATTCAAATTCTGTTCTATTGAATTTCACTCTTAGAACATCACCTGATTCTCCAGTTGGTATACAGGCTATAGTATCACCTCTATTAAGTGCAAAAGAGAAGGATTCTGAAGGAAACAGTCATATTTTCTCACTTTAGGCAGTCAACAGAAGTAGACTGAACAGTTTGCAGGCGGTACTGTGAAGAGACACACAAACTAAATAGCATCTTTAATTCCATAACGGAATACTAAGAGCTAGCTGATTTATATTTAAAAGCATCCAAAGACAAAGTTAACTTAAACAAGTACTTACAACTACAAACTTTCAAGAAATAAACACCCAGACTGAATACCACATTTGCATGAAGTCTCATTAACAAGCTACATATGGAAAGATAATCCTGTAGAGTTCGTTTATGTACGTATAACAAAGACTCTTGCAAGCTACAGTTAGTCCATGCCTCACTCCTGAAAACATAAATATCATAGATCTAAGTAATCACAAACTCTTACTAGAACGGATGTTGTACTGAAACTAGGCATTGCAGTTCAAATAACTGCAGCAATCTATTTGGAACACTAGAACAAGGAGATTTCCTGTCTTCCAGCATTCCAGAAAAAAAAGAAAAAGAGGCACAAATGTATTTGTGCAGTTCACAAACTACTTTATATACTTACTGCCCGGGAACTTTAAACCACTTTAATATTCATCAATTAAAACAAACTCCCCCACAAAACTAAAACCAAACCCACACCACTCAGACTCCTTTCACAGAAGATTTTAAAGCTAAGTAATATCAGTAGCAATAACACAACCTTTCATTTTTAAGTTGTCAACATCTCACAGGGAACACTTCCTAAAGCCATCCACCCACTCGTAAGTTTTCTGTACTCTTCTACTCAGAACACTTTTTTAAAAATAGCAACACACTTACTCAAAGTACCCTACTGTTCTACCCGCAATAACATTTATCCTGACAGAGATGATCTTTAGCCTTAGTTGTATTTATGTCATACAAGCCACAAGGACTGTAGCCCTAATTCCCTCTTACACTTTGAGAAGTTCTTAGCAACTAAAGCAAAACAAAACCAAAAGAACTGGCAGGTTCTAAGTCAGATTTTGCCAAATACATTTAACCGCAGTTCAAGCTTACTCAAACACTGCTACGCTCTTCAAAAACTCTAACTGAAAGAAGCCACCTTGTTTAAAGAAGTCCTCCCAGGAACACTGATTTTAAAGAAGGAAAGTGAACGCAAATGAGCTATCAGCACGGCTTATCTGTTTTGTTATCCCAGAGACAGCAGCGAAGCCTGAGAAAAGTTCTTTAAGTTACAACAACAGCACAAGCGACTGCCGGGGTAGGGAGCAGTGCAGACAGCTTCCCCCATCTCGACACAACACTTCACCCAGCTCACAGCTCCGCCGCTCTGCCCGGGAACAATGCGCCGCCCGCAACCGCGCCACGACCCGCTCCCGCCGCGCGGGCCCCCGCCGCTCCGTGCCCGCGGAAGAGCCGCGCTGTCCCCGGCCCCCCGCGCCTGCCGGCCAGCTCCCACCCGGGGCGACGCGCCACGGATGCCAGGGAGAAGCTTGGGGGCAGCTGCCGAAGGACCCTGCGGTACAGCCACGGGAAAAAGAGAAGCGGCGGCCGGGCAGGGCTCCCTCCAGCGCGGCCTAGGCCTGCCCCGCCGCGCCCAGGCCCGCGGCGCCCCGCAGCACCCCGCAGCCGCGCTGAGGCCCGCGGTGCCTGGCCCAGCCGCTCCGGGCTCAGCAGTGGGTGTGCGAGGGAGCGCCGCGCACGAAGGACCCGACAGCCCCGGCAGGCCCAGCGCGACGGTGCCTGAGGAGCGTTCAGAACCTCCGCGCAGAGGGAAGCAGGCAGCAGGCCCCGCGCCGCCGTGGAAGAGCCGCCACCGAAGCGCTGCGCTGCTCGAAGCGGCGGCAGGGAAACTCCCTGCTGACCCATCCATACCTGGACAAGCGCGTCCCCCCGCCACAGACCCCAGGCTGCCTCCGCTCAAGCGGGAAAGCAACCGCTTGCCACCATCACCGACGCTCCAAGATGGCGGACATATCAGCTCCTGCGAACCCTCCTCTCCCCCCGCCCCGCCTGCCAGTCGCCCCAGCACCACCCTCCTCCTCTGCTCGCGCCTTTCTATTGGGCGGTGTGCGGAGCTCGGCCTCTCACTGGCAGCCTGCTGGGTGTCACTCCTTCAGCTACGCGACTGTAACAGGGTCAAACAGGGATGGGGGCGGGCTCTCCACTTCCTATTGGCCATTCAACGCAAACAGGCGGGTGCAGCTCTCTTCCCACCTTCCCGAGATAGCAACAAGAAAACGTCATCCTGATAGGCGTTTCCCTCTCCCAATAGAAAGAGAGGATTCCTTTTAAAAATAAACCCTTTCCGCCCAATCGAGAGCTGAGGCGCTCAGACCCGATAGGAGGCCGCGGCGGCAGAGGTAGGATTGCTTGTGGCGGCGATCTCCCCGCAGCCTCCCCCCCTAGGCCTCGCTATTGGCCAGCGCGTGTAGCCACGCCCCCTCAGGGTGCCGAGCGGGCGCCAAACCGCCTGACAACACGTCGGTGGCGCGCGGAGGGGGGGCGGACGGGCAGTGAGCTGGGGGCAGAGCTGCTGCTGGGGCGGCCGCTGCTGCCAGGGTCCCCTGCTTGGAAACTTGTGTGACAGCCGCGTGTGCCCCACAACTGGCAAAAAAGCATTTACGATGTGGGGTTTTGTGCCTTATGTCTTACGGGCCCGAACGCGTTCTGGTCAGCCAGGGTGCCTGCGGCCTTCCCTCACCAGTCCTCAGTTATGTTTCCCCGAAGTGGCCGTGGCCGCTCCGGTTGCTGCCACAGAATCACAGAATGTTAGGGATTGGAAGGGACCTCGAAAGATCATCCAGTCCAATCCCCCTGCCGGAGCTGGAACACCTAGATCAGATCGCACAGGAACGCATCCAGGCAGGCTTTGAATGTCTCCAGAGAAGGAGACTCCACACCCTCTCTGGGCAGCCTGTTCCAGTGCTCTGTCACCCTTACTGTAAAGAAGTTTTTTCTCATATTCAAGTGGAACCTCCTATGTTCCAGCTTGAACCCATTGCCCCTTGTCCTATCACTGGATGTCACAGAGAAGAGCCTGGCTCCATCCTCCTGACACTCACCCTTCACATATTTATAAACATTCATTAGGTCACCCCTCAGTCTCCTCTTTTCCAAGCTAAAGAGACCCAGCTCTCTCAGCCTTTCCTCGTAAGGGAGATGCTCCATTCCCTTCATCATCCTCGCGGCTCTGCGCTGGACTCTCTCCAGCAGTTCCCTGTCCTTCCTGAACTGAGGGGCCCAGAGCTGGACACAATATTCCAGGGGCCCCTTTCACCCCCCAGGGCAGCCCTCTAGGCTTCAAAGTGTCACTGGCAGGATGACACCCCTGTGTTATCTGACAATAGGGAAGTTCAACTTGTACCTTGGGGAATATGGGAGCAGTGAGATGGTGCCGGATGGGTCTGGCCTTCAAGACAATGGGAGCGATTTACCCCTTACCAGGGATTACAGGAACTGCTGTCCTTGAGGTGTAAGATATCCTGAAGCGTGGGAGCCTTTGTTCTCACAAGTCTTGAAATCTTATTATAATGTGAAGACCACACCTCCAGGTACCCGAGACCCCCCTTGAATTAGGACCCCCACTTACCGAGCTTGTGTAGTAAAATTAAGAGACACTGTGCCTTTAAATCGATGTGGAGGGGGGGAACTTAACCAATTGTAATTAAGAAGAGAGAAGAACTAATCAATTATAACTGGAGGGATGGGGCAAAGAAGACACAACTGACATTTTGGACTGTATAAATACCCAATATGACTGTAACCATGTGCTGGCTTTGTGGATTACCACCTAGCGCCCGTCTCTGCTCAGAAACGCAATAAAACGGTGTCTCGACTCTCCGTGTGGATGAACATGTTGCACGCCGGGTGACAAACTCCAGTTTTGGGACAACAGCTGTCCCCAGAGCCACCTGGCCGTGGTCAACAGCACTTCACCTGTGGACAGCAGAGCTGCTTTCGGGTAACCACTTGGATTTCAACAGGATTTGTCTGGTTTTGGTGGGCTTTTGCCTGGTTTCAATGGGTTTTTGTCTGGTTTCAATGGGATTTTGACCAGTTTCAACTGTTTTCCGTTGCTCATGGCTCTTGAAGAGCTGTGGGGAGGCGGCTCATTGGAGACGGCACCAGCAAGGCAGGGGGTGCCAAACATGTCTGGTTGCATCCTGGGGCAGCACTACTGGCCTGGTCGCCACCTGCAACTCTTTCCAGTCCCCTGTCCCCAGACCCACCTCAGTTTTCCTGAGAGGGAAGGTGCAGCTGAAGGGCACTCTGCTGAGCCTGAGCCACCACGCCTGACCCAGTGTGGCAGTTCTGCCCTTTACATTTTGTGTGTTTGGGTTTTTTTAAAAAAATGAGAGTTGTCAGTGATGTTTATGTATAGAAAATGTCTGCCTGTCTGTGAATGCGGGCACGTGGAGGGGCCACGGCCACGGCGCAGAGGGGCGAGTCACCTCCTAGAGCAAAGGGAGACAGCCTGTGCGCACGTCCCAGCTCCCACACCTCCATCCTCTCAAAGTCTCTTCCCAATAGAGTTGCAAAGCTAGGAAAGCCTGTTCTCCTTACCAATGGACATCATGGGCTTGTAAAACACTGCCTTTCTCAGAGGCTTGCTCCATCGGGCAGTGTGGCACCATGACAACCTGGTGTAGCAGCTCCTCATCAGTGTGTGTAAGGAAGAAGCTGTAGGAGGTGTGATGCAGTCCAGGTTCACCAAAGCTGATTTTCCATCATGCTAGCATTTGCCTTGTCCTTTGTGAGTAGCATGTGCTTTCAGTGAATGGACACAGAGAGCTCTGTTTTGTAATGAGTAAGTGTGAAACATGCATGAGGTAAGGTTTTTTTTCTATTTACATATATTCATTCTGATTGTTACTGGTCATAATATGTTTAAGAAGAGAAACAGGTATGTTACCGTTAAGGCAAAGACTTATTTATTTACAGTGGGGGAAGAAACAACAGAGTGGAAAAGATAGCTTAGTGATAGGGTAGCTCCTGCCGGCACCTCATGTAGAGCGCACAAAAACAGAAGGGTAGCACAGATCACTGTGTTTATTTCATATACCAGAGGATGGGGAAACCAATACATTTATCTGACTTCATTATGAATCAGCAACTCCACTTCCAATAGTGTATCTTCATCTCTTTTACATGCTCACCTGACATACAAAGTTAAGCTCAGTACAGCTGTACTTCCATCTGAGGGCAAATCAATGACCAACACAACAGATCTGCTCCCATTAAAGCAAAATTATTGGTATTACAAAGGGACATAAATATTGAGAGTGCTGCTGCAGAAAGCAGTGTCTCAGGAGAGAAACAGTGAGTCATGCTAGAAATGGGCTCAAATCTTGGGCTACAAGAGTAGGGTCTTAATGGGAGCTTGTCTCTGCGTGAAGCATCTTCAAGTTGTTTTGTGGACAAAGAGAATGTAACAGGTAAAGCTGTGTGCTTATCTTTCTGTGTGTACCCTCCTTTTCAGAGTAAGGACTGAATTTTGCCTGCAGATCAGAGGAAGTCCACATCTTCCACTTCACACTGGTGTTGTCTTCAGGAACTTTAAAGTAGGATATAGGCTGCTTGGGGTTCCTCAGTTTTTTTATCACTTTACATACAGAAAGAGAGGTTAAGATGCTTGCTTCTGTAGCAAAGGTAACCATCAGATTTATAATAGCTGCAAACAGGCTTAACATTTCCTGGCCTTTGTGCTTTGTCAAGGCACTCACACAGCAGAAACTCTTGCGAGCTGCTCAGGTGCTTGGTTTCATAATGCCCATTGCATAAAAGGCTGGACACAGTCTCAGCTTGCTTTTTGTTCCTACGTCTTTCCTACCGGTTGACCAAGCTTTGGTTCCTGTGCTTTCTGTAGGCATTACTGGTTCTCCCAAAGATTGAATCACAGCATGCTTTAACCTACTAAAAGCCATCCTTGCACGTGTTACCCTTCAACGTATGATGGCACATCCTTATTTCACAAAGGCTCTGTGAACAGAAGCCCTCCCCAAGCCATGGACCCAGTAGGTTGCTTCCAGTAGAAGGAGATTGCTGGCTGCCAGTTCAGACACGTGATCATCTTATTCTGCCTGAATAACTTAGTAGAGCTGCAGCAATTATAGGTGCATGTGATCTTGAAGTGTCACAAACACATGTTCAAAATGCAGCAGCATGACATGTATTTGCTGATTCACAGAGCTGTGCAGTTAGGTCTGAGTGCAGAACCTGTTTTTGTTTCTTTTTCATGCAAGCAGATTTATTTAGTAAAATGTACAAAATGTTTATCCTGAAAACAATCAACATGAAATAGGACATTGGGTTTTTTTGGTTTTTGTTTTGTTTTGTTTTTCCATTAGTTCAGCTGGTGCTCAGTCCAGAAAGCTCTCTAAACTGCGTTTGTTCCACATTTATTTTGGCTGTCTCCTTTTTCTTTTCTTTCACTGTGTCTGTTTTTTTGTTTTCTTTTCTTTATGACATACCACTTGCATGTTCCAGCAGTGAGTACCTACACAGACTACAGCAAATGCAGATTTCACTCCATAAATTATATAGAGGCAGTTCTGGTTGTATTGTCGGTTGTCAATGACAGTCTGTAGGAAAGGCATTGCACTGGAAACTGTGAGCAGGGAGATAATAGGAAAGAATGATCTGTGGGTTTAAATAATGGATAAATGATAGTAAACAATGGGTAAATGAGAGCAAAATGTTAAATGGCATTCTCAGGACAAGAATCTAGGTTGCTAAAAGGATGATGAGATTATAACCTTTAGTAAGCACCAGAGGCAGTATCTGGAGAGGGCGTTAATAGTTTGAGTGTAGAACAGCTACTACAGCAAAATAGTTAACTACCTAGTGTAGTTTTCTTAAGCATAAACCTTGTCTTCACAACAAAGTAGTGTTAAACTGTGCTGCTGTTGACATATCCTATATCCTCAGCAAATGGGACCTGGATGTAGTATCATAGAATCATAGAATCATTCAGGTTGGAAAAGACCTCAAGGATCATCAAGTCCAACCATCAACCCAACACCACCCAACCCACTAACCCATGTCCCCAAGCACCACATCCACACGGTTCTTGACCCCCTCCAGGGATGGTGACTCTACCACTGCCCTGGGCAGCCTGTTCCAGTGCCTGAGCACTCTTTCCATGAAGAAATTTTTTCTAATCTCCAGCCTAAGCCTCCCCTGGTGCAACTTGAGGCTGTTTCCTCTCATCCCATCACTTGTTACTTTAGAGCCCAGCACCCACCTCACTACAACCTCCTTTCAGGCAGCTGTAGAGAGTGATGAGGTCTCCCCTCAGCCTCCTGTTTTCCAGTTCCCTCAGCTGCTCCTCCTAAGACTTGCGCTCTAGACCCTTCACTGGCTTCGTTGCCCTTCTCTGGACACAATGTAAGGGATGGATCTCAACTTAGAAGAGGCAGGATGATGTTTACACTGGCACTCATCTGATTTTCAAGAGCTTTATCACCACCATCTCAATTCTGGAAAGGTTTGGGACATCACAGGCACTGTTTTTGTCTTATACAGTTCCTGTCAATATAGTTCTAAATCATAATTTTGTGTAATTATTTTTTAAAACTACAACTGTCCAGGTGACACTACCATCACCATCTAAGTTGATAACGCTAGGGTACTAGTACCTCAAGGTGGAAACACTTCATGTCTACAAGGATTGTAGACACCTAGTCAAAGACTGTACATGTCTCAAAGCGTTGCTGAACAGTTAGGGGAAATGAGGAGCTTTATGTGGCTTGCCTGATGGCACACAGTACACTGAATCAGAGGCAAAATACCGAAATCCCAGTCCTTTATCCCTGGAGCTTGTGTGCAAATCTGAAGACCTCCACACCATTCCTATGCCTTTAATTACAGGCAAATCAGGTAAAACTCCTAGCCTGCCTTGGATGGCTGTAGTATTTAATTGCTGGCAGGAAAACTCTGATAACTTCTAGGCCTGGTCTGTGACCTGAAGCTTGACACTGTTTCACTACATGGGTTTTTGTGAATATTGTAAATTTGAGTATCTTAACTTTGTGACGACTGCTGCCTGAGACCCTTCCAAAGGTAGCCACTTAGGATGGATTCCTCTAATTATTTGAGTTGGCCACTTTCTCAACATAAAGTGATATGCAAATAAAAATAATCAGCCTGCTCAGTCACCATCACCCCATCAAGCAATGCTGAGCATGTTTCCTGGCTGTGCACCATTAACCCCTCAGCCTCCTGAAGCTAGCGGAGCCTGGTGGACCCTGCTGCCCAGGGGCCAGGGGGACCACCTGCTGTGAGTCAGCAGCTCTGCCACACCTTGGAGAACAAGCTTGTCTTCCCAAGCAGCGGCATAGCCTGTCAAGCCGGCTTGTAGGGTGGCTCTGCAATTGCTGGATGAGACACCAGAGGAGGGGAGGCAGGACTGAACCCTTTCAGCAGCATTTCACCACCAGCTGCTGCTGCATAGCCATCATGTCAGACTGTGAGCACGTGGCGTATCCTCCGGCCCCAGTTCTCCCAGGACCACCATGCTGACTTCCCTTTGCCCCTCCAGGGCAGGGGCAGACCTAGCTGAGGGAACCTATAAGGAGTTACTTGTTCCAGTTTGCCCAGCTTGCACGCTTAGTTTTCCTCGCAGGAGCAGGGAGGCACCAGTGCCTGCAAGGCAGTGGTGGGAGCACCTGTGTACTGGTCTGGAGCTGCACCCACTGGTGACATCTGGCTGTTTGATCACCTCAGGCATAAAATGAAGCCACAGTCTAAACCGGTTTTAATCTGATTGTAGTTAACTCTTCTGAGTACTGACAGGTTACACTTAGGAAACAGACCTAGAAAGAGTGGGACAGCCGGATGCCTTGCACCAGAGTCCCCAGCTGTGTTAACACAAAATGAGTATTTGTAGAGTAAGGTCAGCCAAGACACAAACACCTCTGATTTAACCATAGCCCTTACAAAATCCTTTATCCCCCTCATAGTTCAGGAGAGAATAAAACCCCTTAAAGAATTTTAATGACTTAATGTTTAGTCCAACATCTTAATAAAATTGTGAAAACTAAGTAGCTTTAAGAAGAGGGAAGGAGCATTTTTCAACAATGACTTCATGGTTATGCTCCTGAGGGTGAGCGTAGATGTTTGGCTGTACCAAACCCACAAGTTAATCCATTTAGTTGAAACAAAATGTTCAAATTCAGTTTTCTAATCTCATTCCCAGCACTGATCCTATTAGCATTTCTAAGGCAAAGCTGCTGGGGAATAGGATGGGGCCTCCATACCATCTCTGTGGCCCTGCTGGAAAGAGCGTAGGCATGGAGGGAAGCTATGGCACCAACCCATTTGTTTTTTCACTTGAGCCTTGAGTATTTTAGCCACCCCCCTTCTGTCACCATGGGAGGGCTTATATCAGTACTGGTTGTCCTCCTCTCTCCTCGCATATTTTCTCCCACGAGCCCAGCACTAGCAGTCATGGCACATCACCTAGGAGCAAATCTGAAGCACCTGGGAGCAAAAAGCAAACAGAAATGTTCAGCTTTGGTAATGTGTCAGCGAGGTGCACAGGGTGGGCGCAGCACACAGACTGAGGGGCTGTGTGAGCCTGCTGGCTGGTGGCCCCACAGGACAGCTGTCCTGGCTAACTGACCCCATCCCTCTTGGCAGGATGAGTCTCACATTTTCTCGAAGGATGTCGGAGCTTGGCAAGATGTGCCAGCAGTATGGGCAAAGCACGGAGCAAATCCCTAAGAGGCTCAACTGTGCTTACTAGTGTGAGCTCTGTGCTGCTTTTGCTGGAGGAGGTGTGGGTCTGAGGGTAGGAAAGGGCAGTTGTGGGGACCAAACAAGAGAGCAGCATGTTCCTGAGACAGTGAGATCTAATTATAAAGAGAGCGGTAAGGTGCGTGGAGGGAGGCTAAACAGGAAATAACCTACAGGAGTTATAGGTTCCTTGGGTCTGGAGTGTGACTGGACAAGGTTGTTGCTTGCATGAGGTTAGTAGGAATGTATACTCTCTCTCTCTGGAAGGTTTTGTGAGTGGAGATGTTGGAAATTGCTGAAGGACCAGAGAAGTTGGCAGCTGAGATTTATCGAGAAGTGAGTTTGAGGCAGATTCTCCTTAAGGCTCCAAGTGCTGTAAAGTCATCAAGAGGAATTTATTGCACATGGAGGTGAAAAAAAGATTTGAACATTTCTTGTAGATGAGCAGCACACGGGGAATTACAAGATGCTGGCCTTCTCTCCCCCCCAAAAAAGCATGGCAGTGATCAAAGGGGTTGCTTTGGCAGGAAAAAAGTAAAGAGATTCACAAGTGTATCAGGAGAAACATATCCCTGTTTTAGCATCAAAGTCTTCCAGTGAGCCTTGTAGGAGAGGAAGCAAGTTAAAAGTTTGTTAACTGTGAAGAATACAGGAAAAACGACTGAGCTCTACAACAGGACTGCTATCGCCACAGAGGCAAGAAACTCCTGTACCAGGAGCTAAAGGGCTGTTCAAACTTGTGTTTCCCCAGCTTCTCCAGCTGCACTCAGGGACAGCAATTACATTGTCACTGATAAAGGCCTGCAAGTATCAGTATGTCTTATCTACCTGCAGAAAATCCTCAGAGGACTGGCGATGATAATGTCTCTTATCTGGTAAATTTAAGGGATGCATCATGTGCTAGGAACAGTGAATTTGGCTGTAGTAAAGAGCTGCGAGGAATCTTCTGTTGGGTCTGACTCTATCCTATTGCCATGTGTAGTATGCGATCCTTTTAAGTGGTTTGAGCTCTCTGAGGTACCGTTGTGTTTCCATGCTGTGTTATGTGCAGGTATGTATATGTATGTGTGGTCTTTCTTGCAGGTATTGCACAACTAGGAAGCATGGTTATTTGGCTGAGTACCTCTTATGGTTTCTTCCACAACCTTTTTCTAAAGGAGCAGAGGAAACAGTGATGTACTGGACAGAGCGTGATCTAAAGTTGTTCATGCAGCACAAGGCAACTTGCTGTGGTTTGTTGGAGACTCCTTGAACCTTACATGGTAAAATGAGTGCAGCAAAGGAAGCCCGATGATCCTGAACATGCTCCCTGGTGCTACCACCGACCCCATGTATATATCAGGGTGGTTTCCCTTGAGCAATGACCTGTGGGTTTTTTGTCCAGATAAAAGGGTTGGATGTTTACAGTTTATCTCCTATGCAAACATAACACTGTTAATTAGAAATCATGGGGAGCAGGGGAAGACCTGGTTACGTCAACATCAGAACCAAATCATGCTCTAATAATAAAATGGGTTGTACTGTAGGCAGAAGAAATAATGAAGTATGGTTTCCAACAAACAGTTTAAGGGTAAAACCCAAGCCCAGAGATAAAGGTGAGCAGAACTTAATTAAATATCCATTAAACACTCACCAGACAAAATGCACTTGCAGCACCCAGAGCAGCCAATTTGCCTTCGATGACTGGACTACAGCAGTGCCCATCTTTCTCTGGTCCTACTGGCCTGGCAGGAGGTTGGCAGCACATTCCCACCACAGGAGAGCGTGTAATCTGGTGGTTATAGGTACACTTGCGAGGTGCAGGTTGAAATTCTCCTGGGCAAAGAAGGGAGTGGGAGCGTGGTATACTGCAGCTTCATTAAGAAGCACCCATCTCCATTTCTTTTCCCTCTGGCTGTGCTTCAAAAGAAAACATAGCCAAGGACTGTGAGTTGTGATGAGTCCAGCATCCTGGAAGCATGCCTAGGACTTGGGATGCTAATGAAAGTGAGCTCGTGGGGAGCCAGGCCAAGCAATACAGAGCTTCTGCATCACGATTTGGACGTGAGCTACTTGGTCCTCTCCAAGCCCTCCCAGGGATTTTCGATACCTTAAAGCTTACAGAGCAGCTGAGCAGGAGGGTTGCAATTTTAGACTGGAGTGTCTGAATCCCATTTCAAGCTTTGGATATAGGTACTGATATCACAGAAGAGTAAAAAAGGGAGAAAGCTGCTAAACAAATAATTGAATACGGATTCGGGGAGACGGAGTGTTAATTTTTCTTTTGCTTCTTTACATGCACAGTGGGCACAGGTTTTGTTATGTAGTTACCTATTAAAAACAACGCAACTCTGAGTTCAGCAGCAGTGCTAATTACCAGCATAACCACATGACCACTCGGCGCTAATGACAGTCCTAAAGCCATGTTATCTTTTAATAGCTAAGCTGATTAAACCAGCACAGAGGAAAAACAAGTTAGAGAAATCACTTCCATGGTACTTCTCCTAGGAAAACTAAGGTGCTTTCCAAGCATGCAAAGTCCTGTGTCGTTTCCCAACCAGCCAAGATCTAGCTGCCTAGTAACTACCAAGTTCACATTTCTGTGCAACTGTAGCACAGGACTGAAGGAGACGACAAAAATGGGCTGGATCACCCAGGCAAACTTGTGAACAGAGGGAACAGTCACCTAATGAGGTGCATGTCACAAACAGCAGTTGCAATTGATTTTTGCTTTAAGCCTTCCTCTCCCTTTTCTTCCCCTTCCATTGCCACAGAATTCACCCAGAAAAGGGTGTGTCATCGCCAAAATTGATCAAGATAGAAACTTGTACAGAGTTTAAGTATTGCAACGTTGAAATACAGAGCCAAACTGTGGTTTTACCCCCTTGTTCCGTTGGAGAGGGAGGAACAAAGGAAAGAGAAGGTGTTTCTCTGTCTGAAGGTCAGAAAGGACCACTATGATCAGCTAGCCCATCTTTTTTGGTCGCGAAGGTGATTAAATGAGCACAGGAAAAACAAGGTGGAGAAATAACCTTCTCAGTACTTGTAGGAAAATTAAGATGATTTCTTTGTTTCAGTCCCCTTCTCTTCCTGTCTCTCCTAACCTGCTGCCCTCAGAAGGTACTTGCGTGCAAACATTGAGGATTGCCAGTCGAAGGGATTAGGCTCCTAAAAACTGGGATTGCAACTAGCTGGAGCTGCTAGTTCCCACCTCTGAACTAGGAAATGCCTTGCAGAGACCTCATGACCCACTCAGGCAATGCTATTTAACCCTTTTTAAGCTAGGGAAGAGGCACAGGCACACAAAGGATGCCGTATCCAGGCTGAACAAAGTTTGAGCTAACCTCGGTACGGATTAAGACATACTAGAATGCAAGGGGTAGTTTTCCAGCTCCTGCTTGAGATTTTCATGAGCAAGTATCTTCAAACTCAACTCATCCCACTAAGGATTTGACTTGCAGCAAATGTGAAACACTCCCCCAGCCCTTCAAATCTGGGCTTTAGGTATCTGATTTAATCCCTTGTGTTTAAGGATTTAATCTGGCAGCTTCTTTACGAAGAGTAGTTTGGCTGTTGGTGTGAAAGAAATAGGAGGACATCAATGGATAAGGGTTTTGAAATTGGCCTTGGAATATCCAGCACCAGAGAGCCTTAAAGTGTCCAGTAACCGTTCTGTGATAGCCCCAAACAAATTTAAACAAACACCTACCTGTCTTCTGCAGCATGTAAAATATCTCAGAAGTTTCTCCTTAATGCCCAGACTGCTTTTAAAAATCCGTGGAAGCTGAGAAATAATGTTTTCTGAACAAAGTGTACAAAGTAACGAGCCCTTTATTTCCTACCGGGAAGATCTTTTGTGTTGCAGTGAGCCGAATACCTCCCATCCTTTGGTGATGCTGTGGTGTCGGGAGCGAGTAGTATGTGCTGGAGGCTGCTTTTATGTCAATCAGAATTTGTCCTCAGATTTATTTTTTCTGAATAAACGAGATACTATAAATACTCACTGAATGACTCTACCCTGGCTGGGCCGGAGAAACCCTCCTAACTTTCTGTATCTCATCTCCTGTCTCTCCTGACCTGCTGCCCCCGTAGCATGATGTACGCAACCATGAGGAGCGCCAGGCAAAGGGATCGGGTTCCTAAAAAGCGTACGATTGCGATTAACTGTTCAGGTAGTTCCCACATCTTCAGGCCTTGCAGAGACCTCCTGACCTGCTTGGGTGATGCTATTTAAACCTTTTTATATTGAGAGAGACACAGGCACGTCAAAGACCACAACCAAGCGTCGGTCTTCCAAGTACTCAGAAAGGCATCGACAGGAGTCAGTCCTTGAGAATCTAGACTTAAATAGTGTGCCTAAGGCTGCTGAGAAACACCTGGAATTAAGCTGGTATCTGTCCAAGCCTTGTACACAAGTAATAAGAGAATTTCTGCTTTTCTTGGGTTTGAAGGGTTTTTCACTTTTTTTCTTTCCATTAGCCTCTACTCCTATGTGACTGTATATATGTATATGCAGGTAAAAGTTCATTTTTTAATTAGACAATCTTAATTAATAGCTGTGTACGGTGTGTTAGAGGAGCAATATGTACTTGGGGGATTTCTGTCAGTCTTCCAGGGCTCCGTTTTATTCCGCTGGCTTGGCTTTGTGCATTGCTGTAGTGTCGATTTGCAATCCCGCCCCCCAGGCAGAAATAGGTGACCTACTTTTCAGCCCCGGACATCTGCTAACTGGAGCCCATCCCTCCTTCTGTTCTTTAACCCTTTCTTCTCTCCCTCCCCCTCTGCAGAGCATCTGCTGTCTCGCAGCCCTTCCAGGCTTTCGGACGCGGCGCGGGGACCCTCTGCAGCAACAGGCAGATAGCCTAGGGGATGTGCTGGAGTGGGGATGCACACATGACAGCGAGGAGGGTTGCAGTTCTGCCTGTGTGCCACAGAAGGTCACCACAAGTAGTGTCCCCAAAGCCGTCCAGGCCCAGGTACCAGCTGGAAAGTCCCGGGGCACCTTGCCTCCCCCTCGCATAAAGTCACAGACTGGTTTGGGTTGAAAAGGACCTTAAAGATCATCCAGTTCCAACCCCCCTGCTGTAGGCAGGGCTGGCAACCACTAGATCATCCTGCCCAGGGCCCTGTCCAGCCTGGCCTTGAACCCCTCCAGGGATGGGGCATCCACAACTGCTCTGGGCAACCTGGGCCACTGCCTCACCCCCCGCACAGTGAAAAATTTCCGCCTAATATCCAACCTAAATCTTCCCTCTCTTAGTTTAAACTGATTCCCCCTCCTCCTGTCACTACCAACCCCTGTAACAGTCGCTCCCCCTCCTGTTCACAGGCTCCCTTCAAGCACTGGGAGGCCGCAATGAGGTCTCCCCGGAGCCTTCTCTTCTCCAAGCTGAACAAGCCCAATTCCCACAACTTTTCTCCGTAGGAGAGGTGCTCCAGACCTCTGATCATCTGCAGGTGGCTGCAGGGTTGGCTGAGCCCTGGGAACGAGGGAAGGGCTCTCCTTGCCCAGTTCAGATAAGCCCCTAAACCCTTGAGAGAGTCTCCACCTGAGTGGAGGTTCCTGGGCCCAGCGTTGAGGGAGACCTCTGCTTCCCCATGAACTTCCTAGGCACCCTTCACCCGTGCTGAGCAGGGGTGCTGTGTTTGCTTAGTGGCAGTCTGGTCAGCAGCACCCATGGCGTAAAAATCAAATATTCATCCTGCTTCTCAAGAATGGGAAGTGATTGTGCCCCTGGACTCGGCCCTGGTGAGGCCGCACCTTGAATCCTGGGGTCAGTGTTGGGCCCCTCACCACAAGAAGGACGTTGAAGGGCTGGAGCAGGTCCAGAGAAGGGCAACGGAGCTGGGGAAGGGTCTGGAGCACAGGGCTGATGAGGAGCGGCTGGGGGGGGTTCAGTCTGGAGAAGAGGAGGCTGAGAGGAGACCTCATCACTCTCTACAGCTGCCTGAAAGGAGGGAGCAGTGAGGGGGGTGCTGGGCTCTGCTCTAAAGGAACAAGTGATGGGACAAGAGGAAATGGCCTCAAGTTGCACCAGGGGAGGTTTAGGCTGGAGATTAGAAAAAATTTCTTCACTGCAAGAGTGCTCAGGCATTGGAACAGGCTGCCCAGGGCAGTGGTTGAGTCACCATCCCTGGAGGGGGTCAAGAACCGTGTGGATGTGGTGCTTGGGGACATGGGTTAGTGGGTTGGGTGGTGTTGGGTTGACGGTTGGACGTGATGATCCTTGAGGTCTTTTCCAACCTTAATGATTCTGTGATTCTATGAATAGAATAGTTCAGTTGGATGGGACTACAATGATCATCTAGTCCGACTGCCTGACTGCTTCAGGGCTTACCAAAAGTTAAAGCATGTTATGAATTCTCTCAATTCAGAATTTCCCCTTACACAGAGGTGCTGCTTCCTCCTGTGCTATCACCACTCTTGAGAAGCATCCCTTGAGTGTTGCCTTACCATCTGCTTCAACACCAGTTTGTCCTGTCTCTGCTAGCCCCTTCCCTGCCCTGTGTTAGACGCCCTCAGCGGGAGGCAGCAGCAGTGTTTGCTTGCGTTGCGTCTTTTTCGGGCAGTGCCAATTACGTGCCTTGTGCTCTGTAAGGCTGTCCAGGCTCTGGCCTTGCTACTTCATGGCGTTTGAAGGGCAAGAGCATAGTGCTGCAGGGTGATTCTTGTACGGTGACTGAGAGCAGACTCTAACATGTGGTACCCAGGTCCTTTGGCTGCTTTTGCAATGCAAATATGCTTCTAGTTTGGTTAATTAATGCACTGGCTTTATTGACTAGACAGTGTCTCCCCTCTGACAAACAGCAGGTGGCACGTTCGGATCGAGAATGTAAGTGCTCTGTCAGACCCTGGAGGGCAGGGGAAGATGCACAGGGATTGGGAAAGAAACAATGCAGCAGAGATGTCCTTTCACTAATTTTTCATCATAACTTCCAGCTGCCACTGAAAAGGTCAATTTTGGCTGGGCAGTCCTGCCTCCTCTTGCTGGTTGTGGTCCGACAGAAGGGGAAGGGTAGCGTTTCCCCTTGCAGCAGCCCCCATGAAGGTGCGCAGGCACCTCAGCTTGTGGGATGGAGTGAGAAAATGCTCATTTTGCCATGGGAATTCACCCATGCTTATGCACAGCTGTTGCTTTCCAGACATTTGGTGAGGTTTGATGGTGAAAGCCCACACAATGTACAGAAGGAAATAACGAAAGGGGCCAGGAGCAGACACTGAGCTCTCATTGCTTATGCGTTCTCATTTAAGTAATAAATTGGATGCTGCATCCCCATATGCCTCATGTACAGGGTGTGAGTTCACAGAAGACATTTCAAGCTTCTGATTTCCCGTGCAAGGAGGAGGAATTCTCCAGTTATTTCATTAATTAGGAAAAGAAAGGCCACTCAAAGGAAATCTCTGCCCTCTGGACAGGAGAAGCAAAGCAGCTCCAGAAATTTGATCTCATTCTTGTTGAAATAAACTCTGGGCTTGTGCAACTGCTTGATAAACAGCACAGTCTCGAGCAGGCTTTGCTTGGACAGACTAGCTGCAAGCACTCAGCCCTGAGTCTGACTCTAGCTCTGCCAGCTCCTGCAGCACCTTTGGGTCCCCACAGAGTCATTCTCGTGTCCCTCAGGCCTGATCTGCCCCGTCCATGAAGCCTTCATAAAGGGCAGGAGGATCAGCACAGCCACTTAAGCCTGTGGCATGGAGCAAAGCTCAAAAAAGGGACAGTACAGAAGTGATGGACAGGGGAATAAATGTACGTTTTCTTCCTGGGAATCTGGCTTGGCGTATATGTAGGAGTTGATTTCAATTGGACAGAGTTAGTTAATTCCCCAGGATTCCCAAGCACTCGCATCTAAGTGTATGTAGAAATTGTAAATATATATCTAGAGAGATACAATGTCTGTATATGTGTATATATATATAACCACAAAAAAGGGATAGTAGAGGAGTGAGGGACAGGGAAGCAAATGTGTATACATATGTACAGACAGATAGATATATTTTTTCAACAGCACCAAAGGATCAGTTGTCAGAACTGTTTAAACACCAAGAACTAGTCAAGAGATGCAGCATTGCTGGGTGTCCTTCTGCTAGAAGTGAACAACAAAACATGGGCTGCTCCAGGACAAAGGACAGGGCTGCCTAGGGGTAGGTCGGGCACTGGAGTATTTCCTGTTAGAGACAAGCAAAACAAACAGTCTAGTGACAGAAATCATTTCTGCCTGCTGTCAAACAGCACACAGTCTGCAAACAAAAGCAGCTCCAAGTGTCTGCCCTTGCCCTATGGCTAGTGAGAAGAACAGAGGGAAAGACAGACATGCTGATAATTCCGTTTACTGCGTTGCTTCTTCCTGGCAATGCTAAATCCTCCCCGTGCTCCTGCCCCATGCAGGTGTCTCTGCAAACAAGGGATATAAGGAGAGCCTCTTTTTTCCCCAAAAGATCCTTTGATCCTGCTGGATATTTGCCTTTTCCTGATTCTTATCTCTGGATTTCCTTACCTTCCATGTTTCCCTCCAAAGAAGAAAATGCAGGACAGAGATTGAGTAGCCTCGTTCTAAAAAACTGCACCGGTCTCATAATCTTAAAGCCGAAGTGAGGCACCAAAAAAATTGCTGCTATAGGTACACAGATAAAGCTGCCTAGCAGGGTTGCTGCTTCCACCAGCAAAAAGGGGGTTTTACTGTTACAGATTTTTCTAGGGCTGAGCAAAATTAGCAATAACAGCAGAATGTTTATTGCCATGTAATTATTTCCATGGTAGGGCTTTATTCTATAATAAAAATGTCATTCTGAGAAAAGCTCCATCCACCATCCCAGTTTGCTCTATGAAACCTGGTGTAAAGGGAAGAAGAGAGGGTAGGTCCCTTCTGAAAAAGGCAGCTCTGGAGTTTGGTGAGCAGCGTTTCACAGCAGATCACTGTGCCATCTTGTGGCTTTGGTTAATGCTAAAGCTCTAAAGTATTTATTTATACTTTTTGACATGGATGTCTCCCCATAAATGCCAGATCGAGCGAAACAGCAAGAAAAGATGCCCAGTGTAAGGCAGCAGGAGTCGAGTCAGCTCTAACAACTTTACATTTGTTGTTCCTACCATCCCATATTAGTCTGCAGCTGTGGGTCACCCAAGCTCTGGCAGAATGTGTTTGACTACTTCAGCCACTTCTTAGTGTACCCAGATGCAATTTTTTATCCACTTGAATGCGGAGTGATGCTGCACTGAATCAGCCAAGCGCCTTGATCTGCCCTCCTGTGAGCAGGACCACCTGCGGCAGCTTTGTGAAAGATCAGGACCCGTGGATTTAGAATGAGGCATCCTTCCCTGTGAGCACAGGTTGGGAACA
The DNA here is from genome assembly GCA_011057875.1 of Pterocles orientalis. Lineage (NCBI taxonomy): Eukaryota > Metazoa > Chordata > Aves > Pterocliformes > Pteroclidae > Pterocles > Pterocles orientalis. Next base: position 752,200 of record WKFP01014790.1, on the reverse strand, counting down.
TATTCAGATTCCATTGGGACAAATGATGTCACAGAGCTGTCTTTCCCCATTAATACCTTAAGGAATCTGTAAGCTGTGTGAGGGTCCAAAGATCCAGTCGGACAGCTGCGCAAGCTGTTCTGGAGCAAAAAGAAAATACTGTCTCCTCCAGTTTCAAGAGCAACCTGATCTAGTTGAAGATGTCCCTGCACATTGCAGGGGGGTGGCTGGACTAGGTGACCTTTAAAGGTCCCTTCCAACCCAAACTACTGCATTATTCTATGATTCTATTCTAAGAGAGACCCTGGGATAATCCAGGCACTGGAGGAGCAGGAGTGATAGGTATGCCATGTAGAAATCTGCATCTATATTCATGGGATACATGTATCAGACACCCCATGCACCCAGCCGCTCTGTCAGGCAGGGTCCACGCCAAGAGATGAAGACCCTGTGCATCTTCTCAGATGACAAAGCCCAGCCACAGCCACGAGTTCTGGAAAGAAGAGTGGAGCCGCTCTGCTTCATGCCATACGAAACCCTAAAAAGCTTTCTGTTCTTCTGGGTAATTTGGTCCAACTTTTCTAACAAAACAGGATAATGGACAGCCTGTTCCAGGCTGTGCACAGCACCAGAAGTCCAGATCCTTCTTTTTTCCCCCCTCAAACTACAAATGTATCTTCATCATAGCACTGGAATAAATCACTAAGGTTGGGCAGTCACCACGTGGCTGCTCTGGGGTCTATTTATATTAAGCGTTATTAGTAAGGGTAATGTGGCTAAGAGGAAAAAATTTTTGACATTTTCTGGTTTAGTACAAAACCTGAGAGGATGTTGTAGGAGACAGGAGCATGTCTCTGAGCTTGTATGCTGTTGTTTTCTACCCTGGAAAAATCCAAAGAAATGAAATTGGACATGACCAGGGCTGCTTAGAAAGACTTCCTTCATTCCGAGTCTCATCTAACCAGCGTGCAGGAGAAAGGACATCTCGATTAAAGATGATTTTGACTTTTAGGTTAAGATGGCAAATTTCACAAATCTGAGACCACCAATGTTGACTGCAGAAAACAAGACCAAACTAGACTCAATGGAACTAGTTTCCAAGTATGTTCACCATAACAAAATAAATCATTAGTTAAAAGATTTACTTTGACATCCTATAGCATCAATTGAAAACATAACATACAATTAAAAAAAGAAATACAGATCTGATCTGGTCTGGTTGAAACACAGAGGTTATTCCTATGGAGTGCAACATTTCTGATGAGGTCATGATGCTGACAAACTAGTGGTAAGCTCTATAGCTAGCTAGTAATTGTAATGCTAAAGGCGATCGGGTTTCCAGTCAACCTCTTCACCTCCTTGCTCTTGCTGTTATTGTCCATTTTAAAATTAAAAACAAGGAGGCAGCAACACTGTCCTTATCTTAAATACTCTCTGGTTGTTTCTACTGGAGGTGATGAAACAGCTTTGCTCATAAAAGGGGCTGCTAATCAAATACTTAAAAAATATTTATTATAAATCAAAATCCACATACTCTACAGTACAAATGCAGAGTCTGTTATCTGTACAGATATTTGTACAAAATACCAGTTATTTCAAACAAGACTTTGGTTTTGTTAACATAAAGAAGCATTGCAGTTTCACAACCAGAAACTTGTTAATTTATGATGGTCTGAAGTGACGAAAGCCTCAAAGAAATTTTTCTTAAGACAGTATTACCAAGTTCATTTGTATGCTGGAAGGCCATGCTTGGAAAAATAATTGGTAAAGACTTTATGTAACACAACAAAGATTTTAAGGCGCTAATGAAAAGTACTGTAGTGACAATCTGAAAATAGTGTCAACGTACTCCTCAAATACATAAACATCAGTGGCTTTTTTTTTTAATGTTATGTGTTTTTGACAGGTATCAAGATTTCTGTTGAAATAAATATGAATATATAAATCAAAGTTCACTTGAAATAATGCCTTTGAGAGATATGGCAAACAAATCAAATTCAAACCATGCACGCTCTAAAAAATTCAGAAGTTTTCAGCTTTCAGTTAGTTCCATACCTTGTGGATGTATGTATTTTAACGGAAGAGAACCCTAATGATGCTACAAAGCTTCGTTAAAACCGACAATCTACATACGATTCTGCGGGCACTTGTGATTTAAGGCACTACTTTTTTCCCCAGTTGATATGCTGAACTGTTTAAAACACCCAAGGCACCGACGCGTTGGATTTGGTTGTCTGTTGTAGTAACAAATGCTACAAAATGATACGCATATAAAGCTGTAATTATTAGGCTGTTTGCAGAATACACATTTTAATATAAAAAAAGATTGTGCGGGAGTTTCATCATAAAAATTATTGGTACCCTTCGTATATTCATGTACATTAACAACAGCAGCAATTGCGATGCAATCAGGTAAGTACGAAAGCAGCCTGGGTGAGAATTTTGCATCATCCCTCTTTAGAGACAGGTGTTGGGGGGAGTACTCGCTTTTCAAAGATGTGAACACTGGTGAATTGGTCTGTCACTTCCGCTAGTGGTCAGACTTGCTCTTCTCCTCTGCCAAGTTCTTCTAAGCACATTCTCCGCCCATATTTCATCAATATAAAAAGACGCATTTAGGAATTGCCATGGTGATCTTCCATCCAGCTGGATTCTGCGTTGGCTGGAGAGACCCCAGCCCAGCTCCAGAGGTGGGCTGCAACAAGGGCTGTGGTTCGTGCTGGGAACTGCCAGGATGTGGCAGCCTACTGTCACGGGTGGCTGGGAGCACTGTCACTATGTCGGGACACGGCATTTTGAAGGATTTTGTTGTGGAATGCAGAAACCACTTGTATCAGACTGGTTTCCATCATTCCTATCAGGAGGCTTAACATTGGTTTAAACCAAATTATTCCTTTTTACCCTCCAAGGAGTACAATCTTACGTTAAAAGGCCCACAGCATAGTTGGCCAACCTCAAAAAAACCCAAAAAATTTAAAAAAATACACTTTACACAAACTAGAGTAAGTGTTCTTGAGAAGGACAACTAGAAGACATGTCAGGATTGAAAATATCGCTGTATATTGGGATTCCTTTTAACAGGCGGTAAATACATTAAGCAGTTTAGTTAAACTTACAATAGGTGAAGAAAGGGTTTCTTTCCATCTAATGATCAACAAAAAGTGTTGCAACACCTAAGGGAGCAGCAGCAGAACCAGCAGACACCTCTCAGAGTTAGGGATGTGACCCTGCATGCAATGGAGGAACATCCTTGTGACTGGCACATCAGCCCACTACGACCACCGCTTACGGAGTGCTCCTGCTTCCAAATCCTTTTTCACTGCTGTGCACAGAGCTTCAGAATTTCAAAAGTCGCAGAAACCAAGAGCAACCAGTTGACATAAAAGTGGGGAGAACATGATGAGTCCTACATCTAGCATACGACCTTCTGGATATCAGACAAAATTTATCTAAGGATAAATGGGCCTGGAGATTTCCGGAAGGCTCTTCCTAGGTGCATAGAAGAGATGTTCATAGAATCACAGGATGGTTTGGGTTGGAAGGGACCTTAAAGCCCATCCAGTTCCACCCTCCTGCCATGGGCAGGGACACCTCCCACTAGCCCAGGTTGCCCAAAGCCTCATCCAGCATGGCCTTGAACCCCTCCAGGGATGGGGCATCCACAGCTTCTCTGGGCAACCTGGGCCACTGCCTCACCCCCTGCACAGGAAAAAAAATCTTCTTCATATCTAGTCTATATCTGCCCTTCTTTCGGGTGGAAGCCATTACTCATCCTATTGCTCAGGGGGCTACAGGAGAGATGGGGAGCCCCCCCATCTCTCCTGTAGCCCCCTTTCACCACTGGAAGCCGCTCTCAGGTCTCCCTGGAGCCTTCTCCAGGCTGCACACCCCCAACTCTCTCAGCCTGTGCTTGGACAGGAGCTGCTCCAGCCTCTGACCATCTCTGTGGCCTCCTCTGGCCCCACTCCAACAGCTCCATGTCCTTCCTGTGCTGAGGACCCCAGAGCTGGGTGCAGCACTGCAGGGGGGTCTCACCAGAGCAGAGGAGGAGAATCCCCTCCCTCGCCCTGCTGGTCCCACTGCTGGGGATGCCCCCAGGACACGGTTGGTTTCGGGGCTGCCAGCGCACATTGCTGGGTCATGCTGAGCTTCTCATCACCCAACACCCCAAGTCCTTCTCCTCAGGGCTGCTCTCAATCCATTCTCCTCCCAGCCTGTGTCTGTACTTGGGGTTGTCCCAACCCACGTGCAGGACCTTGCCCTTGTTGAACTCCATGAGGGAGGAGACCATTTTGCTGTTACTCTGGAACACTAGGGAAGTGCTTGCACCCTTTGTAAACCAGAGATCAAGGTTTATTACTGGAAATCAAACCCATTATTCCGAAAGAAGAAACTTGTTTCTGTTCATTTCTGCCTTCCTCTTTAGAACATGCTGACAACGGCAGTCTCCTTTTCAGCCGGGGGCGTTTTGTACTCTGGCACTATCCTAAAGAAATCATGATCTGTCCTAGGTACAGATTTAGCTTCATCTTAGCCCAAGGGCTCTTTAGTGATCTATCCAGACAAACAACTGAACCAGTAAGACAGTCGGGACAGTGCTAATGAAGTTTCCTCAAGATCATCCAGCAATAATGAACAAATTAATTACCTCCATGGCAAATTGCAGGGCGCATTGGCTGTTGACCAGTCTAGCTGAAGTAAAGCCAAGCTATAACTTAGAGCAAACTTTTGCTCGAAATGAACAAATGCTTCACTGTCAAAGATAACGACTTGTCCATTTACCTTACAGCTTCACAAAGCTTCTGTAAGATGCAGTCTTAACGGGCTTAGAAAATAGTGGTTGAAAACACTAATTCATGCACGCCCAAGCTCCCACGCATCCCCCTGCAGGTTCTTAGGGGAGAACTCTTCTAATCTTTCAGTCGGCTTTCTCACAGAAAACTTCTCCGCTATTGAAATGATGCCTAAACCTCACCAAAACACAACTTTCCTCCACTGACCTCCTATTCAGCCCTGAACTGCCAGAACTTGTTATATGCACTCGCTAATTCCCTGTAACTCCTTCTCTCATCCTGATCTAGACGAACACAGCACTTCTTTTCTACGTTTTAGCCCAAAAGTTCGCAGGATGGAAACCACTGAGAGAACACTGAGAATACTTCTGGAGAGACGTAGCTCCTGTCACTCAGGCTTTCCCTTCTGGTCTTTTCTAGCACCAGGAGCGCAGTAATCCTTTTATAGTCCAGAGCAATCAAGAATAATATTTAGTATTTAAAAGTTAAGATGCTAAACTCATACACAAATTATTTTCAGAAGAGGCTGTAAAAGCCATTATTACAGAGCAGTATGGGGCTTACATTCTGATCATCAAACTTAAGTGTTTCAGAGGAGGCAATTTCTCAGCAAATACCAGCAGCAAGAATCTACGAATGTCCAACTGAAATCCAAATGTACATGCTTCATTCACCCCATTCAGCAAGCACTCCCTTCCTTCTGAATACCTAAGCTCCCAAATAACTCTTAAAGCAGTTTAGCTCTCAGCAAGAATGCTCATTTTCTTGGGACTCGACTCCGAACTTTGTAACAGGACACAAGTCTTCAGATGAAGTGGTTAGGATTGCTATAGTTGTGGCTCTTTAAAAAGATCAGTGATTTAATGCAAAAAAAAAAAATCTATGTAGATTTGCATCCAGTGTCATCCCAAGAATACAGGAAAATTAATGTAGTATGTCTCTAAGCCAGAACTGTAACACAAAACAACTAAATTAATGAATTCATTATAAATGGTGAATAGTTATCAAGCACAAAATCACACGTGCTATGAAACTGGACTACCAACTGCTGGAACGCAGAGCAAGTGCTCCTTCACACGCTCAACGTGGTGCAGAAAATATCCTGTGGCTCTGTTTCTGTAATTTCATTCACTGAAACACGATCACATGCGAATGGCTTTGTTTCACCAAATCATTAACACTGATCTGCCAAGTCCCTCTTGGCATACTACAGAGTTACTAATGTTGATAGGGGATGGGGAAAGATCCCATTCCTAAACTCCAGTGCTGTATTCTCCAATTCTGTATTTTTTGCCACGAAAAATGGTGGGCATCTTCTTTGAGCTCAATCTCTCAAGTGAGAATTTAGACATGAAGGTGGTTAAAGCTACTTTAAGAGTCTGAGTAACACACCAGCGACAGCACAAATCCTATCCTTGAACAATGTAGATGGGAAGAACAGATTTGGACTAATAAATCTGAAAACCCCAAAATGGATCAGAACACTGTGGTCCCAGCCCCTCCCCTGCCACAACAAAGACCTGTGTCCCAGAGCTGTAGGGCTCCTCTGAGGTGCTCTCAAATAACTTGCTAAGAAGACCCCAAACCAAGTACAGTTTAAGATCAAACAAGAAAAAAGTTTTGATTGTTGCCAACAACATGAAGGCTGCCAAAGGCCCAACGCGTCTGTTATCCAGCAGCTGCAGAGACAGGTGCCAGTCTGCATATTCAGAACTTCCCTCAGATGTCCCAAGTAGGCACTCACGTTATCATCACCAGGGCTGAATTTATGAAGTGTCACACAATACCCAATCCCTTTTGTTACAGCAAGAGAACAATCAAAGCAAAAATGTATCTTCTGTATTTTGGAAGGGACTGATCCTAGCTCCCCATTCCCAAAGGGGTTTTTTGGTAGGAGCTGGGAACACAAGCACATGGTGACCACGATGTCCTTAGGTTATACAAGCTGTATGAGAGTTTATCTTTTTTATTTCAACACAGTTAGGAAGAACTATTTATCGCCTCTTCTTCCTTCCCTGTGCTTTTTCTGTCTATTTCTAAACCTGAACTAATTTTGTGGCAAATTTTTATGAGATAGGACTGAACTGTTTGAACGGCAGATGGTTTTGTCCTGAACTATGCAGATTTTCTACAAGTACCGATTAAAAACCAAACAACTTTCTCATTTAAATGAAGACAAGGGACCATATTATTCCACTGTGGAAAGTCAACATTAGAGATGCAGCAATTCTCTGATCAAAAAAACACAGTTGAGCATCTCGGAGACCTGGCACGGTGATTTACTGGACTTCTGGGAAAAAGAGAACTAGCACTGTATTTTGAGAAGCAGCTATTACAGCCTCTTCCCAGACAGTCATCAAAAGAAGGATGAAGGAGCTTGGGTTCATCACAATTAAAAAGGTGAGTCAAGACAACTGCTTCTGCTACCATTCACCCAGTCAAGTGGGGAACTGATGGGAGCCAAAGCAAGGTTTTTAGGGCTGGCTATTGTTTTTTAGCTTGAATCAGTTCCAGAATTGGCCACGTGCAGAGCAGCACTGCTGTGCGCCTCGGTAAGCTGGAAGGTTTGACCAGAAGAAGTGTTCCTCCAGTTCAATGCTAGGCAAACGGAGAGGGAGATTTGAAATCCAGGCTCAGCATGAAAATTCTGCTGGGAAGCATTCAGCTCGCTTGCAAACAGGAGCATCTGAGAGTTGTGATCGTTCCATGGTTTCTCCCAGTGGTGGCAAGGGGATGAGATACTGAGAAATTTTATTTCAATATGTTTTGCTTCTCTGCAAATAAACTTACACCTTTTTTTTTAGACTCCTCCTCCCACAAGCCACTTCGCTCTCTCGTCTCACGTTAATAAAAAGAATTACATATGATTTACATGTAAAAAGTGACTTAAAAATGCAAAAAGGCTGAACATTTCCTCCCAAATCCTTTGGAGATTGAGTCATTTTTGTAACTTTGAAAAAGGCAAATATGGCACAAAAGAATGGAAATTAAGTTAAAAAAATCAATTTTATAAATATTCTTCCTCTGTACAATTTTTCACAGC
>WKFP01014790.1:714050-744365 GCA_011057875.1 Pterocles orientalis | reverse complement strand
TCACATTTTTTTTTAATTCCCACCCCGATTTATTTTTAAATCATAAAATATATATTTTAAATCTGTTCATATTTTAAAATATTTACAGGAAAAGTTCCTTCTGTTGAGGTCATGAGGAGTCTGTACAAGGAGAAGGTGGAGGGGGATAGAGGTGAAAATAGCTTCGTTCCGTGGCAGGAGACGGAGGGCAACTTTCTTCTGCCGACATGTACTGACTGCGAGGTGTGGGTGGAGGGGGATAAGGGTCTGAGTCTGAATTTAAATCTATATAGTATTTGTTGGCCTTCCATCGACTAGTCGTATAGTCACTGTCACAAACATCTGTGCTGCAGGGGGTTGTGGGTGGAGCTATCCCTCGTATAAGGTACGGCCTGAAAAAAAAAAAATGTTTCTTAAATAAGGTAAAGTCTGAACAGGAACATTTTGCTTAAGATCCAAAAGTAAAGGACAGGTCAATAGAAGACTTATGAAAACTTTCAATCTGAGCTGTACCTGTAAGATCTCGTGGTTGAAGGAATGTTTGAGGAATAAAACATCTCTGCGTTATACAGGGAGCGATCGGTAGCTGGCGAAGGAGGTGGGTTCAAGATCTAGGAAGAACAGGAAAAAGCAGTGTGAAAGTTTGGGTTAATTACACAACTCTATTTATTTTGAAAATATTAGTTATGCCTTCTCCCTGTCACTCATCCTTATTTCACTCATCCTCCTTGCTGCTTGGGTGGATTAATGCATTTTTAAAGATCACGGAAGTTCATGACAAGACTTTACTCTGGGCTTGGCTACACCGCAAGCCTTCGAATGTCTCACAGTACAGGGACTTTTCTTCCTTGCCGCATCTGGGATGACACTGGAAGGCTGGCACAAAGCTGGAAATCAGACACAGTTTTGCTGAATTTCAGTGCACTGCCTTGGACATAAGGACTGGTACCATCCTCAGCAGATGCTAACGGGAAATAAAATCTGTTCCACCTCCATCCCGAGTCAACAGGAGTGTCAGGAGGCCAAGTTCCTTTCCTAATACAAATCCAAATCCATCCTTCCCTCAATGCTTCCTTCTTACTGTCGTTCTGTAGAGACACCATTTTGGCACAGTTCACAATGCAAAGAGCCGAAGAGCTTAAAAGTAGCTCTGGCCTGCCCTAGCCTGCGTGTTGCTGGTAACCCTCACACCAGGAAAACAGTTTATGATGCTTCAGAAGCTTTTGGGATTCTTCCCCTAGCAGGAAGCAAAACCCCTGACACGGCCAGCAGGACATTGGCCTGAAAACCAGGAGAGAGCTTCATCCCTTCCAACGTGGAAAACGACGGCACTGCTGCTGATGGTGTGGCCTCGCTACTCATGGGAGCATCTTGTACGCAGCCTGTGCTGGGCACTCCGCCAAGCCATGGCCTGCCACAGGGACCATGAGAGCATCCTTCCTCTGCCTCTGCACGCTGCCAGCTGTGGGGAATGAGGAGTCATTGCCCCAAGAGTATCTTCTGGAAATCCTCTTCCTTGGAGGAGCACAGCATGCTGCTTCTGGGTTCTCTCCTCCAAGCACCCTGAGCTGCATCGACAGCACTTCACGTGCAGATTAAATACAGCAGAGTGCCAACCAGGACACCTACAGCCAGGTCCTCATGAACATAACTCCACTGACATCAGTTCTTTCCTAGTCTCTCTTCACAGGACCATCTCTCAGCACCACTAAGATGTGTTAAACAAAACAACACAAATAAGCCAAGGCAACTGGATGCTCAGATCTCTCCTTTTTGTTACAAACCTAAAGCTGGGTAATTAGCTACCGCATAGAACTGACCCAAATATTTGGATTAAGCAGCAACTTGAATGGAACAAAGCCCTTTGCAACAGCTTCCTTCTAAGAACCCAGCACGCCTTTCCTGAACGAAAGGCTGATATCATCCCTGCCGGCCCTGGCTGACAGAGCCCAGAGTGGAAAGTGTGGAAGAACAGCTTCCAGTAGGCATCAGATTAGTTTAGGTCAGAAGTCCAACAGAAGAGTTGATCTACTGGCCAACACAGATCCCATAGAACGGCACAGGCAGATCAGCTCTTGGGCCTCTTTCTTCTCTCAAGATTTAAGTAAGGGTTTTTGAATATAAATTCTGCTAAGTTCTTTCTGTTCATCCTTTTTAGTGTGGCACTGACACATCCATCAGTGTTCAAATTGTTCAAAGCTAAATTAGGAGAGCTGCTGAGTTCCAGCCACCTGCTAGCTGTGACTCACTGCTTGATGGCTTCATTGAGAAGGTGACGTGAGGAGGAAGCAACCAATTTTACCTTATCAACAGATAAACTCACAAACCTCTCTTTCCATCTTTCTCCTTCTTGAAGGGGAGAGAGCACATTTGCCACCGGTTAAAACGCTATCAATCAAAATTCCCATACATGGTGTAACATTTACTTGTAAACACAAACGCACATATACCCACAGAGTGTGTGGGCTCCCAACGAAAGAAAAACCCCCTCAACAGCTAGCAGATTGACTCTGCCAGCTTGTGTGAACAGAATGAATTTATGTCTTGCTCAGAAGGAAAAAACTGTCCTATGACAAAATGCTGACAAACAGTAACCTTTGTATCATCTACATCTTCTTAGAGACTCCTGTCCATTCATATATACATCTCTGAATTCATGGAACTCTGACATGGGGACACACTCCAGCAGGATATCAGCCTTGTTAGCCCTTCCCCTCATTCTTACCCATAAGCATTCAAACTTATCATCACAATCCTCGATTTCTATATAATTAAAACACTCCCTAACACACAGAGCCACCCCACCTCCTCTCCTTCCTTGTCTGTCCCTTCTGAAGAGCTTACAGCCACCCACTGCAGCACTCCAGCTGTGAGACTCGTCCCACCATGTTCCTGTGATGGCCACTAGGTCACAGCTGTTCTGCTGCACAACGGCCTCCAGCTCCCCACTCACACTGCGTGCATTAGTGCAGATGCACTTGAGCTGAGCTGTCGGATCCACTCCTACCCTCACTGTGCCACCCCTGGGCTTGTTTGGGATGGGCCTGGGAATCCCGCTTCCCCCTTCGAACCCAGTTCAGAGCCCTCTCCATGAGCCTGGCCAGCTTACGAGCGAGAATCCTCACCCCCCTGTGAGACAGGTGAACTCCATCTGTCGCTAGCAGGCCTGGTGCCTCATAAGCCTTTCCATGACCAAAAAACCCAAAATTGCACCTCTGGCACCAGCCTCTGAGCCAGGTGTTGATCAGGTGTGTTCTCCTGATCCTCTCAGTGTTCATCCCTGCCACTGCGGGGACTGAGGAGAACACGATCTGTGCTTCTGATCCTCTAATCCATCGCCTCAGCGCCCTGAAGTCCCTTTTAATTGCTTTTGTGCTTCTCTCCGCAACCTCACGGCTTCCAACCTGCATGACCAACAGTGGGCAGTGATCAGAGGCCGTACCAGAGCAGGGAGCCTCCTGGTGACATCTCTAACCCGGGCCCCAGGGAGGCAGCAGCCTTCCCTGTGTAAAGGGTCAGGTCGACATATTGGTCCCTCTGTTCCCCTCCAGAGGGAATCACCGATGACCATTACCCTCCTTCTTCTCTTAGCTGAGGCAGTCGCAATGTGTGGGGCCAACTGTCTCAGCTTAGGCGACCCCCTGCATGGACCTTCCTCTTCGTCCTTATTTTCCTGGCCCTCAAGCTCCAGTGCCCCATATCTACTGTGTAAAGGCAATTGGGAAGGTGAGGAAGGTTGGGAGAGGATTCGCCTGCCCCCTGGGCTGGGACCTGTTTCCATTCTCCCCCTTCTCTTAGGTCCCTTCCTTCGCCCTGCTGGCAAGAGGGGAGGGGATCCTCTGCTTCTTGTGGAGCCCCTGTCTCCTGCCTTGGCCTCAGGGATGGTAGTGTGGGTGCGGCTCCACCAATCTATCTCCTGCTTCATCTGCCTTTTCTTAAGAAGTGGGAGATAGCTAACTCATAGGTACATTTTCAAGACATACCTGTGGGTAGAAAGTGGCTTTAGTGCTGGACGAGCTACTCGAAGAGGCTCCAGTAACATGGTTTCTGTCATATAAGGGGGCACCACTGCTTCCTCCCATGAGACTCATGGAGCTGATCATGGACTTTCCACAAGAGATGCCTGCAGTGAGCCAGAGAGAAAAACACGGTTAGGTAAACCACGCTTTTATCTACCAATGCAGACCAGAAAACAAATCCACAGCTTGAAAAACCTATGCAATGCTACTGGTTGTCACTTTGGGAACAGTGTTTTAGGTCAAAACTTCAGGATTACAAGAAACAACCTATTGTGTAAAGAAAACCTGCTCTCACACTCTCCTGTGAAAGGAATCTCCAGAACAGCTGATCCAAAATTTTCACCCAAATTATTAACTAAGAAATTTTCCAATTAAACAAACTCGGGCATTTGCAAAAAAAAAAAAAAAAGCATTATACATTGCCCAAGAAAAAACAAGCTAGAGACCTCCACAGTTTTCATTTCCATCCAGAGAAATGCAACTGCAAGTACAACAGCAAAAGATAATTATTTTAATTGAAAAAAAAAAATCACTCCTTAAACTGAAAATCAGCACAGGCAAAAGGAAGGAAACCTGAGAGACAGGAAGAGGGAATATTCTCCAGTGTGTTTTACCCCAATATGCACTTAAATTAGATAAAACATTTTCAGGTTCTTCCTGTTAAACTATTTAGTGCTAATAGAAGAGTTGAGTTTGGGAAGTTTTCTGAAATTTTTCAGGTGCAAGAAATATTTATTACAAGCAATTTGTGGTCATCATTCATGACTATTTGTCTTGTTTGGAAATGCCACAGTATTAGGAACCTTTCTCTTTTCTTTAGAATTAACATCAACGGTAATATCTTTGGCTGTTGGAACTTGTCACAACAACTCCAGCAGGGGGATTGGACTGGATGATCTTTCGAGGTCCCTTCCAATCCCTAACATTCTGTGATTCTGTGATTCTGGGAATATGGATTAGAAAAAGCTAACAAATATGAATGGGAATCAGAATGACAGCTTAGTTTAGCACCTACAGAGGTACAGATGAAAACCTCAAAACCACTAAAGCTTTTAATTAAAAAAACTTTAGTGTGAAGTCCAATTTAAAAAATCACTGCAAAGTTTTCACCTGCAATGATTTCATCCTCAATTTTTATTTCCCACCATAAAAATGTCTTGATAACCATAAAAACGTAATGTGAGCAGGAACAGATGACCACAGTCATTAAAGGGTGAGAAAGGCGAAACCTAAGTTGTATCTGGCTCTCTTCAAAGCCATGGCTAGAAGAAAACAACAATTAGCACATCTCAAAACCTTGTTTAATATGAAGAAGTGCCACATCTTTTCATTTGTCTTTAAGTTTATCATCTATCTGATTTTCAGCTGACATGAAAAGCAGACTCCGAGCACTCCCAAGGACGGATTTCGTGTATGCTGACCCTGTCTGGCAGGTTTACAGGGCGAACGTTTACTTTCCAGCTTCCTGAACAATATGAAGAGAGCCTCTTTTCTTCTCAGGGCTTTGTAGTTAAGAGGTTGCTATCTTCTGTATGAAAAGCATATTTTACATTTGTAAAATCATTTGAGGTACACCATTTAAGTGTTTCCTTTGATGTCCATATGAGGTTTCTGGGTTCTCATCTATTAGATGAACACCCTTAGCTCTTCTGTACACTTCAAGCCCTCCTTCGATCTCCGCATGGCAGCTGTACGCGCTTCTCCGAATGGATGCTCGAGTCCCTCGCAAGGTAGAGGAGCTTTGCTGTTCTACAGATGAAGGGCTGAGACACAGAGAGAAGAAATACTTTGTCCCAAAGCAGACAGGAAAGCTGTCTCAGAGGCGGGCTAAACCAAAGGGATGTTTCCATTCCCCTTCAGGCAAGGAGCAGCCAGACTACAAAACCACACCCAGACCGCTTCTGTTCTTCCACCTTTGCTGTTGTAACTTTGGGGAGGGAGATTTATCCCCTGCTTTTTTGTATTCTAGTAAGCTAAGCCGATTCACTTCTTTCCTCTCCTTCTCTCCACTGTGGAGTATCTCATCCACCCTGAGCAGAAAGGACAAAACTGCGTGAAGAGCTCTGATGGACAGGACAGAAACAAGGTCACCCGAGTACAAGGCACGAAGAACAACTCGACAGAGCTCTCCCTAGGGTTCTGGATGGCACACGCACTCTTAGTTTCCAATACCGCATGTGGGTCACTACTCTTCATAGTATTTTACACTTAGGTAAGAAGTGCGATGCAAACCCCAGGCTTATCACATACACCAGAACGAACCATTTAAAGAGGATGTTTTCACTAGCAAAATACTGTAGATTTTCTATCAAAACGATAGATACCTGTGCAAATGCGGCTTAGCACAAAAATTGCATTGGAAAATCTGTCATGATGCCTTAATGAAATGTGTTTTTGCGTATCTGATCCAAATGACAGATCTATGACAAAACCACTGAGTAGATCGACAATGGGTTTAAACTAAGAGAGGGGAGACTTAGGTTGGATATTAGGTGGAAATTTTTCACTGTGCGGGGGGTGAGGCAGTGGCCCAGGTTGCCCAGGGAAGCTGTGGATGCCCCATCCCTGGAGGGGTTCAAGGCCAGGCTGGATGAGGCTTTGGGCAACCTGGGCTAGTGGGAGGTGTCCCTGCCCATGGCAGGGGGTGGCACTGGATGGGCTTTAAGGTCCCTTTCAGCCCAAACCATTCTGTGACTCTATGATCTAATTTCTGCTCTTTGAAAACCCCACCTCTAGCACTCTTAAAAACGTGTAAAACTCCAAATCCAAACAACGGAATTGTACTGGTACTGATCAGATGCAAGGTCCTTACCATCCTTACCAGTAAAAGTGCCATGCTGAGAACTTCCTGGAGCAATAAAATTAAGAGGGACGTGAGGGGTGCCACTGACATACTCGTGTGGAAAAGGACTATTGGGCCCGGCGTAGCGCTGACACACCACTCGCTGGCAAACAAAGTACATTCCTCCCATGACAAAAAGTGACAGTATTATACCAATGACGGGACCGATGGCACTACTGTGTGGCTGTGACTCTTCTGAGGACGGCTTTGTTTTTTCTGGAAAGAGAGGAGGGGGAAAAAAAAAGGAGGTGATTAAACATGGGGCAATATATATGTTGCTGTCCTGTAGCTTGTGCAGCAAATCAGTCAGCTCACAGTATCACTGAAAGTATCTGCATCAAACTCAGGAATCTATAACTCCATATTTTCTGATTCAATGCGTAAAGACTTCCTGCATCCTCTTCCCTTCCATATACCTAAAGCGGTATTGGCAAGGTACTCTGCCTAGAAATTAATCTCATAACAGGATTACTTATCATCTTGATATAATAGCAGCACAGAAAGTTTCCTTTGCTTCCCCCCACAAAGCCTATGGGTTAAGGGTAGATGACAATTATAAACATGAAGTCCTTAATCAGACAGGAAGCTGCTCTCTCTCAAGCCATTTGAACTAGCACTAGTGTTAAAAAACTAAAACATTTTACCAGTAGGGAAGTTACCTTATGTATTAAGCAGCAGATGTCTTCTTAGCTAATATAAGCCTTAAAATAGAATACGTTAGCTTGTGAAAGTATGACTTGCTTTCTAAAAATTCCTTGCAAATTGGAAGGAAAACACAATCCAGAATATCTCAAATACTTTCTTATATATTTTTCCCCTACGTAGCCCATTGTTAAATAATAAAGAGTGCTGCAGAGAAATGGAAGATGTGGGAGAAGCACGAGAAGCATGTTCAGTCTGAAATTTCCATCAGGAGAGCTGAACAGTTTTCGTTGCCACTCTTTTAGCCTCTTCTTCTATTCACTACTTGGGCTCCTTTCACCACTCTCGCTCATGAAATACTTTTTCTTTCTGCCCAGACCCAGTGACTCCTTCTCTCATCCCAGCAGTGGCACAGCTTCTGACAACTGATGCTTCAAAACCTGGCAAGACTCTTAAGAGACTAAATGCCTCACAATTAGCCGAGGTCCTATTAGGCAAGGTTATTAAGCAAAGTGCAGCATTTCTGTACACAAACCCAACGCAAGGTATTTTTTCAGAGTTAATTACTGACAGATCAGCACATCTATTTGATTTTGCTCTAAAATGCTATGTTCCAACTATTTTGCTAAACCACTTGTGAGCTACTAAATGCTCCTTTTATCTTCCCTATTGCCTGAAAGCTGCATGCACTAGTCACCCTCATGGTTCAAAAAGAGGGAAATTGCAAGCAGAGCACAAGCAAGGGGATTTTACTGTCCATTTTTGGACCAAAATAATGGTCCAAAAGTCCAATATTTTGCATTTTGGACTGCAAAATAAGAGACCCCGCTAAGGACTAACACAGCAACTGCCATCCGTGTGCCTGTCACTTGCACACACCTACAGCCATGAGAATTCAAAGTAACATTTTGCCCAGAAAAATCAATGTCTCTCCTTATATTCTTTTCCTACCTGCACTTTAAGAGACCAGCTTGCAGTCTCTTGTGGACACTTGCTCATGGCTTGCTAGTTCCTCCAGCTTGACCCCTCTTTTGCTGCACAGACCAGTGGAAAAGCCTAACTATACTTAGCAGCCAAATACAACCGTGACAGTATTTGGCTCAGATTCACTGGGCTTCCCTTAAAGAATATTGCTAGGCAAAGATTGGGGCTGTGCATAGGGAGGTAGGACATGATGCCTGAACAGAGCACTTGAATCTTCAGGAAAGACAACTCACCACACATAAGCTCATCAGAACCGTCGATGCAGTCTGGAAAGGAGTCACACTGTTGCTTCAGGAGGATGCACTGGCCGCTTGCACATCGGAACTGATTGGGTAGACACACTGCTGCACAGAAGAAAATAAAAGATTAAGTACTACTTGCATGGGAGCATTTGAGCATCTTAAGAAAACCAAAAGAAGTGAGACATGAAGCCACAGTGCATTTTATATTGTGACCAGGTAGGCACCAGAACAGCCGCTTTGCTGCTGTGGGTAAAATGCAAGTCTGCACTTCTACGATTCTTCCTTCTTGTTGGTACACATCCTACTCAGCGAGGCTAAAATAAAATACTTATCCCAGTAACCCCCCATCCTTTGTCAAAGAAGTCCTGTTGGGGCAAAACTGGGATCAAATCGGCAAGAATCTCTTACAATAACTAACAAAGTGTAGCTGATTGCCTGACACAGTAACGAAATGCAGTAACTCAGCATATTATAAAACCTTATCTAGTCTATATTATCTTCTGTAGCCCTGAATAATATAACCTTGCTAAATAACTGCTAAATTTAGCTATATTCAGAAGCCTCTGTTTCAGCAAAAAGGACTTATTAACTTTGGAATCTCCGTCAAGTCAAGGCACGTTAAATGATCACTAAAAAGACTGTCTTACAAGGGCTGGAAGGTTCTCAGTATAGGCTATTCAATGCAAAAAGAAGAAATATTCTTTTCTTCTGGAGGAGAAGATCCACATTCACGCATTGGATCCCAGCACTGGTGGTGCTGTGAAGTGGACCTCCTGAACAGCCGTACTTACTTTGCAGCAAGAGCAGTTCTCATGTAAGAGAACTAAATTATCTATGGAGAAAAAAACTTAGCTAGAAGCTCCAAATGCGTCTGATTTGGGCTGTTATGCCCCCATTCAGTTGGATGCAGCTCCACAAGGTCCGAGAGCGCATACACAGCACACACACGCTGACAGAAGGCTCTAAAAGCATCTGGAGCTCCAACCACACCACTTAGGTTCTTGCACTGTGAAAACGGACAAGTTCTGTTTGCACCTTCCTGTTTGGCCATGACTGCCAGCCCCCTATTTATTCTTGCAACTGTCTGTTGCTCCTTTGTCTTCCATCAAGACTTATGTCTTAGTATCCTTTCCCGTCTTACACGCCGTATCTTCTGTTGCTGTCCTGCCTTGTTGCCTCCTTGCTTCTTCTTGATCCAGCAAACGGACAACTTGGAGCACTGAACCTGTGTTGTACAGGAGACGCGGTTCCCTCAGTGGCACGGAAATCCAGTTGCAATATCAAGAGACTGTTAACCTTGCGACATCCATTGGGTATGAGAGGACCAGCTACCAGTGCCACAATAAATTCAAGAAGATGAAAGCCACAGTCTTGAAGATGTGAGATGTGAACCTCAAACATATCCAGGGACATTTCTTTGGCCACTTCCAGTCAATCCCTGTGGCAATGCTTCAGATCCAACTCGCCAAAAGCACACCTTGGGAAACCAGGGGACAGGAGAAGCAGCTTCTGATAGTACCAAGGCGTTGAACTCAGACCTACGGAAAGGTAGCGGGTAGCACTGCTCGGAGCAGAAGGCTGTTCCTCTGATGCATGAGGTGTAGTATAAAAGTTCTGTTAAGCCCAGTTAGCCTCACCACCTTAACCTCACATAAAGAAGGAGAATGCACTATATGCCACCTTCCCTTCCCCAGACACCATGGGTTATAGGCTGACGCATGCTAAGAGATGAGAAAGGCCGATTGGTTTTATTTTTCTTAAAAACCCATTCAGGCCTTGGCATGTGAAGATTTCTGAGGACTACGGAGGCCATGTTTGCCACAACTCTCTCAGTCTAACTCTGGACACTGAGTATGTTCATAGCCCTTCTCGGGAAGTGTCAGACAGCATCCTGGACAAAATCTAGTCTGGGGTGGTCCAAGGACACTGAGCATTCACTTGCTGAAGAAATGTGTCTTCAACTAATCTAGACAAGATGGTAAGGCTCATCTGTGCCCTCAACGGGGCTGTGCAGGGCACGGCAGGCGCCTACCGCTCAAACAGTGCCGGGAACATGCGCGTGAAGTTTGCTTAGCAGTGCTCACTGTTCCAGGGGCAGATGACACATTCCACTTTGTGTGGGTAATGGCACTGTTCCACTGCACAGGGGCTCCACGGTGGGCAACGCAGAGCCGCTCGATGCCGCAGTACCGGCAGTAAATACCCCCTTCCACAAGAAAGACAGGAACTTGGACATGGCTGATCCTCTACTTGTTTGCAAAGAAGGTACTGGTGTTCTGGTGTCCAGGCTCAGAGTTACAGAAGACATTCCAAATCCACAGAATTGCTCATTGAAATGTCCACAAAAATCCATCCTGCTGGCCCAGTGGCAATGGTTAGCCACTGAGTGTGTAGAGCCAAGGGTCCTGAGGCTTCACCCAGCGAGAGCGATGCTATTGAACAGGCTCCGGAGATTTTGTACAGCAATACCAAGCCACGGTGCCAGCTCATAGTCAGGTGTCTGTTTCAGCGATGCCTGGATGACAGAACATGCAAATTTTCCCATCAACCAAATGGTGATGCAAATGCGCCTGTCCATGCTTTTCTCTTGGCCCCCGATCCAACGGCTGACTGCATACAAAGCAGCTGCAGCAGCAAGAGTTCCTTGGACATCATTCCACAGATTTCTCACAGAAAAGTACATCAAGGACTAGAAGCATCAGCTTGCTAAGAGCGAACTCTCAGAACAGCCAGTTCAGCCACAGGATTAAATCCATCTCTTCCTCCCTTGTGGCAACTTGCAGTGACCACTGTCCGAAGGTGAAGTGGACACCGTGGAAACAGTGCAAGCCAAAATGGTCATTATGCAGGAAAAAAAAGCATGTGGTGAGTTCTGCCTGTTTCTTCCCTGTTTTCATTCTGAATATGGATTAAAGATACTCTCCCCAACCTCCTCCACATCTACAGTTGCATGGTCAGCAATTTATGCAGCTACAGAGAAGTTTAATTTGAGCAACAGAATAAGAAAGAGGGAAAGAAAACACAAACAGTGGATAGCTTAGTTTAGGCTTATGGTTAAGGCTGTTTTTCCCCATTTGAAACTTAAGATGGCATATGTATGTCTAGAACAGTTTGAACCCCAATGGATGTTTATGTTAGAAACATGAGATCTTACTATCACAATCTGCTTCATCAGATTTATCTTGGCAGTCAATTTCTCCATTGCACCGCAAGTGCGCGTCGATACACTGTCCTTTCTCGCACTGGAACTGGGAAGCAGAGCATATGGGGCAGCTGTCTTCATCACTCTGATCATCGCACTCTGGAAACCCATCACACCGCCACGCCATTGGGATACAGTCAATCTCTCCAGTTGCACAGGTAAACTGGTCCGGGGAACAAGTCGGAGGTTCTAGAGAAAAAGGAAACAAATCACATTTGTATATTCAGTGTTAGCCCATACAACAGAGTAAAAACGTGGTGGACTTTTTCAAGTAAAACACACTCAGGCCTGGACTTAAGTTCTTTTGTGATAATACCAAGATTCCAGCAAAAAGGAAAACATGATTCTGCACAGGGAATAAAATTTTGCCAACTTCATGACGAAAAATGGATGCATGCTGATTGAAAAAGCTTTCTCTAGCAGGCGAGCACTAAACGAAGGACAGGAACTACAAATACTTACTTTGGCTCAAACAGCCACCTTTTGGAAGACACTGGCATACGCATAAATTCAAATGAATACTTACTTTCTGATTGCAAACTACATTCCACACAATTCTAATCCCTGCAATTATACTAGCCTGGAACAATTCTTCATAAAAAAACCCGGCGTATTGGGTTAACCGGCAATGAATACACCTAAAACACAGAACATCTGCTTCTACAATATCTGTTTCTCTATTTTTTCCAGTGGATTCTACACAAACAAATTCCCGAGTCAGAAATGAATTGCAAAATATGAATGGAGAAATGGATTGCACTTGGCAGGCACAAGCTTGCTTTTAAAAAACTTGTCACGAGCATTCGTAAGGTTACATGGACAGATGTGCTCCAGTCAGAACAGCTATTCAACTGGTTTGAAACACTGGCAATGGGCTGCTACTATGGCAGATACTACAGGTTAAAAAGTTGTTGCAGGCTCAGTGAAGGATTAGAATAAAAAAAACAGAGGCCCCTTAATTTTGAGATTTATGGCTGAAGATAACAGGACTTAAGAATCTCTTGTTGGCGATGTTGTGCAACACCAGTACAGCAAGAAATGTTAGTAGATTGGTTTCCACCTCCTTCCCCAGATGTAACCACCACCACTCTAAACCACATAGTGTGTTGTGGTCATGGGAAAGAAAACAGTTTATAATGGAGATGGCTGTCCCACGGGAGGTCAGAGTTCAGCCCGAAAATGAAAGCCACAGCAAAACGAATACATCAAAAGAAGTCAAGAGGACCAGCAGACCCCAACAATTTAAGATATGATGCCTCCCAAAAAGAAACAATGGTTGTTTTGTTTTGTTTTTAATCCCCTCTGCAAGTGTAATGTAACAAATTTTCAAAAACCTTACAATTGTGAAAGGGAAGTCAAAAGGAAAAATCTACTCTGTGGAAAGAGAACTTAGTTAACAAGGATTGCGACAGAGCTTTTGGCCTACATGTCACAACCAGACAGCGCCGTGTTCCACGTGATGAGGCCAAGTTCATCTGAAAGACTGGAGCATCACACTGCGGGAATCACAACCCGCAAGATGCAAGTATTTTAAGATATTAGAAGATGCAAGTATTTTAAGGTCAAACCAGAATATTCTGCTCACAATGAAAAGTCACGAATGTCCACACCGAAGCAGAAAACAGCTGGTAGAAGAAACAATGATGCGACACGCCATGTGTAGGAAAATCCATACTTTGTATTGGAACGCATCCTCAACCCTCTTCTTTTTCCATGCAAACGGCTTAGCGGTACTGTTAAACATAACTCACCTCCGCACGTTAAGAGATTCTGTAGAAGCACAAGGTGCTCAGGGCATGAACATCTCGGAGTCCCGTCCCCTTTGGCAATGCAGATGTGCGAACACCCACCATTGTCACGGGAGCATGGATGCACAGCTGGAGCAACACACAGAAAAAAATATTAGACAGCATGAAAGAAATAATAACTAATCCTAGGTAGGGCAAACTCACAAAACCACTCACAAACCACTTCTGTTGGAGTAACGAAGATTCCACTACAAATAAACAGGAAGATAAATGCAGGATTTTTTCAGTTCAGTGCTGAAAAGCTCATTTGCTGCTTCATGAGGACTAAATTTCTCCCACTCACAGTCATCTGGAGACATCTAAAAGACTTCTAAGAGGAATTTGGGAGCTCAGGTGAAGAGGAATGAGAAGGCGGATTTGAGAAGGTCGCATTTACACTGTCCCTAGACATCCCACCTACATTTCTAGGGTAGCCAGGCATCAAGAATTAACAGATGTCACTGCAGAATGCCAGCCCCCAAACCCTCAGGAATTCTCCTTTAATCTTCTCTATCCCCTCCACTCCCCTGCTACTCACAAAACTGCAACAGAAGTGCACACAGCTGATTTTCTTTTTGAAGCTAGGAAGCTCATGGTTTTGTTCCCAAATCATTTACCCAGAAGCACTGAATACCGGAGAGTTCCTGATAGAACCACTCCAAACAAACATCAGGTGGATAAGAAAGAGGCCCAGAGAAGCGAGGTCGCTCTCACTGTGTACCCTCTCTATAGAAGACAACTCATTGCAGGGAGCAAAGTTTAAAGAGGCCACTGTCATGAGCCCTCTGTTTCCCACATCTCTTTTGTATTTTTATACAAATATTTATATTCCTGTTGAGCAGGAGGAGCTGGAGGCTGTCACCTGGAGGACTGACTGCTTCAAGAGGTTTCTGCACCCTCCCTCAGACCACAGGCACTTGGACCACCAGTCCGGAGTCCACGCATGCCCCCGTTCAGAAGGGAGCACCTCAAATAGCCCCACCTCTGCCAGGACAGAAATTTCACACCCACAATAATTCACTGGAGGAGCTTCCTGCCCGTTCTCCCTCCCTCGCTGGAGGCTTTAACATCATCAGTTGTGCTGAGTCAAACCAGTCATGATTTACGCAGGGGTCTGAAACCCCTGGAGACAAGGCACGTACAATCCTTTTCTTTCTTTTTAAAGGTTTTTCCAAGTCTTATTACTTGGTTGTATTAAAAAAATTAACAATGATACTGATAAGTATCTTTTAGAGTGAATTCAAGATCATATGAGCTTATACAAAGCAGACAACTGAGAGCCACGAAAAAACAGATTCTAGCTGTGCAGGAACACTCCTCTGGACAAGAACAAGGAACTTGTTTCTCCTCCTCTGCTAGGATGCCACCTGGCCAAGCTGAAAGCACTCCGTGGCTTACTTGAAGCCCACTGGCAGCGTTACTGCAATATTCAGCTGGATGAGGACTTTGAGAGACAGTGACAAATCCTGAGCCTCAGATATTGAAATAAACTCACAGAATTCCTCCATATCAAGCTCTTCCACAGCATGAATGCCTGTCAGGTGAGCAATTCGGCCTTGAATTCTAGTCCTTTTGTACCCGTTCATCTTCTCCACTCTCTCAATCATCTGCTGCTGACGATCAATCCAATACAAGTGATTCCCCAGCACCGTGAGTCCCATCGGCTGAAGGATGTTGGAGTCCTCCAGGGTTACGCGGTTAGCACCTGAGATCAACAAAAACAAAGACTAGTTTTACACCAGTCAACTTGTAACTCATTTCTTAAAAAAAACCCCAACCAAACCAAACCAAACCGAACTGAAGCAAACCCAACCCAACCCAACCCAACCCAACCCTGCCAATAGTCAGCTATAAGGTGACTGGCTTCATTTCTCTATGCAGACCAAGGCTCTGCTTGTTCAGCCTCATCTCACGTAAATGAAACCAGTCACCATGTCATGAGGGCAAGCAGATACACTATGAACCAGAGCTCCTCCTTGCATCCACCAGCTGGTCAGCCAGCCATCATCAGCCTCATGTGGACGTGCTCGTGTGTGCAGTCCCTAAAAGCCTGTGTCACCGATATAGACTCAGCTCTTGGGCCAAAATTTTTACACTACCTCCACACACCAGGTAGTACACGTGGTGGAATCTACAAGCAATCAGCCTTACTGCCATTACTCAGATAAAACACATTAATCGTGCAATATGCAAAACCCTGTCCTATGCTGTATCACAACCACAGAGATATGATCACAAAAGAAAAGCTCATATTGTAACAGCCACACTTCTTTCTTCACCTTTTTCTTTAGTAACCAACCAGAAAACCCAAACTCTAAGTAACTTGGTATGCTCTTAAACAGGAATGCTCAGGTTTCCTGCTCTACAGAAACGTGTAAAAATCTGCTCTCAGCCAATGTGCAAAAATCAGGTTAAGTACAAATGCATTTAGGACTACTTTTAACTCTAATTGCTTGCAGTCTTCTACTGTGTGCTGCCCTACACTTAGCGGCATTTAATTGTTGCTTTTGTCGTGGCTGTCTAGGGTGAACAAGAGATTCCAAATTATTCTACTAATTCACAGAAACCATTTTGAGGCTGTATATGCCTATGTATACTAGATATATTTGATGTAAAAAAAAAATGAGGAATCAAAACAAAATCATAACTTGGTGCTTCTGCTCCTGTATTTCATTTTGGAATAAAGACCTTATGTCTGCTTGCATTTGAAAAAGAAAAGTTTTGAATATCTACACCAAATGAGATTATAGAATCTGGATACATAATAAAAATGCTGTGAGCACTGGATTCGACTAATTCGCTGCATAAATTATTCAGAACTCAGCCAAGCATAAGAATGTAACATTTATTTCAATTACAGATTCTCATAGTTTTGCACATTACTGCCTCCAGTGACTCCTGCTTGACTGTCAGGACAAACAGTGTGCATTCACATCAAATCCACTTGTACAGAGATCAGAAATTCTTGGACTTGCAATTGGGCTTTTAGTTCGTTAGCCCCGAATTTCTGGTGTTTCCGTACCAATGAGGAAGACATCTTTGTTTCATTCCGTTTTCAGAAGAAACACGCACGAACACTATGTGACAGCACACTCCTGGCTGTAATCCGATGTGTCTATTATTGCACACACTGCCGAGGTACCACTGGATTTTAAAGAGTACAAGAGCACAATGGATGCACCTGCACTAATCTCACTCAGTGGGCACTAAACCCAACCCTTAGTACCACTCTCTAGCAGCATAGTTCCTGAGATGTTCTTCGTCTTCTCCGAAGCAGGTCTTAAAATTTAGAAACACTAGGAAACATTTTGCCAGAAGAAGGTTCTCAGTGAACAAAGCACGGGGCGCTTTGTCCATCTGCCCTGCAACCTGCTGAGCACTCTCAGCTCCTAGGAACTTCAGTGACATTGGGGTTTCAAAGACAACTGTCCTTTTGCTAGAGTAAACCTCAAATCTTGACCCAAAAGCACAATTTATGTAATTTATAATTACATCGTATTTGATCTTGAGTAAATGACAGCCCAAACTCTTAACAAATAATTTTAAAAGGAGAGGCAAAGGACACTTGTAGCACTGGATGACACCATGAAATTGTCGTTTAGAAGAATGATCAAAATGAAAAATCTCGATCTGAATAAATAAAAGGATATTTTTCAACAGATATGGTTAGAAAAAAAGAAGAGAAAGCATGTTACAAATAAAGAAGTGTTGAATTTGCATAGTAATTAAATACTTTGATTCCCAGAATAAAACAGATGTGCAGTATTTTCAAGATGGAAATCAATAGTTAAATACAAAGAACATTAAGCTGGAAGGACACACAATTCCTCTATTTAAAGTCTAATTGAAAACAAAGCTTGTTTTTACCTCAACAATTTTATAGCTTTTCCAGTCACTTCAACAAGAACATAAAACACTACTTTTTAATTGACTAGCGTGGCAGACAAGTTATTTGCAAATAGTTTATGGATGTCTAACATCAACAGCTCCAATGGAAAAATTCAAGAACCTCATAAAGAAAGCCATTGGACAGGTTTAGAGTTCTTTCATCCCTCTCTGAAAGATAAGCATTGGACATCTGAGGTTATTCCGTGATTTACCAGGATGCTGTTTAATCGGGGTGTAGCGCAAGCTTTAGAAACCTCCGTAACCATGTCATCTCCCCAAGCCTACGAGGGATTAAGCTTGTCTAGACCATCTAAGTGGCATGAAGAATTCTATACACAATTTCGGTCCAATCTATTCAGCAGCCTCAGGTTACGCTAAAGTCCTTTTGCCCATTTTAAAGTGTTTTGCTCAGAAAATACTTTTTAGTGGAACTCATTCAAGCCAGCATAACTTTGGCTGTCAAATTTCTTCTGAAGTTGTGATGCAAGACGGCAAAATATTA
Source organism: Pterocles orientalis (assembly GCA_011057875.1). NCBI lineage: Eukaryota > Metazoa > Chordata > Aves > Pterocliformes > Pteroclidae > Pterocles > Pterocles orientalis. The sequence continues at coordinate 726,278 of WKFP01014790.1, read as the reverse complement.
AAAAAAAATGCTGTTAATTCATTTAAAAAATCAACAGCTCAGCAAATCAAATTACAGTGACCTCAGCTGGATCAAATACAACCATAGTTTTCAGGATACATGATACATATCCTCTAGATAATAAACATTTTTTTCTTTTAATCCTGTATCTTTTCCCTGCTTTTATCTTACCTACAGGGTTTGATTCTTTAGCTGTGACCCCATCAAACAAATGTGCACTAAAAGCTTTAGTTCAATATTAACCAGAGAAAATTTAGTTTTCCCTGTAAAAAGATCCAAAAATTGGACTAGAATATATATCAAGTATGCAAACACATGCTTACATGGAGTTTTAATGTCACGCAAAGGAAGAGTGCTTACAAAGGGAGCTGCCTTCACAGGACGTGACGGTTCGCTGCTGATTTAGTCATACATCAGTTTACCTATCGTCGGGTTTTATTCATTCAAGACTTAGATCTAAACCAATAATAAACAGACTCCTCTGCATTTTATTTTGTACTATGCAAGGACAAGTCCATCCTTCACCCTGTTAACATGACAAGCAAGAAGCACTTGCTCCCCTGTCCACCCCTGTCTGCTAGCTGTGACTCCGCCTTGCACGTGTGCTAAATCAAAGGGGAAAAAAGGATGTACACACAAGCAGAAGACCTAGGAAAGCTAGGTCCACTGTACGCTACAGCTTCACTAAGCAATATGGCTTCCTACTACACGGGGGCCACCTTTTCATCAGTAGTAGCACTAGTTATTGGTCCCGTCCTCCCTTCTCAATTAACTTCTCCCTGGTACATTCCCCCTCTCCCAAAATATACAATTTCCACATAATCTTTATTGCCTCTTTGCCCTCTCCTGCGTTTGTGGATACTGCTTCAGCCACAATACTTGCACGATATGCTGCTTTTCCATCTTCTCCCTTTGCTTTTGGATTTCCTCGTACAGCACTTATTTTATCACTAGACAAAATCCTCGCAGCATCTCTGATGCATTTTGGGTCTCGTCCCCCACATAAAAGTCAATGATGAACAGTGCTCTCTGAGATCCACGTGGTGCCATTGCTACGGACACGGAGTAACGCTTTATTTTACTAATACAGGAGAACTGCAATGAGTTGACATGTCTCCACTGTTTTGCACCACACTGGTGTTCCAGATGAGCTGCCCTATCATCCATCTTAGAAGAAAGCCATTCCCCTTCCTTCTGTTTGTTTTTCAAGCTATCTTGATTTATTAAGCTGTAAACTCCAGAGAAACAAAATTTTAAGAGTTATGCAAACTTTTCAAACTGCAAAGGAAAAAAAAAAAGGCATGGGGTTCCATGACTGGCAACACCTATTTACATCTGATCATGCGAGAATTGCTTTCAGACCATATCAAAAGCCAAATGGCTCCCTTGGAGGGTGGCGATCACTACAGACATGTTTATTCCAATCTCATCAAAGACGGGAGACCACCAGCAATTGCCACCTGTGACTGCCTACACAGAGCTGGCGACGGTGGAGATAAAAGTTTCTGGGGTTAGCACCAAAGAGGGAATGATGCCCTCTGCACAGACACACTGCACTCCACGTGTTTAACAGCACACCACGTACCTGACAAGTCACAGCTTTCGATGCGCTTCAGATCTGCATCCACCCAGAAAAGCTTTCCAAATTTGTTGTCGATCACCAGTGCTACCGGTCGGATCAATCCAGTTGTGAAAAGCACTTCTCTCTCCGTGCCATCAAGGGCCGCACGCTCGATCTTGGGAGCTCGCTCTTGCATGTTGGTGAAGTACATGTACCTGAGAACACAGACAGCAGCCACTTCACCCAGAGCTTCAGAAGGGGGCAACTCACCTGGGCACGCAGGTTCTACTCTGTAAGAGGGAGGGATGTAAGTTTACACAGGGACAACTGTGGTGACGTTGCTCCAAGCTGCAAAGATCCAGCTCTGTCAGCTGGAAGAGCACCAACCATTTGCTAAGAGGCATATTGAGATAGTGTGAAACGAGCGGCGCTTGTCCTTAACATGAAATGTGTCAGCACTCAGCACTGCTGCGCTGGCAGCACTGTTCCTGCAGTGCAGGTGAGGGGTAAGAGACTTGCACAGACTTTCTGCAACCATCCTTGGGTAAAGCTGTCCCCATCCATGAATCAAAGTCCAGCGCTCTTTCTGACAAAAAAAAATTAACTGTCACCTCCTCTCCTTCTGGGTTGCCTTTCTTCTCAGCAAGAAGTTCCTACCGAACTTGAGATAGAATCATAGAATAGACTCATAGACTCATTCAGGTTGGAAAAGACCTCAAGGATCATCAAGTCCAACCGTCAACCCAACCCCACCCAACCCACTAACCCATGTCCCCAAGCACCACATCCACACGTTTCTTGACCCCCTCCAGGGATGGTGACTCCCCCACTGCCCTGGGCAGCCTGTTCCAATGCCTCATCACTCTTGCAGTGAAGAAATTATGAGCAGAGATCACAGAAGGAAAAACAACTGTGGATGGCATGTTCCTGATTTCTCTGGTTCCCTGAATTCTTTATCTGCCTAAGCCATTTCAGCTGCAATCAGCAGCAGTCTGTGCCCTCCCCCTGCACAGGGACAAAGGGCTCGTGCACCCACATGATGAACGGAGAGCTCCCTCGAGGACAAGCCCACCATTTTTTCAGTGGTGGATAACATGGGCAAACACCCTAGTCCAGTGGGCTCCACTGCTGCATAGCCTTTCCCAGTGGCCCAGGGAGCAGAGGCAGCAGTCGGAATGTGTAGCCAAGGGAGAGGCAGAGAAGGGTTTGTGGAACTGAGGCAGAAGGAGCTCAGTTTAGAGATCACTCATCCAGCTCTCCCAGGCAGTCACACTGGTCAGCAGAGTCTCTCCCCCATCTTCTCATCCTTTAATTTAAAAACAGATTTATCTTTAAATCATTTGAAAACCTGACTAGAAAAGTTGAGAGTTGTGGAGAGCAACAAACCCAAACTCCCATTGTAACGGAGAAAGCAGAGAAACTCTTATGAAAACAAATAATGTCCAAGTGACTTAGTCCCAATAAGATCAGAATCTCTCCTCTAATCTCCCTCTCCCCACAGCAGCTTTTGACCTGTGCAGGACACACCGAGTATTGTGTAAAATACCCGTCCTACAAACGCTCCAGACAGAGTCTCTGGGTACCACAGATGGGAAACACTGTCACTCAGCGTCTGCCAAGCACATGGTAAGCCACGCAGCAGCAAACTGGGATTTAAGCATCCACCTTAGTAAAGAGAACAGTAAAGGACCGCGTCTGACCTCCAAGAATGAAGCTACTAACCACACGAAGATGGGGGTTGCTGAATTTAACCAAAGCTGCTTTGCAGCAAAATAACACATTTTCTTCCTGTGGGAAATCACTCCACATCCTACCTGTTCTACCTCATTTCAGGTGTTTTTGAGACACACATCAGGGCAGAGCCAACTTTAAATGTACAGAACATAAGGGGTTTGGTTTTTTGTTCGTTTACCTTTATTACATTAGCAGGAAAAGTTGTATCATATGAGAGAGTCCCCTTTTTTTCCCCCCCCGGAAACATTTGTTCTATGGTGACCAAACATTTATAGCTCTCCAGCTGATACAAACCCGGTGTAAACTCTCCTGTTTTCCCTGCTAGGTGCTGGGGCTGTGCGCCCGTGCAGTGAACAGGATAAGGTGGTTTTGCTTTGCTTTCCCCACCTGGACTGGTTCCTCACTGGTGTGGGTTTGTGCGGTGGGTTTGTCTGGCAGCAGGGAGGGGCCACAGCAATGGCTCCTGTCAGCAGCTGCTGAAGGTTTCCCTGGGCTCCAGCTCTGCTGGCAGCAAGGAGGGGCTGCAGTGGGGGCTCCTGTCAGTGACGGCTCAGGGTTCACCCCCACCCCCAGCTCCAAGGGTTCAGTAACCGGGAGCGGCAGTGGGGGAAGGAGCACCATCGATCCAGCCCCTGTGAGAAACTGCTGGAAGTGTCCCAGCTCCAGGCTGGACCCACCCCAGGCCAGGGCTGAGTCCATCGGTGCCTCTGCCAATGACAGATTGAAGAGGGGGCACGGAACAATGGGGGGAGGGGGGAACCCAGGCAGGGCACGGCTCAGGTGGACCAGCCCGGCTGTCCATCCGCCTGCCCGGCTTCTGTGAACCGACCTGCCATAGCCCAAGCCTCCGCCACGGCTCGCCTGAGATCCCGTTTCCTCGGGAGCCGATGAAGACCTGCGGTGGAGAGAGGAGTGAGATTGAGAGGAAGGATCACACAACACTGGGGTCAGAGATGGGAAGAAAGAGGGAGGTTTTCCCCTCGGAATTCCCCCTGCAGCGTGGTGAAGATTCATGGTGCCGCACCCTTTGTCCCCTGGTGCAGCCCATGAGAAGATGCAGCCGTGGAGGACCCCACGCAGGAATTTTGGAGAAGCCCACGCCGGAGCCGGGCAGTCGTCGGGGGACTGTGGCCCCGTGTGGAAAGGACTCACGCTGGAGCAGTTTGAGAAGGACTCTCCCATGTGAAGGGACCCCACGCAGCAGCCGGGACAGACTGTGGGGACACTCCCCTGAGGAGGAAGGAGGGGGACTGACTGCACCCCCCATCCCTGCCCCTGCGCCGCGGGGGGAGAAGGGACAGGGCAAAGCCTTTGGGCTTTGGGAAGAAGGGAGGGGTGGGGGAGAAGTGCCTTTCTGAGATGTGGTTCCTCTCTCTCAGTGTCTTGCTTCTTGTTGTAAATAGTTAATAAATTCAATTGTTTTCTTGTTCTTCCCAAGTCGTGTCGGGTCACCCTAAGTGGTGGGTGAAACCCTCCCTGTCCCTGCCTCAGCCCACCAGGGGTTTAACAAAGGACTGTCCCCGTGGCCTTTCTAAACCATGACATCAGGCTCCCAACCTCCAAAGACCTGAGTTACCACTGTATGAAGACATAGGCAAAAACCTCCCTCGGAGAGCAGTGATGTGAGGATCAGGCTCCAAGGGAATGATTGACGTTGGGTTCAAGCTGACAGCTAACAACAGCTCCTGCACAAGTGCCAGCAAACCACCGCCAGGACAGCCAGCCTGTCTCCCAGTGTGCCGATCCCTGCATTGCCAGACCTCCCACCCTGCGTGACCCTTGCTGACTGATGCTGGTAGGCTCAGCGAGAGCGGAAAGAGACCCAGGACCTCACCAACCCTGCTCACTCGTGGGCCGGTGGGGGCATTTCATGAAGGAATCAGTCATTTCTAAACAACTCAGGCTCTAGACTCACCACATTGTCAGCTGTAATCCCCAGCAAAAAACACAAAAAGTCAAAAAGAACATCTGGGGGGGACTTAAGCAAATACCCACAGGAACAAACAGGCCACTTTCTGTAGAGGGCAGTGTGCTTTAGATCACACTGAAACTAGCAGGCAGTGGTGGAAAGCGACACTGCTCCTAAATACAGTCTCAGGGGTGTAACCTGTATCTCATCTCTCCCTCACCAGCAAAATCTGGAGTCCAACTATCCCAACATCCACTCAGGTGAGGGTTCCTGTTACTAACTACTGCACATCATGTATAGGGAGATAGGAGAGTTGTTCATTCCTCCGGTGCCTCTACAAGGAGACTGACTCGGTGGAAATGACCAGTCTTTGAATTACATCTTTTTTGTGTGTGTGTTTGGGTTGGGGTTTTTTCAATAGAATAAAAGGAATCGGCAGTTGTCTGTATTTTTAAACTGTGGAACACAGACCTCCTTCCACTTCCAAGCTCTGATTACAAAGCCTTTCCCTTCTGCGATTCCAGAGCATCTTGTCTCTGCAAAGTTTCTGTTTTCAGTTCATAATTGATCAAAATCCAACCGGCAGCAGAATTAATTTCAGTCAACAGGAATCTTTCCTCTCTCTAGCTTTGGTGGAGCTTGGGCCAGGCACCTGGCAAGGCGCTGCCTGGTTTCCTTGCTTATTTCAAAAAGGAAATCCATGATGAGAAAGATCCTGTCCTGGATCAGATAACCCTCCAGGACTGATGATTCTGCTCTGCCCACCCAGAATCTTCTGCAATGTTTCAAATGGTTTGGTTTAAAGAGGCCTGAACACTCTTTGTAGTAGAATTTAATCCAATCTTAATGCCATTATTTTGGGGATTAAAAACAAAGTGGTCTCACTCACCAGTTGGGTCATCTGAAGCAATGTGATGGTTTTGGAGATGATATAGGGGAAGATTTTGTTGATTGACTGAGGGTTGATTAATTAATTTAGGGTTTTGTTTTGTTAATTGATTACTGCAGATCTCCCCACTTCAGTGTCTGTTTTAAAAAACCCTTTGAAATTAGGACTGACTGGTCTTCTTTTTTCCTCTGTGTGGTCTCAGTTGGATTTCTACTCCCAAGTCTTAGGTATCTCGGGGAGTCCCAGGCCCCTGGGATGATGGTATACACTTGCAGAATTTCACAGTTGTGAAGTCTCTTGTGGCTATGTCTCTCTTGGTGCAATCTGCAATTAGGATTAGCCCACAGACTCTTCGCAGTCTTTAGAAGACTGTGTTAAATTACAGCGCTGAATAGTTTTAGCATGGCTTCTTTGTAATCAATGGCTTTCGCCTATCTCATGGTTTCTTTGCGCTGCAGAAGACTCAAATTTTTCCCCACAGTCTTTTCATAGTCAGTCACTCACCGTATAACAATTCACTGTCAGAAGTAAGCTCCAGCCTTGTGTCTCCACATAGATTTATCTGATACATTAAGAGCTTCTCTCAAAGGCTGCTTTCCAAGTTGCGCTCTTGCTGGAGCACGTGATCTCGCAGTATTTTCTCTACGGCCTCACCAGGAATCTGGAGGATTGTCCATGAGTAACAATATTTTACCTGTAAATTCAGCTGAGCCCCCAGGCAGCTCAGAAGGCTGGCCACTGTTTCTCAAGCCTGATACTGCTCCGTGAACAGCTTAAACTTTAACTGGGAGAGAGTGCTTTTGAAATAGAAAGGGGTAGCGTATATTTCATTCCATCGAACAGCTGGAGCTGTGTTGCTCATAGCTCGTATCCATAGTTTAGCAATTAAGAAACCTTCAGTTTTTCCTTCACTTTTCAAGACTGTCCTGCAGAAGGCATCCTTTCCAGCTGGGGAGTAAAGCAAACACTTTCTGTATACCCCAGACCCACTCCAGATTTACAAATGAGCCTATCTTCAAGCACAGGGTAGTTCCACTGGCTTCTGTGACCACTTGCACATAGAACAGTTTCCAAAATTGTCCTACTCTGAGCTAACAAAACCCAGTTTTTATTTTCTCCCACCGCGGTAATTATGAGGCTTCCCCTCTCTGCCCTTAGCCAGTTCGATCAGCATTTCTCTCACCAACACAAGTAAGCTGTGTAGCAATGAATCTGCCCTTCCCAGAAGCATCCCTGTAAGGAGAATGGGTTTGAAGACAGACTCTGTGAGCCTATTCCATCTAAGGTAACTCCAAAATACTCACAGGTCTGCAGAGATTCATTTCACATAAAAAAAAAAAAAAAAAAAAAAAAAGAAAAAAGAAAGGTGGTGGCAGGGAGAAGAATGGAGACTGTCAGAGAATGGAAGCCAAATTAATTTCAGAAGAAATTGGTTCATCCCTTACTGGCATCTGCAGAGTTGCATCAGCTTGCTGCGGAAGCAGATTTGGCCTTGTATTTCTGAGAATCCAGCCTTGTCTCAATTCTTCTGAACACTTCCTTCTTTCCTTCTGACTGCACTTCAGTTTTGATCCAAGTACCAGCTAGGCCCACGAGGCAGCTGACTTGCACCGCACCGAACATAAACTTCTACTGACAGGTTCTGCTACCTAGACGATGCGCAGCCCACGAATGAACAAAAAGGATAAGGTCCCAGCTTCTTTCCTTGCTATAGCAACAAAGCACCTTGCGATGATAATTCTGTTTCTGTTTCATAAGCTGGTTGCCATGGCAAATTACTTGTGTTGCATTCTCAGATACTAAAAGGAATCAATCTGCGTTCTCTAGAAAATTTTTAAAAGTCAATTGCTTATTGGTTTGCTTTCTGCCATGACAATACTCATCCCCTAAGTGTGGGGAGAGATGAGGAAGAAAAACATCCCAGCATGGGAAAAGTCCTTGCAGGCTTCTTCAGTTTGGTGTATCTGCAGGAAGAATAAATTAAAAAATCACGAAGAACATGGTGCTGTGGGGAAGCAAAACTCATGGAGAGCTCTGCTTTTCTCAGTACACTCTCAGAGACAATGCTAAGGACAGCACAACGACAAATTGCTCCTTCCAAACGCTTCCAGAAAGTTTCAGTTACACAAAGTGTGCACCGAGGAAGAAGGACTGGCTGAGTCCGAGGAGTGCTCAAAAGTCAGGAAGCAGTCTGTGTGATTAAAAGTCAGGTGAACTCGTAGATATGGTGAAGTAACAGGAGACTCAGAACAACAAAAGCAACTGATACCAGTCACCTACCCTCTGTGTCTCCTGAGAACTGATACAGCCTTCAGGATATCAAAAATACATGATGCATTTCAGGATGTATTCAAGTATGGTTCCTTGTGAAGCTAAAAAATTAGTTATTTATTTTGCTGATGATTTTAATGATCATAAGAAGTCTTCACGGTTTTTTGGTTTTGTTTTTGTTTTTTAAGGGGGAAAGAAAGAATAGTTCAACTTGGCTATTGCCCGGGTGTTTCTACTAGAAATAACTTTAAAAAAGATTAATGTTTCAAAAAGGTTGGAGATAGCCTCGATCTATAGCTGATGAGCAAATTCAGCTGCTAACTAAGCACTTGGCATAAGTTTGTACATCACACAGCGGAGAGCTAAGCCCCCGCCTCGTCTACGACTCCCCTCTTGCAGAGGTCAAAGAGGGAATGACAATATCAAGGAGTTATTTTTTTGGGTCACAGCACCTACAAAAATCAGTGATGTACCTTCTCAGACTGAATTTAGAGTGCTGTTACAAAAAGTCATGACGGGAAAAGCATCTCCATGAGTTATGGCCTCCCACCTGCAAGCTACATACACTCTGGTGAAGACGATCAGGAAAAACTGAAGGCACGGGAATGGCAGAACAGCTTTTCAACCCCACTGCAGATTTTGTTTTGGCAGTACTATTGTGACAGTAAGGATCTTCTGAGATTCTCTCCATTTCCTTCTTATTGCTGCACATGCCAGTGGGGACTAGCCTTCCCCTCCTGTCAAGCAAGGCTCGCAATACTCAGCAGCACTGCAGGATTTCTAGAGAGCTGCGCATCTCTCCTTGCCTGCCTTCAGGTTTGCCGTAGACCACAGCAGCCGCATGGATGCCTGGTGGGTGGCTGGAGGAGTTTGTTGCCAGTCTAGCTGGAAACACCATGGGATGAGTTAGCAGTGCAGCTAGCGGACTGAACTACCTTCTTGCAGTTGCATTGGCATTGCTGTTGCTGTGGCACTGCACATCTCATGTTTAAAAGAGAGAGTTCGGTCTTCCAGAGGCCTCAGACAGGCCAGACATTCTCCTAGAATTCAATTCAGGTTTATAGAAAGGAAGGAAAAATCTGTCCAGGCAGAATGACTTTTTACAAACAGAATGGGCTATAACCTCAGCAAGTGTAAATCTTCCCAATTTTGCCAAAAGCAATGAAGCTATGCTGCTTTTCAACAACTGAGGATCTTGTCCCAATATTTTGCTTTTTTAAATCCAAACATAGAAAGGGGGAGAAGCCATCTTTAAGTTATTTCACTCTGTGTCCTCACAAGTTTGTGTCATCACCCTGATGTGATGGTGTGGTTATGACTCACCAGTAGGTGATTACACCTCTGTCTTCCAGCTGTCTGCAAACAACAAGCAGTCCTCAGGTATCTTATATCCCAATGTGACCTGGCACTGAAGAATGAGCAAGAAAGAGGCAGATTTGGTCCCATCTTCTGGTGTTTCTTGGTTCTTTCAGGTTGCTGAGAAGCCCAATAAGCATGAAACAGGTTCACTCATAGCTGTGTGCATTACACTACCTATTCAGTTCTTGCTCCCTGTAAATTCTTCTGGGCCACCTACGTACTGAAAAATATGAGCCTGCTTTCAGTGCTTCAAAAAGCAAGATTTTTGCATGCTCCAGTACCTTGCCTGCTCGCCAGAAACAGCTAAAACAAGACGAGACAGGTAGCGCAGAGAGGCGGTGCGCCGTGCGTACGTGTGTCTGCCTGTGAGGAAACCCATCACCTTTGTGTGTGCTGCTGCTCCTGCTGCTGGCTCGCTCAAGAGAGATGCTGTGTTTCTGTGAGCTGTGGCCCTTGCTTCCGTGGAGAACCAAGAGGTCGTTCACAATCAGGAGGGCTTGTTAAAAGCAAGCAAAGAGTTTCAAGGTAGGTTAAAAGCTTCAGCCTTTTTTGTTTGGACCTGTGTGCTGGCTTTTAGAAAGTGCTCTGGCAGGTTTGTGTTGGTGCAACACATGTATGAGACCTGAAAAAACCTGCACAACCTTCTCAACAGGTATCTTTAGAACATGCTTAATCTACTCTCGCTACAAGCTCTGCAGGGCATGAGCTTTCTTCTTATTGTTTCAAGCGTAGTATCTAGAACAATGGTTTCTAGATCCATTTTCAGATTACTAGATACTTTTCTAATGGAAACAGAATGAAGAGTGATTTTTTAGTACCAGGAACGCATACTTTATTTGGCATTGTATTCTGTATCAAAGCTCAATCACTTCTGCATGCTCCTGGATAACCAAGGTGACTACACAATCTACTATCCACTTTCCAAAGTAATAGGGGAACCACCGTGCCCAATACCAGAAAACGTCTGGTAACACAGGCGAGCTTTGACAGCGTGGGAAGTGGTGCCTTGGCAGACCTGGATTCATGGAAGGAAGCTTGAGCCCATCCGGGTTTACTCACTCCTTGTGGGACCCAAACGGGATTGAGCCTCTCGCCACACTTGGAGCTTTGCCTGTAACCGGAATAGTGCTGTTAACGCAGTGTGTGCCTGGTGCTAAGCCTACTGGACCCCAGCCCTCTTACACTGAGCCAATTCAGGTGGTTTTTCTTTTGTTGTCTCTCTAAACAGCTCTTGCAGAATCTGGAGTCGTTTATTTTTCCAGGCATTTCCAGGGGGCAGACACAAGCCCCCGTGAGCAGCGCACAGCCCACGGGTTATCAGCTGGGGGCTCCCTGCTCTCCCTCCTCACAACCGGGAAAGGCCGCTCGGCCCCGGGCAGCACCTGCGGCTGCAGGGCGAGGGCAAGGCCAGGGCCCGCTCCCCGCCGCGGGACCCGCAGCGCCGGGCCCTTCCCACGGCAGCAGCCCCGCTTCCGCGGCCGGCCGCAGGCAGCCGAGCGGCGGCTCGCAGGCCTCGGGCCGCCCGGCGCTTTGAGGCGATGTCCCGCCCCGCACGCCATGGCGGGCCAGCTCCTGGCCGCCGAAAGAGCCGCGACGCCCCCCGGTCCCCCGCGGGCAGAGCACCCTGCAGCCGCGGCGAAGGGCGGGCTGAGGGGGGCGGGCGGGCGGCGGCCGGCGCCTGCAGCGCAACGCCCGCCAGGCCTGGGCCGCCTGCGGACGGGCTGCCGCCGGGCGGGGAACGGAGATACGGCCCCGAGGGGGGCCGATGGGATCCGCGCGGCTCCCGAGGGACAGGGCACGGCGGCCGCGGGGCCGGGGTGTCACACGCCGGGGCGAGGCGGCGGCCCAGGGCCGGGCCCTCCCCCTCACAGCCACCCGCCGCCGCTGCCTCAGGGACCGCCCCACGGCCAGGCCGCGGCGGGCGGGCCCCGGCGCCTGATTGACAACCACCGCGGCCCACCCGGAGGGCGGTGGAGGCGGGATCCGCCTATCAGGGGCGGCGGGCGGGCGCGGAGCGGTGTGTGGGCGGGGCGCGGTCCTGGGCGTGTGCCGCGGCCGCCGGCGGGGCGCGCTCCCGCTCCGAGCGCTCCCCCCGCTCGCACATTGTCCGGGCGGCGGCAGAGGCGGCGGCAGAGCGCCCGGCGCCCGGTGCCAATGCGGGGCGGGCGCGGCACGCCGGGGGCGCCTCCACCACCGCGGTGGAAACTTCCCCTCGCCGCCGGGCCGGCGCGCGGCTGAAGCCCCCGGCGGGGCCGGGCCGGGCAGGGAGGAGCGGGGGGGGGATCGCCTGCCTGGGGGGCGCCTCGTCGGGTTTGATTTTCCTCCGTTGGAAGGAAAAAACCAGATAATATTGTTATCCCGCCCCGAACTTCCGCGCTCCAGGACGCGCATCCCGCCCGGGGGGTGGGCGAGCCGGTGAGTGACCGGGGGGGCGGTGAGCGGCTCTCGCCTGGTCGTGGGGGGCTGCCCCCCGGGACGTGGTGCCCCCGCGGGGCTGGGGGGGCG
>WKFP01014790.1:671630-714030 GCA_011057875.1 Pterocles orientalis | reverse complement strand
AGGGGGGGGGGGGGAACCCAGGCAGGGCACGGCTCAGGTGGACCAGCCCGGCTGTCCATCCGCCTGCCCGGCTTCTGTGAACCGACCTGCCATAGCCCAAGCCTCCGCCACGGCTCGCCTGAGAGCCCGTTTCCTCGGGAGCCGATGAAGACCTGCAGCAGAGAGGGAAGCAGGATTTTGAGAAAGACAGCTGCGCAGACACTCGGTCAGACAAGGGAAGTCAAGAGGAAGGAGGCACCCCAGCGTTCCCCCTGCAGCGTGGTGAAGATTCATGGTGCCGCACCCTTTGTCCCCTGGTGCAGCCCATGAGAAGATGCAGCCGCGGAGGACCCCACGCAGGAATTTTGGAGAAGCCCACGCCGGAGCCGGGCAGTCGTCGGGGGACTGTGGCCCCGTGTGGAAAGGACTCACACCGGAGCAGTTTGAGAAGGACTCTCCCATGTGAAGGGACCCCACGCAGCAGCCGGGACAGACTGTGGGGACCCTCCCCTGAGGAGGAAGGAGGGGGACTGACTGCATCCCCCATCCCTGCCCCTGCGCCGCGGGGGGAGAAGGGACAGGGCAAAGCCTTTGGGCTTTGGGAAGAAGGGAGGGGTGGGGGAGAAGTGCCTTTCTGAGATGTGGTTCCTCTCTCTCAGTGTCTTGCTTCTTGTTGTAAATAGTTAATAAATTCAATTGTTTTCGGGTCACCCTGAGTGGTGGGTGAAACCCTCCCTGTCCCTGCCTCAGCCCACCAGGGGTTTAACAAAACTGTCCCCGTGGCTTTATAAACCCCGACACTCACTATAACCAACCCCATCCCTGCGTGAACCTCTAAGTTGGCTCACCACAGGAGGCAGCAAAGGAGAGAACAGGAAGAGAAAGCTGGATCCCTTTAAAAGCCAAAATAGGGCAAAGCAGACACCTGCATCCTGAACAATTAAACATGCAAAAATTCTCCTTTCCAAAATAAACCGCTACAACCCAAGATTCACACACACAGCTGACACACACCCCAAGAGTGCTCTGTGCAAAGTACGGAAAGGAACCTCACCCTCGCTCTGCGTTCACCACGATGGCTCTGGGCTTGTCGTGGTCCCCTCGCAGCACCATCCCAATGGACTCGCCGTTCAGCCTGTGGACATTGACTGAATTTGTAGCCTCGCAGGTCCAGTACAAGGTATGGCTGTATATATCGATGCTGAGGTCGTGTGGCTGCTTCTCTGGGTTCTGGCTTTGGTTTGGAGTACTCATGACAGTGAAAGGCTGCAAGAAAACATACGGGGAACAATTTCCCATAATTATCATGATTATTTATTGAAGAACACTGATTGCACAGAAAGCACGGTTTACCTACCTCATGGTCCAGAAACACTTAAAACCACTCACAAGGAAACAACAAATACAAGAAATAAGTGCTAAAGCTTAACAAAAAACCAAGATTTGGTTCAAACTGTGGATTAGAGGAAAAATATCTGGACAAAATCTGTACGCAAAACTCCTCTGAAAGCAGTTGTGGGGCTTGCTGTATTAATTAGCAGGAGATGGAAGAAAACAACAGTGAATGGAACAATCTCGAACGAAATAATGCAAGAAACAAGGCAGCCTGCTGGCCAGAGCTGCACTGTTACACACTCAGCTGAACAAACCTCTTACCTCTTGCCAAAGTCTCCTCACTTTATTATTTGTGGTGTAGTAGATATTGATTTAAGTCCTGGCTTCTCTTAAAAACTAAAATCTTTTAATGATACTTGGTTCTGTTTGCTTACAAGTCAAATGGCTACAGCCTCACACCCATACTAACATCATCAGCTTGCTTTCACCCTCGTGGCTCCACGACAGACCTTACAGAACTTGACATTACTGCCACGTTCCTGGAATTGTTACCCTCAACCCCTCCCCATCTAACATACCATTTACTACACTTTTGAACTCTATGTTGAATACTAACATAGACCTCAATACTTTATTTCTGTGAAGAACACTAGAGCATATAAAACCAGGCATAAAGGCAGATAGTGACACTGCTGGCAGGACTCCCAGCATCAAAGCAGCCTTTAAAGGTGACTGTTTCGGGCACGAGAAAATGGTGATGGGACAGTGGTGGCTTCCTTAAGTGTCCCAGTGCAGTGCTCCTAATTCAAACACAAAAACAGTGCCAGAAAAAGTTCATATGGGTCAAGAAAGCTGAAGACACCATTCCAGGATCAGCTTAAGTAAAACGAATGACCTAACAGAGCTTTACCTGACAACATTACCGAACATAGCGTTACTTGTGCAAGTTATATTTCCACAATTTGATTTTAAGCCTGCAAGTTCTGCATAGTGATATACAGGCTTTTTTTTTTTTTTGTCCACAGCTTTATCCCTATTTTGTCTTGACAGTGTGCCTAGAAACAAAAAGAAATTCTTTTCCTGAAATCAAAGGTAACATTACCCAGGTATGAAATTCATATGCATCATCTGCAAACAGCAGAGTTTAGCAAAATTAAGTAAATATAGTCAGTAAAAATTGGAAAGTCAAAATTTGCAGGGGATCTGCATCTTCAAAGCTATGTGACCAAGGCAGAGGAAAACACAGAGCAAATGAATCTCCGTTGCAATTTGCACCTAGCAAGTACCAAAGAGAAGCTAGACTACAACAATTAGCACCTAGCATAATCCCAAAAAGCAAGAGCAGAACTTCTTTAACATTCATCCGCAATCCAGCCAGCTGCTCATCCCAACACACCTCCTCCCAATCTTAAAAGAAATTACCCAAAAATAACATTGTCATCTCATCCTTTAAATGAAACCGTAAAACTTCTGAGTCCCTAGATGCATGAAGAGACCAGTCCATTTCCACTAATGTCGTACCATATGCTTTAGATACAGCTGCCCAAGAACTAGGAAAATATAACCTGCCCATTCTCTGTTTCATTTTATATTCTTTTTCAAACCATAGTTTCTAAAGAATCTGTTATCTTGACCTAGGACTTAAGCTGTGTTAACACATAACACTGCCTGGAAGAACAGTACACTTCTTTCCGCTGTTGCTTGAATAACTAGTGCAGAAGAATAACCCAGTAAAACAATTAAGCATCTGGATAAGCTTATCCCTATCTGGCCTAGCAATCAACTCGACATTCCCTCAGGGTTTAACTACAGCTTGGATAGCTGAACGTTTTCATTTTCAGAGAGCTTTACAATGATGACAATATTATTACACAATTGCCACGCACAATATTGATTTTATAATACAATTTATCTGTCCTGAGTATAGTCACTCTGTCTTACTTAAGTGCCCATCCTTAACTAAAGATTGCAATTAAAGGCTTATAGTTTCAGATACATACGATGTACTATATTCTAGTACACTTCTTTGTGTATAAATTGAAATCACGGTCCTAAAAACCTTCAGTAATTTTCCCATATAAATAGACTGTACACGAATAAGTGCTGTCAAGAGTAAAGTTTAAACTGATGACTCCTCGGTGCAGGGGACAGAAGGGGAAAGTCAAGCATGAAGCACAAAGCACACAAAAAGACTGACACAAACCTATATACACCATGGAAACTTGCCTGAGTGCCATCATCTTTGGCTCTTTTTATAATATTCTGACGTCCATCCACCCAGTAGATCAACTTATCTAAGGGATCGTAATCAATAGCCTTGACATTCCTTAGGCCGTGCATAGGCAGGATGATATCTGGACTTTGCTGATCATCTGGTATCATCCGGCTGATTGCAGATTTCTGGCTAAACAACAGGAAGCTGGCAGGGGCTGAAACAAGCCAAAACAGAACGCGTAAGAAAATGCAACTCACATGGTCAAAAATACACACGAGAAGACAAAGAATATTTAGGACAAAATCCCAGAGATACAGTTATATTCACAATGAAAACTAAGGTCATTCATAATTGGAGAGCTTTGCTACGAAGCTGAAAAGGTTTCTTTGTGTACTTCTGGAGGATGAACGTGCACACCCTAACCCAGAAAGTCTTTCCTTTTCACATTATAAAATAACTATGTTCCCCATGTGGAATTTAAGTAACACCAGTGACAGTGGGCAATACGCAGTCACGAGATTTCCTATATTATAAACTGGCTGGATGGCCGAGCCCAGAGAGTCGTGGTGAACGGAGTGAAGTCCAGGTGGTGGCCGGTCACCAGTGGTGTTCCCCAAGGATCGGTTTTGGGGCCTGTCCTGTTTGACATCTTTATCCATGACCTGGATGAGGGGATGGAGTGCTCCCTCAGGCAGTTTGCTGATGACACCAAACTGAGTGGGTGTGTTGACCTCCTTGAGGGTCGGGAGGCTTTGCAGAGGGATCTGGACAGTCTGGACCAGGCTGAGGCCATTGGATGAGGTTCAATAAAGCCAAGTGCTGGGTCCTGCACTTTGGTCACAACAACCCCCTGCAACGCTACAGGCTCGGGGCAGAGTGGCTGGAAAGCTGCCCAGCAGAGAGGGACCTGGGGGTGCTGGGTGACAGCTGGCTGAACAGGAGCCATCAGTGTGCCCAGGTGGCCTAGAAGGCCAACAGCATCCTGGCCTGCATCAGCAATAGTGTGGCCAGCAGGACTGGGGCAGGGATTGTGCCCCTGGACTTGGCACTGGAGAGGCCACACCTTGAATCCTGGGGTCAGTTTTGGGCCCCTCCCCACAAGAAGGACATTGAGGGGCTGGAGCAGGTCCAGAGAAGGGCAACGGAGCTGGGGAAGGGTCTGGAGCATTGTCTGGAGTCGGTGTCAACCAACACCGCCAGGTCCTTTTCCACTGGGCAGCTTTCCAGCTGCTCTTTCACATAAAGCACTGCAGGGGGTTGCTGTGACTGGAGGAGCTGGGAGGGAGCACAGCCCCAGTTACTATCCTAGGATTTGATCTTAGGTTGAGGATTGAGACCCAAACTGGCCAACAGTCTATTTCATGTCATGCATGGCACGGCCAGTGTACAGATGAGGGTCTGCCCGGGTCAGCTCTCTCCGGGTGGTCTCTTGCTCCAGGTTGTCTCCCTCCGGGTTGTCCCTCTCTCAGGGTCATTTTGGTCTGTTGGACACTGCGCCTCTCCTCCCCGCTCCTCCTGCCCCTGCAGACACGGGCACAGCAGAGAAGCTGGAAAGTCCTTGACTGTCCTGGCAGCAACTATAACCATCAGTGTGTGATCAGCTTCTCCTCAGCACAAATTCTAAACACAGTCACTGACTATGAAGAAAGTGAACTCTGTCCCAGCTGAAACCAAGACAGTACAGTTAAAATGTCCTTATATGCTAGTGTGCCAGAAAGCCCGAAGCTTTTCTGGTTTATTTTTTTAAAGTCAGCAGTCCATTTTCTCTTAATCTGATAGTTTTACTAGAAACTTAAATTCTTATTGGACAACCAGTGAATGGGCAGGGTCACAATGTCACACGCAGGGGGAAACAAGTTTACACGAATTTCAAGTGCATGTGCACGTTGTGCAGACTGCTCAGGAGGCTTTTATTGGATGTTATTTTCGCTGACTTTATTAAATACTTAAGAGAAGAAGATATTTTTTGTTGAGAATTTCTCTTCCCACCCTTAGGTGAGGACTGGGAAAGCCTCAGCCATGCAGCTGAATCCCCTGGAAAGCACTTCTAGTAAAAAACGAAAGACCAGACTTGACAGCGCTGTTATTTCTAAGATTTGAAATACAACGCTTCAGCCCTAATTCACGTCACGAAAACAGATATAAAACTCCATTCCATGTCCTCATATTTAAAGATCACCTTTAAAGCCAGAACCTTTGAAATGGACTTGTGATACCCCTTCCCTTTCTGTACGGAGAGGGATCACAGGCACCTGAGAGCCACAAGCACTGAAGAATATAGTAACAAACAAAAAGGCTTACAACTGCAGTTCCTGCTGTTGGGATCCAAAGTATAATGAGCAGCACAGCCACACCGAAATCCGTTTGGTATGGCAAGGCACAAGTGACCACAATGGCCATTATTTTGCACACAATCATTCAAGCCATCCTGACGTGAAGAATGGAAGACCAATATATCCATCACAAAATCCAGATGGCCCTGAATAAGCGTCCTGTTCTTCCCACTGGTCTTGTCTGCTCTTTCTATGCTGTGAAGATTCCAGTCTGTCCAGTAGATGTAGTCACTGTATTGGGTTAATCCGAATGGATGAGGTAGATCATCTGCAATGATTTCTCGTTCTTGTCCTGCAGAAACAAGGATAATCAACTAAAGGACAATTCCCAAGTCACGAAATGAAGAGTGACTGGCATCCAGGAGAAATTTTTTCTTCCTTTATTAAAATAAAACCTCATTTCCCAAGCCAGCATCATGGGATTCATTTTGAAGCAGTATCTGCTCAAGAGGTAACCTAAACACTTGCATTGAGAAACCTTATCCTGATACCCTCTTGCCTATAGAGCAATTTGAAACTGTGCTAGTGTATTGTCATTTCAATAAATACTATTCTATATGTCTCATGCTTATCATCCTGTAATAATCAAGCATAAAACACTATGAATCTCTGTCACTTTACATCAAACGAAGATGTACCCTTCATCAACATTGTCTCCTCCTGCCTCAAACAAGTGTCCAATGCTTGACTCCACAGAACACCTCATTTTTCTTCCCCTGCTCTGCTCTCCATCATGCCCTCTCCCATTTGGCCAAGACTGGAGAAGGAATGAAAACCCCAAAAACTAAACCATGAATCCATTTCCTTACAAACCACCAGAACTAAATATAGAAGCAACTCTCCCCACTACTTTTAGGCATCTAAAGTGTCCAAACTAGGGGCACAGATATCCTGCACACTCTCAGGTACTTCTTAGAGCAATTCTGGTCCACAGTGATGAATTCAGGGGACAGGCTCTTTTGAAGGAAGCAGATAAGCTAATTGAATTGTGATAGTCAGCAGATGGAGGAAGATCTTCCAAAAGAGTGATTTTTTTCCTGCTGGGTAATGATTAATTAAGCTGGGACAGCATTCATTCATCCACTTAGGAATGCTTCATTCATTGCTGGTTGAGCCGACATTCCTATCAGCAACACTCACTGAGATCTCTCCTGGCAAGGAAACCAGCACCGCATAACGTAGGCCAAGTCTAATACCATTCCCTTAACCAATGAGCCTGCTTGCTAGAAGTCTTCCCGAGTTTTTATAATCTTAAGACATCATACAGCACTGTTAGCTTCAGCATGCATCCTTCTGCTTGCTCACTACAAATAAAAGTTAACGGTACCTTCAGCTTTAGAACCAGGTCAATGTACCACAGATGATTTCAATATTGTGGTTTCTTCTCAATGCCACAATCGATCTAGTTCATGCTTGGCTCTGGCTATTTTGTTTCTCTAACTATAATGCAGAAGCTCAGGGAGAGCTTTGATAGATCATGCACTCTGGATGGAAAAAACCCAACTCTAGATAAAGAAGGAATCTTACTGCAACTCCTAGACAGTAGCACACATTCAGTAGTTGTTATCCCAAAGCAACAAATGCAAGAAATGCAAAATCAGTGATACCTCAGAATCCAAAATTGCATCACTCTCTCTATATTTTCCTGAGCTTAGCAGGTTCTCTATGCTCTGAAGATATGCACACACAATAACACCTTAAAAAAATCTCACACTAATGGTAACTTTTCACAGATTAAAAAAAAGAAAAAAAGAGTTGCAGGGAAATGTCATCCATCAGAATATTGCTGTAACAATCTGTACAAGTTTGCTTAAACACCGTATGTTCTGCCACACAAACTTCAATTTTCACATCAGAATCCCAGAGGCATTAATTCCCATCTCACAAAGGCCTCTCTTTGCAAACGGAACAGGGATAGGATGTCAGGTCAGAAACTTGTGGATTCTATTTCTGATCCTATCATTTATTCACTGGCTGGCATGTGGAAACTTACATGAACTCTGTTTTCCCAAAAAGGAATTCATATCTGCCTCAGCTAAAACCCTGAAGACCATTTAATATTTACAAAACATCTGGACACTACAAAAGCTCTATGTGAGCTGCAGAAAACAAAACTCACTTCTTTTCTCCACTTAGTTATCATGTCAATACCAATGTGAATGTTTAGTAAAATCTTAACACACCTCTTCTATGTAGAAATGAAATTCCACTGGAAGATCTGAAAATGCGTAAAGTTGTGTACAAACCACGTTATGATACACTGCAGAAGTAGCTGCACAACCCTTCGGACTGCAGGGAATTCAAGCAGTATTTTGTTTTCAGTTTTGAACTAATAAAACTTGTCTGAAGCTGGAAAAAGAGATCATACCTCAACAGAAAATTAGTGTCCGGACTGAAAAGTCAGGGGTGGTTTGCAGCGAACCTACAGGTCGTCCTCAACTTGCAAAACTCGGAGGTCAGCTCTGCCTTGGTGAAACCCAGGCAGTTTCATATGAACACAGAGAAATGACATCGTATCTCACCATCATTATAAATCACCACCTGGTTATTAAGTTAGGAAGCTTTTTTAATCTCCTTAAACATTTAACTATCCATTTCCTCTTGTAAGAAGAATAGACACAGATTTAATATCAATGATATTATTCAAATTCCTACTATTCAACTGCTTTACTACGGTCAGTACAGATTTCTTTACCAGCTGGTGCAATGGAACACTAGAGTACCTAGCATATTTGATGACTCAATCATGCTCGTGTCCAAGTCAGTCCAATATAGCCTTTGGTCCGCATAATCAATAGTGAGGTCATTGGCACGGCCCACTTTATCCACCAAAGTGATGCTGTTGGTTCCATCCATATATGCTCGAACAATCCTAGGTTTACCTCCCCATTCAGTCCAGTACATGTATCTGCAAGAGAAGTGGAACAAAAAGAATACATCAGCCATGTAAGACTATGTTTAGCTGCACGCTTCAATTTTTCTAAATTTTATTTTCAGTTCTTTTTAAAAGAAAGCAATAACCCACGTGGTTATTATGCGCAGTATTACAGTACTCCTTTTTTAGAGAAAGACAGAAAAAATATGATTAACAATTCTTAACTTTTCATTGCAACCCATAGGGTTGGGGAGTGTTTATTGTCTTTTCAAAGACCCTGAAGACATGGAGCTATATAAACTGCCAATTAACTCGTCACGTACAAGAATATGCACACAAACCAACACGGTCTCTTACCCTTTGGTAGGATCAAGAGCCAGAGACCTTGGGTTGTCCAAGTCCTTCCACACAAGGACCTGCCTATACTGTCCATCCAGGCGGGCCACTTCAATGCGATTGGTTCCAGTATCTGCCCAGTAGAGGTTCTTTCCCATCCAGTCCACAGCCATTCCCTCGGGATAATCTAACCCAAACTCAATGACGTGTTCAACAGAGCTCCCATTCATAAAAGCTCGGCTTATGGTCTGGAAAACAATTGTGTTAAAATATTACAGCATTTACAGATAACCCCACTGAAACAAAAAGGAGTAATTATTATTATTATGAAGTCTAGTGTTCAAAAATAAATTAATTTAAAAGATCAGCCAGTGTTACATTCTTAAAAATAGATTTCTGTTGTCAGAAAAGATAAAGCAATTCACAGGATGAAAAGCCCTGAATTTTCAGAAAGCTAGTAGCTTCCGATGACCAGTCCAAGACACCATAAAAGGATGTGATTTTCAGAAAGCACTATGTATCTGCAGGCTCTTCCTTGCTCCTCCTCCCTCCCCTCTACTTGCAGACAAAAAGGTGTCGTGTTTGGTTTATTTTTTTTTAATTACTTAATTTGCTGTAATGTTTTCAGTCTCAGAAACACATCCCAATTCCGAGAAATCTGCATTAGATTGTTTCTCATGATCGGCCACCTGGAGCTAATCTGCGGATCCCAGCTCCACGCGAGTCCCAGGGCAAGGACTGCGTTCACAGACACAAGCCACGGAGCGCTGAAACAACCCTGAGGCCAATCACTGGCAACTTCCAGAACCAAGGGACAATGACCCACCCTTGTTGTCAACACTAAGCAATCACTGTACCTCCCTGCTAATATTTCAGCTATTCATTTATCAATAATTTGATAAGTGAATGCATCACAGTAAGAGATATTTTCTGTTTTTAAAGGTAAATGTCAAAACCAGCAATCATGTAGTTTTTACAGGTATAACCCACATCTCGGGAAAAGTATAATCCCTTTTGAAAGCGAGTCCTCCTACAACCAGAGGCAGGAGATCAGGGAAGCAGTGGTCACCAAAGGCAAGGGAGATGACTACGGGCTCTGAACCGACACTACCTGCTGCTAAGCTGCAGGAGGTGGTGGACAGGGGGAATGAAAACCCAGACACGCCGAAACATACGCTGATACGTACGTGAAAATACCACACGCTGGGTAATTCAAGAGGCCAAAACCAAGTAAAACATTTTCCATTCTGCATAGAGTGAGACTGGGATTTACGCACGGATGCAGTTTAAGTAATGTGTTTTCCTTTACAAACGGTTAAGATGGCTATAACTCCAGCTTGCGTGAGATTTCTTTGGGAACTGTGTCTGCGGCACACTAATTTATTCCATTGGCACTGTTCCTCAAGGAAAGGTACCCACCCCACAGGCTGCAGGGTTACCGCTGAAGCAGAGCCCTCGTCGGCGTCCACAGGGGCCGTGGAGATGGAGATCACACCTGCCCTGCAGCCACTTTCCCTATTCTGCCTTAGGCACATTGGCAAGGAAACTTCCATTGATCTTAGAAAACCTTTCAAGAGGCTACACAGAGGAATTCAGTTCCAGTGAAGTGAATCCGTCATTTTCTACCGGTACTTAATTCACTTCAAAAAGCAAAGGAACGCTCATGAATGGCACAACACTCACTTTTGCATGCACCTGGATGGCGACCAAACATGTCCCAGGAAACGTCAAACTTCTGGGGAACACACTGAGATGGGGGCAGGCGGGGGCTTATCACAGTGGGAAGGGGACTGGACAAGTTCCCCGGCCTTTTCTGTGCCAAGTTGGAGCCACAAACTAACAGCAACCAGTCCAAAGTTGCCCAATGTTAATACAGATTAAGATCGTCTTCCGACTCAAAACCGTACGAGGATAGAAAGCTCGGGGCGTTGCCAAGCTCCATGTTTAAATTACTCTACTACGCGACATGAAAACAGCTTTTCTACAATAAATACATACATGGATGCAACACATGCAGCATCCAAGACTTAAGCATTCGTAACGAGCAGCCACCACTGTGGATTTTTATTTGAAGCAGGAAGATGCCTGTCACCCAACTGTGCATTCAACAATGCAACTGTCTTCATCTCCAAGAGTCTCCTTGGATGCAATTCAATGACAACATTAGCAACTGCAGGACAGATCATGTAACAGAGACCTTTGTTAGATCAAAGTAACTGCTCTGTGGCTTTATATTCAGGGAATTTGCATGTCAGTAATACCTTCAAACTAACATCAGTCCAATAGATCCTGTTATCAGAGACATCAAAATCCAGAGCAGATGCTTCCTTGACTCCGGTAAGAGGAATAGCAACATCATTATTATTGGTTTCAAGGGAAATCCTATGAATTGCTGCTCTGCTTGTGAAAACTAAGAAGGCTTCAGGAATGATGCAAGTCTTCATGTCACTCAATAGCTCAAGGCCAATGGGACAGGCACACCTGGTCTCCTGGGGTGTAAAGAAACACAGATGGCTGCAGCCTCCGTTGTTCTCTGCACATGAATTAGTCCCTTAAAACAAAACAAAACAAAACAGATATTGGTGTATTGTGGAAGTACGGGGGAAAGGGGAAGGGGGGAGGCTAGAGGAAATGCAGTGTGACTATAGTTTTTCAAAGTAAGTTAACACTATAGGCTGTCAACAGGGAATTCTGAAAAAAAAAATTGAGAACCGTTTCTTTCATTCTACCCAAGGATTAGGAAGCCGGTCCTATCCCTCCATAGTACAAGTAACAGCTACAAACACAACCTTCTAGTTTCCCCAAAGATTAAATTCCTTCACCGAAGGCAGGTAATTACATACATGTTCTGCTTGGCTATTTTTGGCCAAGTAGCCCTTCTTTGTATCTCTCTGAAAGCACCAGTCTTACAAATGTCCAACGACACAAAACGGTGAGAGAAGAGCCGGGTAAGTGCAGTTCTTCCCCAGCTGTTTCATTTAAAGCTGAGAAGATTCATTAGCAGAAGCAGTTCCAACAAGATCACCACAATCTCACACTTATTTTTTCATGTGAACAACCGTGACTAGATGGGGAGGGGAAAGTAACAACTAAAAGATAAATGAGGGCCTTTCTCCGTCTGCTGGAAGCAAGGATTTAGGTATTTAAAGACTGTTACCACAAAAAAGAGTCTCCGAGATCAGTCTCAACCAGGTTTCTTTCAATTTTCCCTTTTTCAGGTATACATATTTCAGACTGATGCTGTAACTTGCAGCTTGAGGACTTGATTATCCTTCACGTAAAGCTCCTGAAAGGCTGGAAATCCCTGTGCTGGCAGGGTGTAACTTGACAACCTACATCAGTGACTCTGTTGCAACTGTTCTCGGTTATTTTAACAGCTGCCCAACGACTCCACTCACTGCTACGCCTGGACCCCAGTGTTCCACACAGCAGACAGATCTGAGGCGAACACGCACCTCTCATGAGTCACTGCTGAAGCCAGGAGGTCCCGAGACACACTCCTCTGCAGAACGCGGCCAGAGGACTTGCAACACTGGCTGCGCCATTCAGCAGATGCAGTGGAAGAGTATGGAGCTCCAGCTGCTGACCCCATGCTAAGGGCAGGATTTAATTGTTGAGATTTAAGTATGATTTAGGTGTTAATATTTAAGTGCTGCACGCTTTAACGCAATGGCCACCAGCTCTGCTTATGCCACCCAACATAGTGGCATTCTGCTAACTGGACACCACTGGGACTTTGTACTGGAAGAAAAGAAACAGAAAATGGAGCAACTCTGTGAGCACCAGAAATAATGATTCCTATAGATTGGAGGCAGGAATAAAATTCTCCTCACAAAAATTCAGAGTGCAACGGAGGCTGTGAAAGATGATATGTCAAATGTCACTGAAAACTGGAAGCCCATACTTCTTTACAACACTGTATTCTCCCAACTTTACAAACAATAGGTGCAGGTTTCCTTTAAAATGATTCAAACATATGACACCACACTTATTCTCATGACAAACGATCAACAGTTCCAACGATCCATCCTACGATTGCTCACGCTTACCAAAGGCTTTGGTAACACTTGTTGCTTTAAGGCCCATCAAATCTGGCAGCTGATCAATAATGATGTCTCTGCTAGCCTTTATCTTGTGAACCCGCTCAATGCTTCTTCTCTGCCAGTCAGTCCAGTAGATGTAATCTCCCAGGAGCGTGAAACCAAATATATGTGGAAGCTTATCTTCTAGGAGGGTCTTCCTCATGGTTCCGTCAACATTTATGACCTGTGGGGACGCATGAGAAAAAAGGACAAAGTCATCTTCTCTGTTGTAGGTACATGTAAAATGGCACTGTCAATCATATTTTGACAACTGTGTTTTTATGCAAGAAGCTCCTGAAATTCACAGCATGCTTCTTTCAAAAGAACGTACCTCTAGGTTTGTTGAAAGAGAAATACATTGGAATGACAAGACCGAGAGTGGCTTATCTCAGCCCTCTCCATTGAAAAATCTAAGCAACATGAATTTAACTTGCTTCAGTTCAAGCTAGCAAAGAGCACTGCAAAGGGAGCTGGTTTTAGGCTGGGAGTGAGATTCAGGAGATTTTTAATCCCCGTTTACATCTTGGTCTCACTACTGAACTCTCTCCTCAGAAACAAGGGGTTGCTGGAGTGACCTTCGGCACTCAATCACGGGAAACAGAGACCACCAGAATTCTTTCAGGGCACAACGAGTAGAATCTGCACTTTGTGAAATTTTCTTTACCGTAAAAGAATTAAGTTTTCCTCACTCTTGTGATAAGCAAGATCTTTAAGATGGGGAATAAGCATTGACTCATATAAATATGTATTCCTAAAACTGCAGAGAAAGCAAAGTAGTATTGGAGGTGGGAAAAGCCCCATAGATATACATACGCTATTGGTTAATTATTTCATAATCAATTACTACAATGATCTCACGCTACCCCACTTTGCTTGGCATAAGGAAGAAGGTTCATATAGTATGGTCTGACCCTCATCAATCATCACTGGGCAAGACTGGAAACGAAAATGTGCACATACAGCTCCTCATGCCACGTGCCTAAAGTCATCTCCATCTACTACACAAACTGCAATAATCTTTCCAACTGTCCAGACATCTCTTACCAATGCAGAGAGCATATATTTATAAGACCAAGGCAAATATCTGACAAATCCCCAGATTCCCCCCCATCCTATTTCTTGCAATTGGCAGCTGCAATGTAACTACAATATTTTTACGGTGCTATCTGAAAATGTATACTGTGAGCAGCATCAAGTTCAGTATTGTATTAAAACCAAAACAAAAGACCACAACTTAAGACAATTTATTTCCCAACGTGATTCAGACAAATCTCCATTTGTTGCTAGAAATGATTCACAGGTGGACAATTGCTGTGCTTTAATTTAAGCTACTATGGCTTGTGATTGAGGTTTTAAGTAGTCTCCTCTTTACTATTATTTGGAAATCATTTGTTTATTCAGACTCAAAATACTAAACCTGCACTTTGTAGTTGATTAAGTTGCCTTCACTGTGCAATGTTCCTATTTTCTTGTTATTTAAAGACAACTACGGTCATTTCAACACTGCATTGCCCTGACTTTTAAATTGCTAAGTGTTTAAGCAATATTTATTAAAAATGTCTATAACTTAAACGCAATGTAACGTTAAACCATTAAACGCCTAACAATATTGTGGGCAGTCAAAATCACCCACTAGTTTTACCACAATTGAATAGAGATACCAGAAAACAGCGTTGTAAGGCTCTAGCCGTACACGGTAAGCAGCAGAAGCACTTACAGTTTCTTTACACGACCACTGACTATCACCACATCTTACCAAATTAGCGTGTGAATCTCAGTACGTTCACCCACACTTACACTAGATATCCAAATAAATTACAAAATGAAATCGCCACTTTGAAACCTTACAATAGTTTACAAATTTGTGAAAACAACAGGCAATTTGGGCACAACATTTCCCCTCGAGAGGAACATGAATAAGATGTGGTCACCAATTTTACTATATGAATTTCATTTTAAAAAAATTGTTAAATGATAGTATACTGTATTGGGTTTGCATGGCAAAGTTTTGGTAGTGGGTTGTGGGGCTACAGAGGTGGTTTCTGTGAGAAGTTGCTAGAAGCTGTCTGACACAGCCAATGCCAGCTGGCTCCAAGACAGACCCATCGTTGGCCAAAGCTGAGCCCAGCAGCGATGGTGGTAGTGCCTCTGTGACAACACAGTTAAGAAGGTAGAAAAACAAAAATGTGCTGAGCAGCAGTAGCTGGAGAGAAGAGTGAGAATACGTGGGTGAAACAACTCTGCAGACATCAACGTCAGCGAAGGAGGGGAAGGAGGTGACGCAGGTGCCAGAACAGAGATTCCCCTGCAGGCTGTGGTGAAGGCCATGGTGAGGCACATTGTCCCCCTGCAGCCCATGGAGATCAACAGTGGAATAGAGATCCACCTGCAGCCCGTGGAGGTCAATGGTGGAGCAGAGATCCACCCGCAGCCCGTGGAGGTCAACGGTGGAGCCAAGATCCACCCGCAGCCCGTGGAGGTCAACAGTGGAGCCAAGATCCACCTGCAGCCCGTGAAGGACCCCACACCAGAGCAGGCTCCTGGCAAGACCTGTGGCCCTGTGGCGAAAAAGGAGCCCAGGCTGGAGCAGGTTTTCTGGCAGGCATTGTGATCCCATGGGGGACCCACTCTGGAGCAGTCAGTTCCTGAAGGACTGCACCCTGTGGAAGGGACCCACGCTGGAGCAGTTAGTGAAGAACTGCATCTTGTGGGAAGGAGGGAAGGACTCATGTTGGAGAAGTTCATGGAGGCCTGTCTCCCGTGAGAGGGACCCCACACTGGAGCAGGGGAAGAGTGTGAGGAGTCCTCCCCCTGAGGAGGAAGGAGAGGCAGAGACAACGTGTGATGGACTGACTGAAAGCCCCATTCTTGGCCCTCCTGGGCCCTTGGAGGGAGGAAGCAAAGAAAATCAGGAGTGCAGTTGACCTGGGAAGAAGGGAGGGGTGGGGGGAAGGTGTTTTTAAGACTTAATTTAATTTCTTATTACGTTACTCTGATGTGATTGCAATAAATTAAATTAATTTCTCTGAATCGTCTCTTGTGCCCATGATGGTAACTGGTGGATGATCTCTCCGTGTCCTTATCTCAACCCAAAAGCCTTTTGTTATATTTTCTCTCCCATGTCCAACTGAGGAGGGGGAGTGACAGAGGAACTTTGGTGGGTACCCGGCATCTAGCCAAGGTCAACCCACCGCACACACCCATGGGACACACACTGCATCTTCCGGCCACCACCAGCCAAACCGTAGAGGCAAGCAGTCAACGATTCCATCCCGTATTTACCTACGCTACACGCAAAAATCATCACTGTAACACAGCCTTGCAACGCTAGGGTGCAGATGTCTTCAGCTGCAGAGGAAAACAACTTCACGAGAACTTTGAGACTGTTTGGCAGCTTATGTGAATTCAAACACACAATACAACGTAAACCTCTGGATTCCTTCCAGACAAAAAGCCTCCTGCTGGAGACAGTTAAAAATAACACTGACATTCCTGAAAACTAAGTTTCAGGGGAGTTTTGTGTCAGTCCATGAAGCTATGATTCTTCCACTACTTGATGAAGCATCAGAGACTGAAGATTAATGTCTTTTTATTTTGTTAAGCTGAATAGAGTACATTAAAAAAAAGGTTATAGCTGCGGTTAAAAGCCAAATGGTTCTGCAATTAACTCATTACATCGTGTCCAGGCAAACCCCAAATGCTCACTTCTTTAAAACAGTATTAATCCCACAGGCAATACTGCGGGTTCAAAAGTTCATCATGCATACTCAGGTGCAGGAGCCAAACTGGTGCCACACCAAGTAAACAAGACACTATTTCCTTTACAACAGAGCATCAGCAGGACGATGATCAAACCACCACATTTCCAACTACTTTAACAGATACAGACAGTAAAAGTGTAATACTAGAGCTGCTGACTAAAATACACCAGACGAAGACTGTATCCAAGGATGCAGAAACACACGTTATTAAAATCCATGTGCATCTGTGCATGTTGCAGATGACACCAAGGTGTTGAACTTCATGAACCTCATGAAGCTCAACAAGGCCAAGTGCAAGGTCCTACACCCGGGTCCGGGCAATTCCCATTATCAGCACAGGCTGGGGGATGAAAGGATGGAGCAGCCCTGCTGAGAAGGACTTGGGAATACTGGTGGACAAAAAATTGGACAGGAGCTGGCAATGTGCACTTGCAGCCCAGAAGGCCAACCATGTCCTGGGCTGAATCAGAAGCAGTGTGGGCAGCAGGTCGAGGGAGGCGATTCCTCCCTCTACGCTCCTCTCCTGAGACCCCACCTGGAGTGCTGCAGCCAGCTCTGGGATCCCTGGTACAAGACAGACACGGACCTGTTCAAGCGAGTCCAGAGGAGGCCACAAAAATGATCAGACGGCTGGAAGACTTCTGTTATGAAGAAAGGCTGAGAGTTGGGGTTGCTCAGCCTGGAGAAGAGAAGGCTCCGGGGAGATCTTATGGCAGCATTCCTACATGATAGGGCTGTTCAAGCACAGTGGGAATGGAGACATAAAATGTGGAATCCAACAGCAGTAAAATTCTTAATGGCTTATATTTTGGCTAAGCAGGTAGAATCATAGAATCACAGAGTGGTTTGGGCTGGAAGGGACCTTAAAGCCCATCCAGTGCCACCCCCTGCCATGGGCAGGGACACCTCCCACTAGCCCAGGTTGCCCAAAGCCTCATCCAGCCTGGCCTTGAACCCCTCCAGGGATGGGGCATCCACAGCTTCCCTGGGCAACCTGGGCCACTGCCTCACCACCCCCGCAGTAAAGAATTTCTTCCTAATATCTAGTCTAAATCTCCCCTCTTCCAGTTTGTGAAATCACCAGCACCTGATTTTCTCCTGTGACTTCGCAAAATCTTATTAGTTGCAGAGCGAGCATTGCATTTTCAGACAGACCTTTCAAAACACGAGCATATGTAATAAGCTCTAACAGACCCTGATCAATCGATATATTTCTTCTTGCCAGAAAAGTTGTGTTAACATGATTGTGAGTTTGAACTTGGTTTTATTTTATAAACCTCATCTAGGAGCAGCTAATGTTCTCCATATGAGTTACATCAGCCTGACATTTCCAGAACTTTGTTCTGCTTACAGGATATCAAAGGATTAAGGGTGCAGCTGGTCAATTCTGCAATTTATCCCTCATAAGTAGGAACAAGGTGGCATGCCTTGAAAAATCCTTAAAAGGGGAAAAAGTTAAACACAAACATTCTCAAAATGATTTATGGCAACTGGTGGCTAGACCCTAAAGCAGAGAGGATCTACTGAATTAGTAATTTATTTTTAAGTAGAAGTTGCTTATTTAATACACTTCAGGGAAATTTTACCTTCTGTAAACACTTTTTTCATTCTGAAATGTTAATCTCAATTTAAAGGGGCAGGGGACAACTCTGAAATTTAGCTAACATCCACTATGAAAACAATATGCCTTTCCAACTTCTAGTTGACTAGTCTGGGAAAGGTGAAGAAAAATTTAAACCTTTTTACAATAATATTTTTTTAAATGCACATATCTTAATTTTTCTCACTTCTTTGCTAATTTCCCTTTTCTTCAAAGGGAACTGAATAGTTATGGAAGATCTTTACCCTCTCCACTTCCAAGAGGCCAACGGCACAACTGAAAGATGCTGCAGGGGTATTCACAGAAGTCCCTCCTAACCAGACATCTGGTATTGGAAAAGAAATCACAGTCTACTGGAAAATGAATCTAAGAGCTGCTTTGGTGAGAACAGTTATATAATCAAAGAACGTCTTCTGCAGATATTTTTGTGTAAAAAGAAAAAAAAAAATCTTACCATTTTCCAGCCAAGAAAAATCGAAGTACGGTAATTCAAACGGTATTATTTCTTCTCAAGTCAGTTCCCCTAGAAATGTGTATTAAGATCTCCAATTCCCTTTGCTTGCTTCTTTCCGAGGTTTGTGAAGGCAAGAAACTGGTTCTCCTTACCAGAGCAAAACTATTTGGTGTGCTCCTTAGGAGAAAGTTTTTCAGTCTGATTCTCCACGTGCTTTGGGTTAAGAACTACAAAAGCCAGTGGTGTTTGACAGGTATCCGTCAGAAGGGTTAAGTCTTTTTTCCCCAGGTGAATGCTTGGCTCCACACACTTGAGAAAATTGGAGCCAGAGGTGAATGTTTAAGATGCTCATTTACCTCTCTCGACACCAGCTGAGCCCATAATTTTATCACACGCTAGCCTTGCAACTTCATGTTCATTTTAAGCCACTCCAGAGATGCTCCAAGAACTTCTCCTACACATCAGCCTTTGCAGCTCATTCTCATTTCCTTCCAGGCCAGCATATGCATTTCTGTGGCTGTACAGTCGCTAGGCCAAGGATTTGGGTCTGGGTAAAATTAACTTCTCTTCCTGTCCTCTCTCAGCTACAGTGCTGACTTAAACCAATCTCAGCACTTCAGTGGAAATCTGCTTTGAAGACTTTTGTCTCCAAATCAGAAGTGACACGGTTACCTATAGCACAGTGCTCTGACAATTTTTTTTCCACTGATTTTATTCAGAAAGCAATGATGGGCTAGGTTTGCATTAGTGAGTTTTATATCACATCACGTGATGCCTTCCCACAGCTGCCATAATACGGAACTTACGCCAGGTAACGCATCAGAAACACGGCACTCCTGCCCGACCCAGCGTCATGGTTTAGGCCCAGCCAGCAATACGCAGAACGCAGCCACTCACTCACCACTCACCCTGGTGCGATGGGGAGGAGAATATATAATGAAAGGCTCATCGATCGAGATGATGGGTGCAGCCCCCTGCTCTGCTCTAGGGTCCTCCACGAGCTGCAGGGGGATCTTTGATCTGGCACACCTCCTCCCCCCCGCTTTCTTCATGGACCTTGGTGCTTGCGTAGTTGTTTCTCTCACTGCCGGTTCACAGCACGCTATATTCCCCTTTGAAATGTGTTATCACGGAGGCACTACCACTGTTACTGATTGGCTTGGTTTTGGCAAGAGGCAGGTCCACCTTGGACCAGGGAAGCTTACAGCAGTTTCTCACAGGAGCCACCCCGTAACCCCTCCCCTCACACCCAGTACACCCAGGGGACCTGTGGCCTGTGTGATTAAAGTCCAACCAAGGAAACACTTTAAAGCTGTAGGTAGCAAGGAACCCAAGAGTGAGACACAAGAACAGCACACTCCTCTCCTGCATTCCAGTTCCAGCCTTTCGAAACAACTGGATATTGTCAATTTAACGCTTAAAATGATAGAAATACGTAAAGAACAACATATATTGACCACTAGTTTTTCTGTTTTACCAGGTAAATTTTTCTATTTTACCTTTTGGTAAGGTCAATGACACTGTCACCCCCATGTGACACTAAACCCAATGAGCAACTGGAGTTAAGTCCCGAGGTCTCTTCCCACCTCAACCATTCTTTGATTCTGTTTGAATGCTGTTTTGTGTAGTCTTTTTATTCTAACAAATAAGCAGAGATAGGTGCTTCCCACCTCCATTATTTGCACTCCATCTTGTACCCTGTAAATCCTTATACGTTGCGGTCTCCAGCACATATGGAATGCGTTGTGAATGGAATCTGCCAGCTGGGGTGGTGACTGAGAACCACAATGCTATTATAAACCAAGAAATTTCAATCCTAGTTTTGGTGCAATTATGTTAATAAGCCACAAACATAACCATAATAACGACAAAAAATTATCTGAATTTTCTTTTTCTTTAGATTGATTTAACTAGATTAAGAAAAAAAAATAGCTGCACCTTGGTAAGTGAAGTTACAGAACTTTTAATTTTTCTTCTAGATTAAAATAAATCTTTTAAAACCTAGTTTTATGTTTTAAAATTAGATTTCAGATATATTTCTGGGTGTTGGTCAAAATATATGTACTGTTAGCAATATGTCATTTCTGTTTGGTTTTGCTGTCTATAGGTTATTACTATCCCATAGGTGTGAAGTCCCTCATATGTAGCCAGAAGCTGCATCTTTCTAGATAGTGCTTGTAAGCATATTTTGAAGTAATAATCCATCACAAATGACACACCCACTCTTGAAATCTTATTTCCCTTCACCGTCCCCCATCTTCTCATACAGTCAATTAACCATTTAGTAGTAAAAGAGGAAGAACCCCTGCAGAATTATCCCAGATTTAATCAAGACTTCCTTATTGTCACACCTACGTGGTTCCATTCAATTAAAAAACTCACCGTATGACGTCAGACAAATTTGAGGAATTGTTGATGTAATTGGGCAAACCTGCATGCCATATGTCAAACTAGCAGGACACTTGGCACCAAGGATGTCCTGGATCTAAAAGTCATTTTGCCATTGTAACGAGAAAACCTCTTGTCAACAACAGACTGGTACCAAACTGAAAACCAAACATCTTTCTCTCACTCAGTACTACGTGGGCTCTGGAGACTCTTGTTATCTTAGTTTGAGGCATCGGGTATCAGACCCAGCTTTTGAAAGATCGGAGAACAGACAGCCAGTTAACAAATATTTCCCAGATATACCACCACCCCTCTCTTCGAAACTATTTTACATTAATTTTAGTTTGCCCTTCCTACAGCTTGTGGTTAATGAAAGCGACTTAACTGTCCTGTGATCCCAATTACAGAAAAAGCACATGATCGAGGGGCAGAGCTTCCTGACACAAGCCCATGGCTTCACTGGCTCCCAGTGACCTGTTCACGGCCCTACAGGACTTATTCCCCCAGTCTCTGCAGGCTTACGCACCTCCTCTACGCATACACTTGTGGACCACGGAAAAGTGTTTCTCGTCTAAGAAGAGGTCTGTTTTTGTAAGGGAACAAACATACTTAAAAAAATAAAGTAACACCTGAATTTGGTGTTGCGCTTGCCATGTTCTCCTGGTAAACTGTACCGAGTGAGGATCCGAGCTCTTTCCTTCGGTTGTTCAGTCGAGATGCAGTCTTCCTCTACATACCACAGCTAACATTCCACTCATCCTTCAGCCAACTTTAAAACAAAGCAGCTCATAAAAAGGCTAGACAGTCTGTTTTAGCTGCCTCCTGCCTTTTCGTTTAAGAAGTCTGCTGCAAAAAGCACACCAGCTACCCAGACCGAGACATGGCTGCATTCATACTTCACACGTATAAATAAATCATCCTCTCCAGCCGCTCGCTCCAGGGGCAAGTCCAGCTACAGGGAACGCTGGCTGAGGTCCGCCGCGCAGGAAACGTGCCACCTGCGGGGCTCTGGGTGCAAGGCTCCCAGCACCAGCTGAAATACATTAACAGGCTGTGGAGACACCCCCTTACCTCTTATCTCTGCCAACCCCGCATAGTAGTAATTGCTCATTTAGCAACCTCAGTAATTGCCAATGTTTTGGGTTTTTTAAAATTATTATTATTTGTTTTTATTATAATCTCCACCAAGTTTGCAGGCTTGCAAAAAGACCTGTTTTTTTTCATAGACACAAAATTCAACTTCTTTTCTAAAGTTAGATTTAAACTTTGGCTCCAAGTGGAGGAACACTTGTGAAGCATTCCAACTTGTTCCAAAAAGGGCTCGGCATTCCTGCTTCAGCTCCAGTTATCCTTTTGATCTCATACCTTGCACAGTACTTGTGGTTTTAAGGTTGCTGTACCGTTCACTGGAAAGCACAGAATGAAAGGATGTAAGAGTTTCACACCTCATCAAAAAGCTAGGTCCTCAGATGTCCACCTGCACATCTGGTTTTTGTGGGGTTATTTCTTTATTATTATTATTTATTTATAATTAGCTGAAAGGGATCCATCTCAATGTACTGTTTTACCAGTAGTAGCTTACATTGTAAAACACTCTGAAATAGCTACAAAAACAAATAGCAGCAAAACCAAAAGCAAACACTCTTAATTGCAATAAAGTGGCCATAAACGCATTCTCCAATCCGACAAACCATTCATAAGGCTCTCTGGACACCCAACAATAAGACGACTTCTCTGAATAGCTAAGGATAAAATGCTATTTTTAAGGCATCCATTGTCCTGTGGGAAGGAAAAACCTACAGCCAGCTCTGTTTTGATATAGTTCTGCTTAGAACCCTTTATAAAGAAAAAAGAAGTATCTGTAATGAATCCGTGATGTTAGCTTCAACAATGATACACATCAACATCAGAATTCCTTCTTAAAAAAGGAGAAAGTCATTGTATCATGTAGCCTCCCAGCAATTAAGTTTACCTGAAGCAGCATTTTCCACGGAGGCACTCGAGTGCCTTCACCATTGCTGACAAAACAACGTCAATGGGGAGCTGCAAGCCAAGGACCACCTAACAGCCTTCTGTGCTGACAAGAGTGACAAAACAGCCCAAGTAATTTCCACTGTGATATTTCATAGAAGCATAGAATGGTTTGGGTTGGAAAGGACCTTAAAGCCCATCCAGTCCCACCCCCTGCCATGGGCAGGGACACCTCCCACTAGCCCAGGTTGCCCAAAGCCTCATCCAGCCTGGCCTTGAACCCTTCCAGGGATGGGGCATCCACAGCTTCTCTGGGCAACCTTGGCCACTGCCTCACCCCCTGCACAGGAAAACATTTCTTCCTCACATCTCATCTCAATCTCCCCTCTTTCAGCTTAAAACTGTCAGCCTTTATCCTGTCCCTCCACCCCTGATCCAGAGCCCCCCCATCTCTCCTGTAGCCCCCTTTCAGCACTGGAAGCTGCTCTAAGGTCTCCCTGGAGCCTTCTCTTCTCCAGGCTGCACATCCCAACTTCAGTCATCTAAGTTTTGGAAAGAGGAAGCTGACTTGTATGTTTAGAAACATACACACATTCGTGTGTGTAAGCAGACACTTCGATGCTTTCTGCTGATAAATGCACTGGAAGTATTGCTGCCCCATGTCGCAGGAAAAGATTCTTCAGATAGGCACAGGTATCAGATAGGACAACTGAGGACCAGAGATTTATTCCCAGAAAATAGGAAACATCTTGCACTAGAGTTCCTCTATGTTTAAGTTTGTCCTTCCCCCTAGCACAGAGAATTCTCCAAGCAGCTGGAAAGCATCAACAACCCCTGGGTAGTTCGGTGCCATTGTCAGTGGCACAGATACAGGATTTTTTTTCTTTCTGCAGATCCAAGCTCAACTTTAAACACCAGCAACACAGTTCCGTAGATTCTATTCTAACATGGCAAGTCTCTGAGAGGTGCCAGGAGCCCCACGCTGCTTGTTCTGGGGAGAAGGGAAGAGAGGTTTTTTGCCAGTTTACTGCAAGCAACACCTGGTCAGAACTGCGTGAGTCAGAACTGCATGACCTGACTGCTCACCCCGACTTCTGAGAGTCACAAGATCTTTCTCCTCTTCACCAAGTCACTTCTGATATGACCAGGATCCACATTACCTCCTCAACCAGAGCAAAAGGAGGAGCTGGGTGGAGAACTTGCATCTCAGCAGAGCTCAGGGGAGGGAAGCAAAGGAGAACCAGAGTGACAGATGCAAAGGTGGCCAACAAAAACGAGCCTACCCGTCTGGCCGGGGCAGAGAAGATAAAGACACAGAACCAAACTGCCATAGGCTAAGCAGCTGCCGTTCTGTCTAGTTTGGGTACCAGTAGTCCTGCCTTTCAGAAGATGCCATCTGCTGAAAAATGGGCCGCATAACAGGACGAAGAAGGGCTGCTTCTGTGAAAATACGTTATCGACCTGGTGGGAAAGGTAAGGCCATCTTTAACTGACACGGATGAGGATCAGTGTCATACCAAGGCTGTATGTACTCTGTAATGTTGGAAGGCTCTTGTTCCCTCAGGCAGAGGACAGACGCCCAGAGTAGGTAGGGAGGTAAGCTTCATGTAGCTGGAGCAGGGAAATTATAATGTTTATAATTCCTCTAAGAGTTCTTCCATAAATTGGGATGAAACACGTTTTAAACATGCAGAATTCCCTCCTGTGCTTCACAGGGTGTCTGCACAGACAGCTGCTAAGACCATTAACATGCCCTGAGATCTTGGAAATCATCATCACCGTACTTCCCTAGTAAGTGGCAACTGGGGGACGTCTCTGGCCTTCGTCTTCACTTACCAAAGAGGAAACAAAAATCCCCATTTCCCAGTGTACCAGTATCCCAGTTCCAGAGTGATGTTTGTTTACTGAAGCGGGGTAGGTAGAACTAAAGGACAAAAGGGGAAGCATGTAAGATACATCCACATTCCCCATGTTTAAGAGATGCACCGGAAAGCTGAGAAAGCAGGCAAGGAACAAAATAATGACCCCTGCTTTGGTTTGATAAACGACCTGGCTAGGTAAACACAGGTTTTAACATCTAAATTTAAGAATGGAAACAACTTCTTCACGAAGAGGATTAAACAAATGATCTTGTCAGCATGGAAAAGTGGAGGAAATGGCAGAACAGAACGCGGCTGGAACACAGCCAACATTAAATATTTACTAAAGAACCCTGCAAACCAGAA
Source organism: Pterocles orientalis (assembly GCA_011057875.1). NCBI lineage: Eukaryota > Metazoa > Chordata > Aves > Pterocliformes > Pteroclidae > Pterocles > Pterocles orientalis. The sequence goes on along the minus strand of WKFP01014790.1, from coordinate 688,476 downwards.
CTAAATCATTAACTGCACCCGCAGTGGTAACACTCATCACTTTCTCCAAAGCCCATCTCTCCTCCTGATTCTACAAACTTCTGGAGACTCACAAATCGTCTGTTTTACTCCAAGTGTGGAAGAAACGGGATGCTAGAGTGGGAGGACTTCTTCCTTTCTTCCTGCTACTGGCCACCTGCGAGACTGAACCGGTCTCTTCACTTCAGGGCCTCTGCCTCTCCCTCTCCCCGTTTGGTTTTGTCTACTTAGCTTTGGGGCTTGGTGGGTGGCTGCTTGGGTGTTGTGGGTTTTTTGTAACTTACATTTGGCATCTTACTTAAATCTTCGGCTCTTGAGAGACACTGACTGGGTGGGAATCTTGGCTTAAATTTTAATAGAAATGTTTCAAGTCTTCTGGGTTTTGGAGAAATTTTTTAAATGTAACCTGAATCCCTGAAAGGCTTAAAAGAAAAGGGCAAAAGTCAAGTTATAAAAAGTCATTTTTAAGTCCCCATTTTTTAAGCAGATCTTCTTTAGGGAGAAGAGCCGTTTCATGCATGAGCTGCACTGCCTGGGGCAATGGGACAAACCCATCAATCTGGGTTTAGTAATAGTGGAACAGCCACACACTGTGTTTTCAAGCTGTAACTGGCATTAGCGAGATTCAGAGACTTCATTAAGAATCAAAAAAAATCTTCACTTTTGGGAAGTTCATGGGAACTTTCTCATGGAAGTATGCCTTGAGTAAGGGCTGAGAAAGAGTTGCAGGATCTGGCTACATGTATGCGTACATATAAACACAGATCTATACATACATACATATAATTGTATATTGTGTGCGTGTAAGCACACGTGTGTGTGTTTCTAATCCTGTTTCCTGCTGGAAGAGTCAAAGACACGAATAACCCACCCATGGACAAATCAGTTACATATTCTTTACTTCTCAAGCCAAATTTTCCTAGTGATATATAATGAGATTTTACATACTTTGTGCCTCATTGACTAATTAGATCAATGCAGGCTACTCCCCCTGCCCCTCCCTTTTTGTAGTAGGGACTTTCATCCCCTGGAGCTATACAAGTGTGGTTGCTTTTGCCAAATACTTGGAGATACTGCTAATGGCTTCATTTGAACTCGGCATTGCCGCTTACGCGTATGGAGGAGGGGGGGTTGTGTATTTTGATCCATCCTGCAATTGCTTTGATGTTGTTTGTAATGAGGAATATGTTTTTATTTATACATATCAGAGCTGTTATAGGAATTTGTGCTTCCCAAAGGATTAGATTTCCACTATCAAACAAACACTGTGTATACTTAGAAGAAGGGGGAGGCTAACTAGAGGTCAATTTTCCACTCATAAATTACAGTGCTTAGCTTCTTTCACGGTTCTTTCTGGCCACGGATCCAAACATTTTGTACAGAAAGCTATTGGTTCTTCCCACCTCGCATGCACGGAAACTGAGTCAGGGTGCTGCCAGACCCTGCTGCAGGCCACTCCAGTGGTTAACGCGGCATTGGCAGAGTCACAGGACCCGCTGCTGCCTCCGGAGTGACACTGCCACCCACACATTTCGAAAAAACACACAGAAACTACCAGCAAGAAGGTATCCATAATTTTCACATCCCCGACAGGCAGCACGTAAGAACAAAGTTGAGGGGAAGGTTTGCCTGAAGATGTTTTTAAAAAGAATAAAAAAAATACTTAACCAGAGGCTCCTGTTACTCTTTCTACTTCCAAATGCTGAGACCACAAACTACAGCACTGCTTTCTTCTCCCTTGAGAAGCCCCAGGTCCATGTACAAATTATTAGAGCCTCTCGAAATCAGGCATTTATGCCAGAGGCAAGAATGAAACCTCACCTCTACAGTACAGAAAAAAGAAATCCATCGGTAATCTCCAAGGTCAAGTACTTAGAACCCAAGGTGGAAGTGACTGTTTTGGGGGAAAAAAACCTTAATTAAATGAAGTTTCTGGCGCAGCTCACTTCCATGGAAATTAAATCCTAACTGAGTCATGAAGGCCTGGAAAACAAATCTGACTTGCCAAAGTGAGTTTTGCCTTCTACCTGTCATTTTGAGAGGGCTGCAGAGGCTTCTACCTTTTCTGTTCCACACATTCCTCTTAGCTTCATTCAAACATTTAATTTAACACTAGGATCTTATAAATTACAATATTCGACCACTTGCAATGGAGAAGATCTTTGTGGACTCTCCAGAGCTTCCTTTTCAGAATGAAGCTCCTGCTTGGGGGTGTATCTTTGTCTGTTCATATCTATTCAATGTCTTGTTTTGACCAATGTAGCTGTTCATGATCATTGTAGTGTTCTGGTGGAAAGAAATTGTGGAGGGGAAGGAGAGCGCCAGTGTTACGACACTCCAGATCCGGTAGAAACGGCATTTTTACAGCATCTTCTCAGAACAGCCAGACTCACTGCAGGACTGCAGAAGGAAGAGGGCTCACATTTAATACATGGAGAACCTGGATGCTCCCAGCCAACAGAACTGCACTTTTCACTCAGTGGTGTGTGAGAAAACTGGTGTTTTTCTTTGACCCAGTGGCACATATCCTAATCACTCTTTAAACACTAAGAAAGCTGCTGCAATTGCTCGTTTATTTAAGGAACGCAAACTGAATAAAATTTCTCAGTACTGCTGCTGGGACTACTGAACGGTATCATTCTCCTCTGACCCAACTGACCACGATGAGGTGGCACCGCACCTCACTGGAGCAGAGGGTCCAGGCAGAAGGACACCCACCCAGCCTGGCACGGAGATGACCCCAGCTGAGCACACAGGATCCTACCTGCCACAGAGGATGGCTTCAGGCCGTGTGTGAGCCCCAGGTCCCAGCTCACTGCCCGCAAGGATGGCCAAGGCCGGTCCCAGGGATGCTGCAGAGAACCTGTGCCAGCAGGGGTACAGATTCATGGGGCACCCCCCCTCTGATTTTATTGAACAAGGCTGAAAACCAAGGAGAGTAATGTAAACAGACCCAAAGAATTAATTTTCTACTCCAAGTTACTGGGTTGACATAAAAGAACAGCATTTACAGCAACCGTTCCGTGTGCCGATTGGAAACGTATGCTTTCTTGGAGCCTGAGGATATGGGAGGAGGCAGCCACTGTGACTACAAAAATAACAGTTTCCTGTTTAAATTTGGGACTGTATTTAGACTTGATGGCTTATCGTCTGAGAGGTTTCTCTGGATAGAGGGAAGGTTCGTTTGCTTGTTTGTATTATGGATAAGGCAGTTTCCTTACTGGGATCACAGTCCTTCCATTTGTCAATTTTATGCCGATTGCAAGTAAAAAAAATAAAAAAATTCAACTAATTTACTCAAACACTGCCTGTGGAGAATTTGTTCAGTACATACAATGCCCATTTTAAAAAGGATTGGTTATTTCCACATGAAAAAAAAATCAAATTTTGGGAATGCCTGGACTATACAACTGTTACATAGTAAACTATGAGATACTCAAAGTCCTTCTCAAAAAGGAAGCTCAAGCTGGTTTGATTAGCAATAGGAGACTTTTCATGACCTTCCATAGCCTGTATCTTAGAGCCAATGTGTGAGTTCTAACCATACGTTCAACACAAGAGACTTTGACCCACCCCTTGCCCGTGAACAGCTGGCACCGCCCACTCCGTTGGTTCTCTAAGGAACAGGTAAAAGCAGCTGCAACATGGACAAAAAGATACAAGCAAAAAGCTAGGATGAAAATTTTCACCCACTTATTTGGAAGGATACCAGGGTGAGAAGCTGACCAGTGACGTGCTTTTGGCTTGTCTCCTACTGACCTCTTCAAAGCAGAGGAAGTCCGAGAACTTATTGAAATTAATTTCATTTCACTCTTTGCTCGGGTCTCTAACCAAGAAGCTCAAGTCCATTTACTTTAAAGCACCAAGGCTGAAAAACACAGCAGCTCTCAAGTTGATTCACCAATGGATTAGTTGCTTAAGAACTCAAAGGAGGGCAAAGGGACCTGGATGTTATCAGAATAAACTGTTTGAGCTTCATCTGCTGGCATCAACTTGTCAAACGACAATACAGTATATAGAAGCACAGGACCTCTTTGCTCTACCTACGCCTCTCCTCCAAATGCTCCTTTCAGCACAGAAAAACTGAAAAACAAGGTCCATTTGTACCAAGTTTAACTTGGAGAAAAAGAAATTTTCTCAGCTGTTCCAGCATTCATTCATAGCATGAGGTGTCCCCCTCCACTTTGGAGACTGGAGTCATTCGACATGTTTAAGAACTTAGTCTGTCACTCCAAAACCACACGATTTTTGTTTTAATATCAGCAGCAAATTATGTTTGATCTCTGCCCACCTTCCCCCTCCCATACCTCACTGGGAATCTTTTCTCTTTAGAGAACCATTTGCTATGTGTTTTCAACTTCTTTCACAAGCTCTAACCAAGCTGGGATATTCACCAACAAAACCAACTTCAACTTCGCACTGACAAAGCTGTCCCGTGCTACTGGGCGCCCTATCACAAGTTCAAACTTCCAAAAGCCAGGAAATAGATAACGAAGGCACAGACTGATGCAAACTGTACTTGGTTCTTGAAAATGGTAACAGCTAGCGTTGATTTCCATACATTGTAGCACAATCAACAGGTTACTGATAACTACAAAAAGGACAGAAAAACCCCAGTTATCTTGTAGAGCCTTCACATCTCAGAAGTAGAAAACAACAAAAAACATGGATGACAAGCTCTTGACTACACAAGGGTGGCATCAAGTGCACTGGGCCTGTGGAACAAACGGGATTCCTCCTCCCTGTGAACTATCCCCACAGCAGGAACCACCAGGTGACGGGCAAGGCAGGACTGTTGTGAGGGTGTTAAGCTCACGCCAAAAAGAGATCCTGTTAATGCACAAGCTACATGCGAAGCCTCCAGACCCACACTCTGTAATTTCATGAATGCAAAGTGTCAAAGATGAGGAGAAGATGTCCTTTTTGCTGCCTGTACAGCCATGATAGAACAAGACAAAAGGCAAATTCTTGTACTGAGAACAATTTTGACATTTGGTCTACCACTGAAGCCCTAAAGGCAGATTCACAAGATGAGAACATTAAAACCGTTATAGGGAAGGAAGAGCAGAGGCCAAAGGAGAGGCAGCGGCACTCCGCAAAAATGCCTTGAAGCTCCCCATTTCCTGGCATCAGTAAGTTTGCGTTTATGTAGCATTTTATAAACCTTCAATTAGTAAGTCTTCAACAAGCTGGAAAAAACTAACCTTCCTTACACCTGGATCAGGGACACATGATACAGAAACACCCAACCCAAGGTCTTGCAGCAAGTCAGCACAAGTACCACCTTCTCTTGTCTCCTGGGGGACTTCGTGCTGGAAGATTTCCGCAGTACGGCTCCGCCGGAGATGCTCACAATCAGAGAAACAGCTCATACTGAAGGGAGCAGTGCTGGTGCTCTCTGGATGACACAAGAACCCCAAGGAAATGACCTTCCCAGCTCTAGCACAGCTGAGGGGCAGGACTTCTTCCACACTCCTGTCCCTCCGAACTCTTAGACCTGGCCCGAGTCCCAAATCATGTCTCAATTTAATCATCTGCAACACGAAGGACAGCGATGATCCCTACCTAAAAGAGCTCTTCTGCCTTCTAGAAGTGGGTGGCACAAAGTTTAATCCTTCTCTAAAAGGAAAGTACTTTCATTGCCTCTCAGGATGCTCTCCTTGAAAAGTCGCTGCAAAATACAGTCTCTCCCTCGGGAAGCAAACCCAAGGCTGGGACTTATTAAACCTCTGCTGGGCCAGCAGAATGCAACCAGCCTTTAAGAAAAAAAGCAAAACAAAACACAACAAAACCCAAACAACAAACACAACAAACACCAAACACAACAAACAAACCCAAACTCAGACTCGGGAGTTTTGTAATTAGTACCCCGGAAGAATCTTCAGAACGTCCTGGTTCTGAGTTCTGTCACCCACCAGGTTCCCCGTGGAGCCTGGCATTAATTGCTCATTCTTCTTCTGCCGAACATTTCCAAACCACTACGGTCATACGACACCTTAGGCTGGGCCGTGCCGTTTTAGAGCAGGAGTTCAGCAGGACAAAGTACATCTCTTGTGTCAGTCTGGACTGACGCTATTTCTGAGGCACGGCAAGTCTCCAGGAGTGACTTCCAGTCTAAGCACAAACCCACAGGAATGAGTTTTCCCAGCTGCAGTCATTTCTACACAAGCTGCGACAAGTTGGGTGCTGAAAATTCGCTGAAGTTGACATGATTTCTGTGGGAGCTGTGCAAACAAACCCAAGCAAATCTCTTTTTAATGCTCATGACAAATATTTCACTTGAACAAAGACACGCATTTCTGTGCCTTCAGTCAAGGTCCTGTTTCCTGTTGCTACATGCAGGTAGCACTGGCTCTGCATTCAGCTGCTGGTTGCAGCTTCTCTTTTCAGCATTTTTATTAACTTGATTTAATTATATGCCACACATTAATATTCTGTTCTGACAACAGGCTTGTGTAGTTGTATTATTTCCAGTTGAGTAGGAATCTGCACCCGCAAACCCGGTGTTCAGAAGCAGTTGTACAACGAGAACAGGGAACACACCGACTATCTTGTGCTTCTACATGACAACACTGTTTATCAGGGGAAAGCAGAGAACTATTTTTTGCCAAAAAATCCCATAACTGCTTTGCCTTCCAAAGAAAACAACAACACCCCCACAAAATCAGCAACTCATTAAATGGTTCATAGATTTCGATTCACGCACATTTCTCCATACTGAGCTCCCTCTGCTTGCACGGAAGATGACTGATCAGCACGCCACAGGCAACGGGGATGGCACCAGTACTGCCACAAAGACGCACAGCTCCCACTTCTATACAATGTAAGAGGATCATATACCAGGCTGGACAGACAGTTCTAGAGAATATTCTAGAGAATATTCCTTCCAAACCCCACATCCTTATGACTGTGAACATACACACAAGACACATCAAGGATCTATGAAGATTTTCTGCATCAACTCGGACCACTGATGGAGCGTCATGCCTCCAGATGGAGCCAAGGTGAATCGATCGTCCCAGTTATCTATGAGACACAGAAATCTTCTTACTCCTACAGGCATGCAGCTGGAGCCCTGAGAGCTAAGAATAATTCCACCTCGTAAGGTTAGACTGAAGAAAAGTAAAGCAAAGAGAAAAAAAAAAAGGAACATAGAGAAGAATCCAGTAAAAGCAGTATTAAAGCAAAAGCAATGCTTTTATTTCTACCTTATACCGCTGGAGAAGGCCATTACACGTTGTATTGTTCACGGCACAGAATTTGGACAAGACTTAAACATCCATTGCTCTGGATTAGGCAAACCCCACACGACAAGAGCAGAGAGGTAGCTGAGGGGATACAGGAGAAGCCTGACTATCCGCACTCCGAGCACCACTGGTTAAGCGCTCCTTCTTGCCACCCGAGTCAGGCGAGGCAGACCTCAAACCCAACCTGACCTTCTGCCGTAGACATTGGTGAAACGGATGCATTGAGTTTGTTCGTTCTGACTGATTATCTGGCAAAATGAAGATCCATTCTGAGGTGTTTTCAAGAGACAAGGGGTTTGACTGGGGACGTTCCTCACGTTGATCTCTGATAACTGCTTGGGGCAAGAGCAGAAGGATTCGGGATAGGAATGGAAGATGCCACCAGGGCAGCTGGCTCTACAGCCTTGCTGCTTCATCCGACTTGATACAGAGAAACCCCAGGTGAGGGAAACAAAAACAGGATATACATACATAATTATTAAATATACATATTCTATATAAAACCACCAGATATAATAAGATCTTACTGATAAGGTAAAAAAGCATATGATCCAAAATTTCATATAATCATGAATGAGTGGGCAACATAATTAAAAATAAGCCAATGCAATATTTGATCTAAGAAAAACTGCATGTGTTGTTCTTTTTTTTTTTTTTAGCTAGAAAGTAACTTTTAAGTCAAGTGAAGAACGCAAATACAACTCAGATGAGTAACTGGAGGCAAGGCAAGATGCAAAAGAGCCCAATGTGTTGGTACAATGGTTCGCAAGAGGCTCCGGATGGAAAGGGAAAAGGTGACGCAAATACCTACGCTCACTGCAAATGCGAAAGGACAGTGGGGACCCGTAGGAGGTGACGTCAGTCACAATAAAGGTGACAAGGAAAACATATGGCACTCCAGACAGGAACCAGCATGCAGACAAAATGTAAAATGACAAGAATAATCAAGATGTCCCACTAGCTGGGATCAAGAGAAGGAAATTGCCAACTTGAACACATTTCTCTATGGAGTTGGTTATTCATGTGTCCAGCTATGAAAAATCTACTAAGATTGACACCAACCGTCAGTTTTAAGCTAAGAAAATTACAATTTAGAAAACTACAAAGAAATTAAATATTACAAAACCTCTTATCTCCTTAGCCTGCTTGGCAACCTCTTAGCATCTGCTTTCCTGGTCTTGATGAAAAGCACATTTCTTTTTCTGCTTTTTTCCCTTTTTATTAGAAATCTGAGGCGCAACCTCATATTACTGCCTTTATGTCCTGTCTGTCCACTGTTGCTCTCATTTTTACATTAGCACTAAGGCACTGCAAACAATGCATAGGCTAAGCTTGGAAAAATTAAGGTATTTATCAACCTTTTAATTCCTCTGTCAAACAAACAAACAAAAAAAAGCACAGCCCACACAATTAGGAATCACTCAGTAACAGAAAGAGCAATGCATGGAATCTATAGACCCATTCTTAAAAAAATCCCATGAACAGGGAAAAGAAGACTCTCTGAAGAAGGCTGCCCTTTCTAGGTTTTGAAGGGAAAAAAAAAGGGGGGAAACAAAATTAGAAGCAGCTTTCAAAATAAAATCACACAAAACAGCACTGTGTTAGGAGGAAAAAAGGGGAAAGGGGATGGGGGGTTAGAAAAAGGGAGAGGGAAAAAAAGAAAAAAGGGGGAAATTAAAAATAAAAGGAAAAAAGAGAAAAAAGCCAATCTAACAGCTCGAGTGCTAGGCTCTTTAACATCATCAACTCACAAACCCATCAAACATTCTCCTCCCGTCTGCTACACTTCTTTCCTTAATACCACAGTCCTTCTGAAAAGGGGAGGCAGAAGAAAAATGATTGCACTAAATTTGCATAACTGCACAACATGGGAGATTTATGAGCATTTTTTAACAGCCAAATCAGCCAAATCATCTGCAGAAGCGCAACAGTAAGCTCTTGGGGTTCTTACCATCGGCAACATCACAAGTGTGTTGGTAGAATCAAATCTTTTATTATAAAAATCAATCACCTCATTCCTTAAAAAAAAAAAAAGACCCCCAAAACCTGAGTCCTGCTAATTTAGCCTTCTCACTAAAGAATGAATACCAGATAAAAAGGGAGCCGACAGCTGGCCCAGAGCCAAAAAGAGAGCTTTCAGGCACAAAAATGCCGAGAACAATGTTTGTTCTGCACTCAAAAATTTTTTTAGATGCAACTTTGTACAGACAAGACAGACGTATCTGGCAACACGGCTAAGAATATATATTTATGATGGACGATACCGTCTTTTAAAAGGAGAAATAAATTAGAGATTATTGCCTTTTTATGCAAGCTGCAAGAAGAATTCCTGGAGCAATTCAATTCAGCGCACGGCACAAGGTTTCTTTCAAAAAGTCACCCTTTAACTGGGAAGGGCGCTTCTTTGCAGGGAGTCTGAACTGAGAAATACGCAGCTCCTTGCTTTCTATTTATAGTCATTCAGGCAGTGAATGGTCTCATTCCAAATGCCACAAGGCATACTCACAACCTTTTATTCCAGAGACATGATTTGTGTTTCATTTCAAAAAGTCCAGCCTGACGAGAGAAAAAAAAAAAAAAAAAAAAAAAAAAAAAAAAAAAAAAAAAAAGAAAAAAAAAAAAAAAAAAAAAAGAGAAAAAAAAGAGAAAAAAAAAGATAAAAAAAAGAGGGGAAAAAAGGGGGAGGGAGAGAAACAGCAACACGACACGCAACAAAAACACTTTTTTCCCCCCTTTACGAAGCTGGTGCTGGAGAGTGTGGAAAAGAAGGGGTTTTTTAGAAACTTCCCTATGGGAAGGAAAAAAGTGTGAGCTTTGGAAGTGCATTTTCACCCATTAGCACTGAATACCAGTTGCTCCACAATCTCAGCAAGTCTAGAGGAAGGAGGAAGAGGAGCGAGGGGTCAGAACATTTCAGTTACTTGGCTTTGAAGGATGCTTGTGAATGAGAGAGACAGAAAACACGTGTAAAATTCAAGTTCAAGTGAAAGTCGCTTTTGCCAATGAAGTGTGCAGATGGCTGTGGGGTATCCACTGAACCCTAACCGGGCCTCTGCTACATCTTCATTGCTCACAAAAAGGCAAGGGTCACATTCAGTGTAGAATAAGAAGCATCCTTTCCCACCGAATGACTCTGGTCAATCAAGCCAAGCAAAGGAAGTCTTCCTTTGAGTGACTGCTATCCCCATCAGCGCACTGAAGAGTTTTTAGAAAGTCTAAAGAGACACAAAACCCTTCGCTCCCATCTACACTACCAACATGATCAGAAGATTTTCCCACCGTTGCATGCAATCGTGGGAGGGCTAGGGTAGGTATGTTAGATTTCTTTCTCATTAGAGCCAGATGATCCAAGTCCAAAAGCGGTGTGACAGCTTTCAGAATTACACTAAGAAGACGTTTCAAACCTCTGTTTTTAGTGTGTGTTCTTCAGACACACAGGAACCCTACCAGGCCAGCCCATCACATCAGGTCTCCTGTTTCTAGCAGGATCCAGGTTCACATATTTCACAACCCAAGGCTGCACAAATTTCTGCCCACAGGCACGCGTGGTACCCCCATCTCCCCTCCCAGTGTTGCTTAAGACAATCCAACTGGTGCCTTCCAACATTATCTTCTGTGGTGCTGCGAAATGCCATCACCAATGCAGAACCCTTAAAAAAACCCAACAAAGCCGAAATAGAAGATGGCTAGAATTTGTGTTTGTGGCACAAAACTCTGTATTCTTCATCTGGAAAGCTCACACCCAAGTTCACTGAACACCAGGAAGGGTGCAGTGTCCTCCCCAGTGGGTTCAAAGGATTACATATGAGAAGGAGAAAGCCAGTCACTGAAAGGTCAAGTATCTCCAACACCTTCCTTCCAAAACAGCAACAGAAAAATAAGGGGAAGAACTTTTTTCCAGTTAAAAGTTAGTTCCCAAAATACGGTGACAAACCAACCTACGTGATAGGGTACACTGTGCGTATTGGCACATCTATCCCCAAAATAGCAGAGAAAATACTCTCTCAACACTGCTATTCGCCAACATTCACGGCATCGCAACTCCAGGGCAGAACAAATCACCTTTCCTCCAGGTCAGAGGTAAGCTGTACGGCCAAGCTCAGTATTATTCTTGGAAGAGAAAAGGAGAAATTAGGAAGACAAAAGCAAAAAGGGGAATAGTGTTTAAAGATAACTCCTCATAGCTATTGGCAAACAACATAGCTAGTAACTTTGAGAAGATTACTAAGTTAAAAACTCTCTTAACTATCCTACCTGCTACTCTGACAAAGAAACTCCAAGTTACTCCAACTTCCACAGAAGCCACCTTCTTCTCAGCAACTGGAAAAAGCTGCACGTACTCTGTGCCAGAAAAGACATCAGGTTCTTATAAAGGGGGGCCCGTTTCTCCACTTCATAGGTACAGAAGCCTTCGTACCGCTAAATACAAATTCCCTCTTTTAATTACAGGTAGTTGATCCCAGCAAGGGAAGTAAAGCAGAATTCTCTCCCTAGTAAGCAGAAAAGAGGGATTTGATATCAGATAGCCTGAAAGAATCCTTCTGGGAGAAAGGAGAGTCAGTGGAATGTGGTGATTTGATATCAGATAGCCTAAAATAATTCTTCAGGGAGAAAGGAGAGCCTCAAGCATGTAAAACTCAAATAATTCTTCAACTTTGTAGTTTAATACATCCTCAGGATTTCCTCTCGGTAAATATAGCAAAAGCTGCACATCCAGAAGTAATTCCTGAGCACTCCACAAATTTAGAAGCTGTCTGTCAGTTGCTCATTTTTTAAGTTGTCCTTTTAAAAAATAGTAGTACAAAAAGTACAACAGTAGTACAAAACCCTGGAAAACTGACAAGATTTAGAGGTCTTTATGCCTATACAGCAACCCTAATAAATCATAAATGGTTGTAGACGAAAATAAGTTCATCCTGGTACAGATTGTACTGTCAAAAGACTCAAAGGAGTATTTGAACTGGCAGCTACCAATATTTGTGGATTTTTCCACTTTGAAGCTAATGGATATAGTATCAAACTGGGCATATTAAAGTTTGGGAGAATCCCTGATCAAGAACATCGCATGGAGGGTCATTCAATCAAATAATTATTGGAGAGTTTTCTGCTGGTGCATTAAATGGCATGACTAACACAGGCCCAGCACCTCCAGGTTCTTCTACTTGGGACAAGAAGCCCATGCTGTGACCGCTTCCACACAACGGGGTTTTGCTGCAAGGCTGGTTTTGCTCTCCTTTCTTTCCAGACAAACATTTCTGGTTATTTATGATGCTGAAGGCAAGGTCAACTAACATGAACCTTGTACTTGGAACAGAGAGTACTGAACTTTTCGGTATTTTTTAGTTCCTGGAAAATGGGAAAAGGGGGGGAGGAGAGGAAGTTAACCAAGTATCGCAGCACAATCCTTAAGAAAACATTCTCTTTACTACAGCAAAGTTTCACCTTTATTGTGGAGAATCCACCTATGTTCAACAGTACCCCAGGCAGCAGTCTGCAGGCACATCGCTGCCTCTCCCGTATGCGTGGCCTAGACCATGAAGAAAAGAACTGGAGTCTTGAATTTTATCTGAAGTTATCTGGGAAATCTCAGCTTAAAGAACTAAGAGTGTGCTCACGGCACCCTGTGCTGCTGAGGAGACATGGTACAATGTTTTCAGTCCAGAACGTTTGTCTTGAGAACTGAAGCCTCCACACCCCTGTCTGCTGGGTTGCTGCATTTCAGCCAAAAGGTGATAAAGACCAGGCTAACTGAGGCTAGGACACCATCCACCTGCGGGGGCAGCCCCCATGCCATGCCATGCCATCCATCACAGCAGAACAAGTTTTGCTTAAAACTGCTAAAGAACGGAAAATTACACGTATGTCAAGAGCACTACTGAACATAGAAGTTCAGACGTGTCCCTTGTACCATACACCTTCCTCTTCAACACTGATAGACCTTTCTCCTTCTCAGGGCTCAGATACAAGCTCAGCTGGGAGCTAACTCAGAATGCTGAAAAGGGACATTTGGCCAACAAGTCTCTCTGCTACGTGAACACCTCCTCGCAACACAGCTTACAGCAGAAAGGTGTGACACACGCTCTGACCAGCTAAAGCATCTCATGTTGTGAACCTGGATCTGAGCTCCTTCAGCAGCTCCCACACTTGATAACAGTCCTCTTTAAAAGTAAACAAAGCTCACGTGGTGCCATTGACTTTCCTAATGAAGCAGTTAGCAAAATACAGACAATTTGTAATTAGAAGGGTGGAGCTCGCAGGCTCCGTGCTCCTAAGCAGGGTATGGACGTGGTGTGTCAGCAGGTAGAGGCTGGCTATATTTCTGTGTTCCAGAAAGAGGCAGTGTCACACCAGGAAATCCTGAAACAGAGTTCAGGGTTTAAAAACGTAACACAGCCAGAAGAGTTTAAATTCGTGAGTATCTGAAATCACACAGAGCGTTACAGAGGATTGGACACCACCTCAGCAGCCTCTGCTCCCCGCCGCAGGCTGACGCGTACACGGCTAGACCAACGGCAACGGCACTTCTACAGCAGCAAACTAGTTAAGAAAGAACATTCCAAATACGCCTGAGCAGAAAACTCTAAATTTGTTCAGCAGAGGAAGCTGAGACCCCATGAACATCCCTGTCAGTCTGAACTGAGGTGCTGATTCTTGACACCAATCTGGTGATGAGTCTGAAGGTGCAAGCAGAACGCAGCCAACAGGCAGGTGGGAGAGGGGTGATTCCTGCAGAGGAGAGAATAAAAGACCCTCTTCCCCTAGCTGTCAGGTTTTCTTCTTCTTGCTAAAGGTTCACCCCCCTTTCACCGAAGGAGCGCTGTCATTTCACAGAACTAGTGAGAATCTGTTTTATTCTTTTTGCAACCCTCCACAGGTGCTTGTAAGTCATGGTTAAAGCACCGAGGACAACGATACAGCCCTCTTCCCTCCCAGAAAGCCCGTGTTCCATCCCAGCAATGTCCCTCAGAGAAAAGCCATCATCACTGATTTGTCTTAACACAGTCCCAGAACTGCCAGAACCCTGTGACAACATTTTAAGACAGTCCTTCCTCCAAATGACTCCTCCTATCCACTCTACAATGACTGGCTGCTGGCAAAAATTTGGTCCCAAGCTAGCTAGTACAGCTTATTCCCCTTGGAAACTTAGTTATACGCCAGGTCTTTGGACAGTGCTACAAAGACAGCTCTCACGCAACGATGTTTGCTGAGCAGCTCCCTTCAAGTAAAATAAATAAATAAAAAACCCCCCAACCACCTCCAACAGAATTTGTGCTTCCTGGTTCTTCAAGCAATTAACACTAATTAACAGCTATTAACACTAATAAAAACAGTGCTCACGGACCATATATTCAACCTCCAACAAAAACCCTTAACCAAATGGCCACAAACACCTACACACATCACTCCCCCCGACAACACAGCTTAATCCCAGGCAGGAGAGTAGCACCCTGCAAAAAGAAAAACTAGAAGTGTCGCTAAAGGCAGCATTCCAAGGAGCAGCCCGGGGTGCAGGAATATGCTGCTATATGAACATACATGGTTTGCTAGCCCAGTTCTGACGTGCACTGTTCAACACGAACGTGTCAATATAATACGATACGTATCACTTCAGATATGTAGCACTTGCATCCAGAAAGGATATAATTTACCAATGTATCAGAAGCAAAAAGTATAGGATATAGTGTATATATGCTTCATCGAGGGACTATAGTATAAATTTCAATTAATAACTTATTTCTAACAATTACATTAGCTGACATTTCTCTGCCTTGGTTCTGAACCGAATCAAATGTCAGTGAAAAGTTTCAAAATAATCACTGAAATTCAGGCTCCTTCACTATCATCCATGTGTTACTGCAGCTGCCTAGTCACACTGATATCTACTCTTCAGATCAAGGAGATCCTGGATTTCTCATTTCTATATCCATGTCTCTTTTCTGTTCTTATGTATCAAGACAAATACACAGTGTGGGGATTATTTACATGAATATAAACATAAAACAGGTCTTCTGAAATACCGTATTTATAGAAAAACGATGCTTTGAATTTTTTATATCTGATTAACATATGGGGATAAGTTTAAATTCGTTGTTCTCTCTAAGAGATTTGCCTGGTTCAATAAAACAGTCCAGAATATCTCCCAGGTAGTTTATGATACTGCACAGTTTTTTTTAATCTTTTGGTGAAAAATGCCCATGCAGAGAAATGAGGAAATGTCTCACGTACAAATTAAATACTGATTTTTTTTAGGTCAAATGACCAGAAAACAAAGTGTAATATGTGAAGTATACTCAGACTTGTTTAGAAAGAACAGCCTTGAATTCATTTAGTTGTTAATTTTTCTCCCCAGAACAACTGACTTCTGCAAAACCTACTGCCACTTAAGCAGCAAATTGTTCCAAATGTCATTTTACACTATTTATGTAGATTATGTATCAACCACAAACTAATTGTAAAGATTATTTCCTTAAATTTCAAGGACAGCTCACATAACAGCATTTATTTTTTCAGTGAACTCCAGGCTTGTCATCTGCTGCTGACTTACACTTTAGACTTAAATATCCTACAAACTGGCAAAGGATTACTGTGCAGAATTAGGAGTCTTCTGCAAAGACAAACGAAAAACATTTGTCAAGGGGGGGGGGGGCAGGACATGGGGCGAGGGGAAGCTGCCAGAAGGGATAGTCTGCATAACATTTATTCCAAGAATATTGCACAAACTTCAGTAAAATGCATACATCACAACAGGCACCTGAGGATTCTGTAATTGCTCATTATGCAATTATACCTTAGGCACATTAAGCAAATACTAAAGAAATAATACACAGGAAAACGTGGCTAACCACAAAATTCTTTTTAAGGAGAATTAGGAAACTCTACACGTGGATGCAACTGGGTCTTTGGTGCTCTCTCTGCTGGAACCCTGTAATCCTTATTAATCTGCTGTTTGTTCCTGGAAAGTACCTTTTCTCTGTCAGCAAAACCCAGAGTTCAGCTGGATTCATCCATGCCCCTTCCTTGGAGCTGAAGCCGTGCAGACAAACACGATATTTCGACAGACTCAAAATTTGCTATTTTTTTTTCCTTGCGCTACACTTTGCCAAACTAATGAAAATAATAAAAAACCCAAACCAAACCTAAAAGCTGGGAACAATGCTGCCACAGGGTGCCAAGTTTGCAGCAAAAACCCTGTAGGCTTCTGTCACACCCAATTTTGACAAGCCTTGCCAAATGGTTTCTTCAGGACGCAAACCGCTTGAGGAGTGACTGGGCCCTTTGTGCTGCAGCTGAATGCGGCACAGGAGAAGGTTAGGAAGGGTTTTTTGCCGGGAAAGGGTAATGCTGTTAACCCTCTGCACTTTTCCACACAGAAAGAAGAACCTGCTCCCCTGGCAGAGGATGCTGCTTGGTACCCTCAGCCATTCTGCAGCATTTCTTTTCTAACTGTGGAAGAGCAGACCCAAAAGTCATGTCAAAATGTGTCACCAAACAAACCCACCCCCAAAACAAATAAACGGAAAAACCAAACCAGAGACATTTACATTCCAAACCCAAGGTCCAGAAAAAAAAAAAAAAAAAAA
>WKFP01014790.1:624244-657351 GCA_011057875.1 Pterocles orientalis | reverse complement strand
GCCCAGAACTGGACACAATATTCCAGATGCGGTCTCACCAGGGCAGAGTAGAGGGGGAGGAGAACCTCTCTTGACCTACTGACCACCCCCCTTCTGATACACCCCAGGATGCCATTGGCCTTCTTGGCCACGAGGGCACAGTGCTGGCTCATGGTCATCCTGCTGTCCACCAGGACCCCCAGCTCCCTCTCCCCTACACTACTCTCCAACAGGTCAGTACCCAACTTATACTGGAACCTGGAGTTGTTCTTGCCCAGAACAACTTCTGTTGACTTCTAATTGCAGACATTCCCCACTCACCAAGAGACCTCGAACACATCAGTTTCCCTGTGCTGCTGTCCTCCTTTACACAAAGAGAAAAATACTTCACATCTCACGGGCCCTCTCCGAGACCTACAGCTGTATAATGCTTTGAAGTTTAAGCATTATTTATTATGTTCCAAGTATGGTGGAGCCACAGAAAATTCATTTCTGAGCTAACACAATCATCTGGCAAAGGTAAACATCATGAAAAAAAGTTATAAACAACTGTAAAGTAGGGTTTGCACATCTAGGGAGCATCTCAGCCTCACCACTGTTCCACTGATGCAGTAAAATAGAGCTTGGCCACCCATGGTCTGAAGAGGCTACTGCAGCTTCGCAAGTCATCACTGGGGCTTGGTAACTTCCCATGTGCATGTACCGAGCCTACGGTGAATGCAAGATAACAGAGTTTACACATAAACCTTTTCAGTGCAGACCCAGGGCGTGGTTCTCCTGCAGCATAAAACTGTATTCAACACAGAGAGTCCATAGTGCTGACGAGGCAGAGTGTCACCTTTTCCTTCGTACACGCACACACAAAACCCTAGCCACACACAAAAGGAGCTAGTCACCATCTCTAACTAGACAGTGTTGCAGAGTCCTGGAAAGTAGCCATCAACCTGAAACATGCACCAAAGTTCCAACAGAGAGTTTCAGGTGCTGGGCTCTTCTTTAAAGGAACAAGTGATGGGACAAGAGGAAATGGCCTCAAGTTGCACCAGGGGAGGTTCAGGCTGGAGATTAGAAAAAAATGTCTTCACTGCAAGAGTGCTCAGGCATTGGAACAGGCTGCCCAGGGCAGTGGTGGAGCCACCATCCCTGGAGAGGGTCAAGAAACGTGTGGATGTGGTGCTTGGGGACATGGGTTAGTGGGTTGGGTGGGGTTGGGTTGATGGTTGGACTTGATGATCCTTGAGGTCTTTTCCAACCTTAATGAGTCTATGAAAACCAGGGACAACAGAGCTAAAAGATTATATGGCAGACCTTCCAGAATGCTCCTTGTTCCCTCCAGGTTTCTTCCTTATAGCATATTTCTAATGGTTTTTATGCAATTATAAACAAGGCTATTTCCATACAAGGCCATTTCATGTTGTTGCTACACAAAGTGCTCCCCATTTAGGAGGATAAAAGTTGCTATGAATAGAAAATAGGGTAATCTTTTCATACAGATCAAATACAATAATAAACATAACATACTAATAAAAGCAAGGAGAAAACAGACTCAAAACAGACAAGATCTACACATGAATGAAAGAAAAAAACCCCACTCATTAAATTTTTATGAAATGGAGTAGAACAGAAGAGGTAGCCTCCAGATTTCCTAGATTGTCAGGTGTTTTTTTTTTTTTTGCTTGACAGTTTTTACAACCCTTTCTGGTGTACTGCAAAGGTATCTCAGTGAAATACAGTTCCACATAATGCTATTTGACTGAGTAAACAACACCCTAGCCATCTGTTTTAGTGCTAAAGAATCAATAGCACGTGGTTGGAGTAAGAAGGATAACACAGGTGCAGATGCAGCAAGTGAAATGCTATTTCCTCATTCAGCCCACTGCATCTCATTTTCATAGCCTGGAATCTGGATAATTTTCCATCTTGCAGGAACCACTGTAGACATTTGATCTATTATCCAAACTTCCGCTCTCATCTGGTGCAGAGCAACCACGGGTCCTTTCAGGGAGATGCCAGTTACACAAATCCCTCCTTCAGTGAAGGATCACGGTAATTTTTAAGAAGCCCCATCACAGCCTAACAAAGGAAAAAACACAAGATCGACAATTTCTTGATAAGCAAAGTATGATTCACCATTGGGAGTACAGTAGCGAGAAGGGGAATGAGGAAGAAGTCCTCCAGAACTTCTGGGTAACATTCCCCGATGGTAGTCAAGACACCAGGCACAGGGCAGAAGACACCTAGGAAGTCAAAGCATCTTCCAAACAAAAGATCGTGGTTTTCCACAGCTGCATTTCAGTCACAGAGTGGGGAAGGAGGAGAGAGAAGCAGCTGTCAGGGTTCTAGGAAATAAGGGAAAACAGAGTTTTCCTTTTGTTTATATTCCTCATGACAAACAGATTAGGACATCAGTGTTCCTTTCCAGAACAGCCCCAAATCAATGCTAGAATATAATCAGATTTTATCTACTGATATGCAAGATTTCACTTCCAGCATCTTCGAAGTGCTGGAAGACTCCTGACAGTCATTTTAGGTTACTCACACAATGCCAGCAGAACCTTTCTCTGGTACTTGAAAGAGCTGATTTACAGCAATTACCCCAAATAACAAATCATAGAAGCATAGGATGGCCTGGGTTGAAAAGGACCTTAAAGCCCATCCAGTTCCACCCCCTGCCATGGGCAGGGACACCTCCCACTAGCCCAGGTTGCCCAAAGCCTCATCCAGCCTGGCCTTGAACCCCTCCAGGGATGGGGCATCCACAGCTTCTCTGGGCAACCTGGGCCACTGCCTCACCACCTGCACAGTGAAAAATTTCTTCCTAATGTCTAGTCTAGATCTCCCCTCTTTCAACTTATACCCGTTGCCCCTTGTCCTATCACTACCCCCCCTGATACAGAGTGCCCCCCCATCTCTCCTGTAGCCTCATTTCAGCACTGGAAGGCTGCTATTAAGTCTCCCCAGAGCCTTCTCTTCTCCAGGCTTAACAACCCCAACTCTCTCAACCTTTCCTCATAGGGGAGGTGCTCCAGCCCTCTGATCATCTCTGTGGCCTCCTCTGGACCAGTTCCAAGAGCTCCACATCCTTCCTGTGCTGGGGGCCCCAGGCCTGGACACAGCACTCCAGACGGGGTGTCACAAGAGCAGAGTAGAGGGGGACAATCACCTCCCTCTCCCTGCTGGCCACCCCTTTTTTAATGCAGCCCAGGGCATCGTTGGCCTTCTGGGCTGCTGGCTTATATCCAGCTTCTCGTCCACCAGGACCCCCAAGTCCTTCTCCACAGGGCTGCCCTCAAGGAGTTCTTCTCCCAGTCTGTACCAGTACCTGGGATTGCCCTGGTCCAAGTGCAACACCTTGCACTTGGCCTTGTTGAACCTCATTAGGTTCTCATGGGCCCACTTCTGGGCCCAAATCATAGAATGGTTTGGGTCGGAAGGGATCATCTAGTTCCAACGCCCCTTGCTAGATCAGGGAATGTCTCCCTAACCCTTCCCTTCCACAAAGAGGTTGTTCATCTCTAATTAGCAGTTGATCTACTTAATCAGAAAGTCTGGTTTTGTCCATGATGTTTCCCTTTATTAACCGGCAATCCATGTTAGCAAAGGGACCTTCTCTGGTGGTTAAATTGCATGAGAAGAAATATTTTACAATGGAGGTATTTGTCTGCCTGATTCTCTTGCTTGGAGGCTTACTTGCTCAGATAAGGTGATGACTGCTCAGCCAAGGAACTGCAGACAAAAAACTTCAAAAACATATAATGCACACCAAGAAACAAATGGGAGATGAAAAGGAAGTGCTTTGACATGTCTTCCTCCAGTACTCTTGAATCTCCTGCATAAAAAACTGTATGAGCCTGTTGTGGTTTTACCCTGTTTAGCAGCAAAAGACCACAACAACCGCTCTCTCACTCTCCCCCCTCCCAGAGATAGGGGAGAGAATTAAAGGGGTTAAGGCAAAAGAGACTAAGGGGTTGAAATAAGAACAATTTAATAACTAAACTACACAAAACTGAAAATAATAATAATAATAACAATAATTGTAATATATGCAAAATATACAAATCAGTGATACACAGTGACACTCCTCACCACCTGATGACCAAGGCTCAGCCTGTCCCAGTCTAATGATCCTGGAGCAGGGCGAGTCCTGAAACCACAATCCTGGAAAAGAAAAAAGAGCCCAAGCATCCAAGAGCTGACCGAGAGATAAAGACAACCCTAAGAGAGAAGGACACAACCCAGAGTCAAGGGAGGTCCAGAGAGAGAGAGCGAGTG
This sequence comes from Pterocles orientalis, assembly GCA_011057875.1. Lineage (NCBI taxonomy): Eukaryota > Metazoa > Chordata > Aves > Pterocliformes > Pteroclidae > Pterocles > Pterocles orientalis. The sequence goes on along the minus strand of WKFP01014790.1, from coordinate 653,100 downwards.
AGCGCACTTCTGGACAGACTTTATACCCTGGCCATGCCGCGCATGGTATGGAATAGACCATTGGCCAATTTGGGACTCATGAATGTTTGATTTATTAAAAGTACATCTGCCACAGGTTGCACAGGAAACAGAGAAATCACCCAGCACACAATGAGCAGATAAAATATCGTCAGGGAACGTCCCTCATATTAGAGAGTAAAATATATCATGAAAAATTAAAAGGAAGGCTTTACAGAATGAATAGCTTCCCCTGCAAACTCCAAAGAAGACAAAGAAGACAGAGCTCCTGTATGCACAACTGTTGTGGGTTAAGCCCAGAGGGCAGCTCAGCACCCCCCCAGCTGCCCACTTGCTCCCTACAGTGGGTAAAAGTGAGAAAACTCCTGGGTTGAGATAAAGGCAGTTTAACAGGTGAAGCAAAAGCTGTGCAGGCCAGCAAAGCAAATCAAGGAATTCGTTCACTGCTTCCCATGGGCAGGCAGGTGTTCAGCCACCTCCAGGAAAGCAGGGCTCCAGCATGCATCATGGTGACTTGGGAAGTCAAATGTCATAACTCCAACTGTTCCCCACTTCCTCCTCCTTTACCCCGGCTTTTACCGCTGAGCGTGATGTGGTACGGTATGGAACATCCCTTTAGTCTGCTGGGATCAGCTGTGTCCCCTCCCGGCTTTGTGTGCACCCCCAGCCTAGTGGCTGGCACGGCAGGGTGGCAAACAGAGGCCCTGCCACTGTGCCAGCACTGTTCAGCACCGCCTGCGAAATCCCCATGTTACCAACACTGTTCCGGTCACAAATCCAAAACATAGCTCTGTACGAGCTGCTATGAAGAAACTCAATTCCATCCCAGCTAAAAGCAGTACAGTAATTTTAATAAAACAGATCAAAAACGAATGATGCCCAGACCAAGGGAAATTGCTGCGATTCTGCAGCGTTTACCGAAATACTTAATCAAGAAACAAAACTAAAACTAGAAAACAGTTTTTTAAACCTTGGGGTGCGCAGCTTCCAGAAGTTACGTGGATCCGGACTTATTCTGACATTGTGTAGCTCTGAGTGCCCTCGCTGAAGATAAAAAAATACAATAAAAAAAGAACATGAGCTGAAGCTCTGCTTTATCCTACTCCTTACAGCTCCATAGCCACAGTGCCAAGCTAGTAAGAACTTGGGAGGGCGAGGTGGGGATTTCACTCAAAACTTTTTGTGGTATCAGGTTTTAAAATTCTGTCAAATTAATTTTAGTTCATATCCAATGGACTGAATCGGTACTATGGTATGAGAAAATGATGTACAGTGAGAGGAGGATGCTTGGGGAACGCTACACCAACAGGCAGAGGGACTTTAGGAAGCCAGAGTAACCACCTCCAGGGAAATAGGAAATCTTTCTAAGGAAAGATAAGGCTTTTGACATTCTTTTAGAAGGCCTGCAATAATAGTGAATACAGCAAAAAGGAATTAACTATTTTCTAGACACACAAGAGAAACAGGCTGCTGAACACTGTTTCCAGAAACCAGCTCGGTCTTGGAAGGATGCATACAGATAGCTGCTGTACAAGAGACTGGGATCAGGGTTAATCACAATTAAAGATAAGATATACACCAAACCTCTAGATTTGCTTGAATGTGATTAAACTGAACGACGTGGTCAGGTCAGAGAGGGACGGACAAAGCAGGGGGAGTCATCCAACACTCAGCCTGCACCTGATAGCAGAGCACATCAAACCTGCTCCATGAGAGCAGGACAGGATGGAAAGATTCTGGCTCTGTTTTGCCTGGAAATATTCATATTAAGTACTGCAAACGATACCGAAGGTGCACCGGAGCTCTAGTCAGAAAAATTCATGTGATTCACTGTGCACCGTGGAAAGTGAGAACAAGCAGCACGAGGAAGGTGAAGCTGCTCAAAGGAGATGACACCCAGCTATCACCCGATACTCTGTCCTGCAAGGTAAGAAAGGTTCACATGGTTTCCCACTTGAGACGTGACACTATTAATACATTTGTCTTTCTCACAACACTTCAAACCACTACTAACCCAACAACAGAACTCACTAAACCCTAGGAAGGGAACCTCAGGACAGACGGAGAAGGAACAGCTTCCTGAAAGGAGCCCTCACAAAGGAACAAGAGACCCATGAATTAAAATAATTCTGTTCATAAAGAAGATAAACGTGATCCTTAAACAAAGAAAGAAAAACCTCAGGAGAGCCCTAAGTCAGCAAAATGACTGAAAGAAGGTCCTCGAGCTTTCAAAATTTCCACAGTTCCGCTCTGCTTTCTGAACTGCCCTATTTGCTTGTCCGTGGCTGATCAAACCAAACTTAGCTTCCCTGAGAATATGTATAGAATGCATATAACCTTTACTTGGGTCTTAAGACTGATTATTTGCATCAGAAAGTATCTAAAGCAAGAAACTGATGATTAACTAAAGCAGACTCACAATTTTATGACTGCATGAATAAAGAGCTAATTGGGTAGAATTACACATCTCTTGTAAATGGCTGTGACCAAACCTTTGTTCCTCTCTCAATCGTTCATGCCATTGCTCAAGCAGGCTTGGAGAACACTTTCAAACAAACAAACAAACAAAAAGGCAAAATTAAAAAAAAAAACAAACAACCAAAACCAAAAAGAAAAAACCAACCAAACAAAACCTCAACAACAACCAACCAACCCCTCACAAATCAAGCAAGGTACCTGGCCTAAGACCTGAAGCTCCATTTTGAAAGAGGAAATTTCAGAGGTCAGTCATCTTTGGAAGTCAGGAGGTACTAAGAGTTCCTACTGAGTAGCCCACCTTCCACTGGCACTTCCCAACAGAGCCAAAGGGCTCTGCCAGGCATTACAAACTGTGACTTCATTGTCTGCTACACAGGCAAGACTGGGTTCAGCTACCTGACTAAAACCGCGTCTTTGGACACATCCGTAGTCCAATACAGCTTCTTAAGTCATTCCAAAGATCACAGCCTGAACGCTCAACTTTGCATGAGTACAAGAGTCAGGTGCAGTGATTTCCTTTCCAAACTTCTGACCCCCCTCCTTGTTGATCTGGGAACTTCAAGCAAATCCAGAGCATCTTCACAGCCACCAGAGGAAAACAGACTTAACATGACACATCTGGGGGGAAGCAACACAAAACATCTACCTGCCCAAAACAAGTACACATTCCCAGAGAGGAACTTATACTAGATGCCGGTTGCAATCTGTCCATATACTTAAAATCTGTTATTAGTGACGGATATCTACTGTAGAGCTAATATTTTTATTTATTCAGAGCAACTGTTTAGCAGTAGAGAGAAAGCATGAAAGCCAAAACTACAGAATAATGCACTGTTCTTCTAACACAGGCACAACACTTATGGCTTCAGCATATCAACAGTTGTACGTTTAGAAAAAGTGTAAAACTCCAGAGTTTTGGAGTTCCAACGCATACAGACATAACCCACAGCAAAGCAAATAGTGGCACAGCCTGTCCTTGAATTCATGTTTTGTTAATTACCCAGGCCTGTTACCATTCAATACGCTTTGTGAAGAGCTACAGAGCTCTCATACCTGAACATTATCAACACACATATCCTTCAATATCCAAGAGAGCTGAAATCACCTAAGGGCCTCAAGGCTTTTCTGCACAAGAATAGATTCTGACAGAGATACACAGTCACATTCGCACCACTAAACTCCCCATGTGGACACCGATTTTGAGAACAGAATGGTTTTTCCTCTCGCAGACCAATCTCCAGTAGCATTGATGTAATTCACTTAAAAGCCTAATGTCAAAGAAGCTGATACGCCGAAGTGACTCCGTATTTTTGTGCTTTTGCCCAAGCCAACAGGGAACAAAACGGAGAGGTGGGCAACGCTGCTGCAGCCATGGTTCCTGATACAACCTGACTACAAAGGACTCATGCAGGGAACAAAAAGTCAGTTCCTTGCAACCAAGGAGTTAATTAATAAGAGGGGAAAGAGAAGCACAGGGATGTTGGCATAAGGCAGACAGGACAACAAAAGATGTGGAGCTTGGGAAAGAAATAATCCATAAAACCGAACCAAAAGGCCACATTCTTATGTAAAAACAGATTTCCTGTTCCCATTCCACTTCTGTGCCCTCCTTTGATGGGACACCCTTGACAGATTGTCTGGCCTGACAATGGAAAGGTGAAAACACAGTCCAAGCAGTCACTCCTGCTTGTGCTATCTGCCAAAACGCCAAAAGCAGGCTGACCTTCATTCCTACGGCCAGAAACATGAGGTCAATATGAATGTCTACAAAGCTTGTCCTAAGCATTCAGCAATGGTTTTTTAAAAGCTGTGAAAGGGAAAGTTTCCAAAGCTGGAAGGAGGAAAGAGATCTGCTGAAAAAGTCTTTCAGCAGCTGCAAGAACTACCGTCTAAGCTTTTCAATTGCAGCAGGATGAGCGAATAAAGCTGGCCCTTAAACCCTAGAGGGTCAGCGTTCAAATTCTGCTTCAAATTCACAAAGGAAAGGAACCTATTATGCTTGCATTGGTACTCCGAGGAATCGAGCCACATCGGAATATGACTATACTCTTTGACTAGACCCAAGGAAAATGCTTTGGAAACTGGCAGCAAAGTGTCTTTCATCTGCTGGCAGAACACTCTCCAAAACCTTGCCTCCTAGTGTCCTGCCACCAAACCAGTGTCAATTGCCTGCTTTTGTGAGGTGCATTTTGAAAACGGTTAATGATAAAGCCAAGCTTTCAAAGTGTACCACTAGACTCATTTAGCTTACGGATATGACATACGCACCTAGTATACTTTTCAATTAAAGCATATACTCAAAAAATGTCATTTTTAGTTTAAACTTCAATTTTTTATTTTTCTGTACAGATTATTTCATTATAAAACTATCCGAAGCAAGGGCAACTTACTGGGTTATCTCTAAAATAGTACATGGGCACTTGGACACGGCCTCGAACAAATTTTTGGCATAAATGTGAGCAGAACATGTCTCAAGCACATTACTAACTCTGAGATGCAACTGGAAGGCAGTGAGTCACCCGCCCCTACTGCATCACTGACAGCTACTAGATAATGAATGGGAGGGAGCAGAAGTCTGTCCGTGGTCCATCATCCAAATGGAAAGATGTCCTGCAACAGCTTACTTCTAATAAAATTATTCTGCAATGGGCTGCACACACTACTTCATTCCTACAGATAACTGGCAACACAAAATATGGTCAAAAGACACAGAATACAGGCAAAATTATCTGACTTCTGTTGCAAGGGACTACTTTAGTTCATAAAAATCACCATCTTCAGTAGCTTGGCAGGAGATTTAGGTGCAAAATTTCTGCCATCTTCATCAGGACAAGAATGACATTTCAATGGGTCAGGCAGCTCCTCTCAACTCACATGGCTCAATTTCTAAGCAGGAAACCCAAACCAAGTCAACATTGTCACTGTAGAAAAGCTGAGCTCCTACCTGATTTGCACGTCCTGCCATCATCTTCCAGCTGCACCCCAGTGGGACAGGCACAGCTGTAGAAAGGGTCTCTTGGAGACAGCAGGCACAGATGGGAGCAACCTCCGTTGTTGTCTTCACATGGAGTGTGAACTTCAAGAAACCAAACAGATTTATTGTCATTTTTCCAGAACTCTTAAATCGAAATTACAGATCTCAAGTGACTGGCACAAGATTTATTACTAAAGGACAGAGGAAGCACAAAATAAAGTGTTGGATTCCTCTCTCCCCAGCATCTCACTTCTAGGGGCACCTAAACTGAGATGCATGCAAAAGCTTATTTGGAAAGAGCTGAGAGCTCAGCACATTCTCACTATAAAGTTCTTACAATGTTTCTAAAGCTGAACACAGAAAAAAACTTTGGACATCAGTTACTTTGCGGATGCTGGGTCTGCTAACCATCACGAAAATGGAAAACAGGGCTTGGAAGGTGGTGATGGTGGGGGGATCACCAGTTCTATGAAAGAAGGGAAAACATAACTATTTGTACAATTCTTACATTACAGCAGAGTATCTTTTCCTACTACAAAGTTTTCACAGCAAGGCTTATCCCTGAACCACCAGGAAATTCAGAGGAGCAACAAGTCAAGTCTGAAATATTGAAAACTAAAAAAAATAAAATAAAAAAGAGGGGGGCGGGGGACAGGACAGGGATGGCCACAGGACAACTACACATATCTATCTCACCTACATGGTACAAAAAAGGCAGCAAGAGGTCACACTGTAACCATAAGTAATTATGGAGAATATTGCCACCTTTTTTAAAAAAAAAAAAAAAATCAAGTTGTGCTTTAATATAAATCCACAAATTTCTGGCTAATTGGGCTTGTATTACTTCCACTGACAGCCACAAAGAGGGGAAAAAAAAAAAAAAAAGGAGAGGAAGGAATCCAAGGCTGATCTTAATGAAGTCAATGGCATCTGAGCTATTTTCAGCATATGCTATTTCCCTGTGTGCCATATTTTCTTTGTGACTGACCCAGAAACACTACGATCCAAGGCTGGGACGTTCCCTGACCTAAAAGCAATGACAAGAATTCAGCACAAACTCTGACCTGGAGCTGTGAGATAAACCAGGGTGCTGTGCATACCCCACAACTTCAATGAAAACTTGCAAATGGTCCATTACCAATACGATCTCCAAACTCCTTTTGCTTACTTTCAAGCCTGTTTACTGACATCCTATGAACTCTACTGGAATAACAAACATTATCTTTAGGGAAGCAGACTTTACAGTTGGCATAAATAAAGAAGCCAACCCAAATGGCAGGAGTATCTCCCCTAGGCAAGAGATGATTCTGCCCATAGCTACCCAATTATATACATTCGACTCTCAGTTCTCTATACCTGCCTGCCTTTGAAGCAGCATCAGACATAAAGATAAAATAGAGGCAAGTGTATGGTTCATATAAGATCTCAGAACTAAATCCCTTCCATACTGAAACTTTAATAAGCTATTTGTTACGTATCGAATATAACATGATCAAGTCTGGACTGCAAAAACTGCACTTACAACATGAACACGACGTATTTTGTGGCAATTCTATTTATCAAAAAAAAAAAAAAAAGGTAACTATAAGCATTTTTTTCCGGTTGTCTTTAAAACAATAGTGTTAAAAAGATGCCAGGTGAGTCTTTATCATTCTCATTCAGATAATCCAAATCAAAAGATGTTATTGAAGTACTGCACTGGATTTTGGATTTTGTTACCAACTGGGATGATGAGTGATCTCAGCCCAATTCAGGCTGGAATTTTCAAGGAAAAGCACTGGATTCAGGTACTTATACCCCTAGCAACCAATCCCCTGACAAGTGTTCAAACCTTACAAGTTCACACGAACCATTTTTGTGATTGGCATTTTTCCTGATAGATAAGTAACAGCCATGCAAAAAGTTTCAGGGAAAAGCAAAACATACAGTATGGCTGGCGGTCTGGACTTAAGACCTGGATGTCCATCGGCGAATACAGGGCAGACAATATTTCTCTCCTTTTCTCTCCGGTCCTTTTGTTACAGGCATGAATGGAGCGTGTTTGCCAGTCTGTCCAATACAAAGTGTCCCCAGATAACGTCAGTGCAAAGGGATGAGTAAGACTACCTTCAACAACTTTTTGCCTAGATGAAAGAAAGAGCAAGGATTAAAAATGCATCGCTTCCACTTGTTAGCATGCAGAAAAAAAAAATCTGGCTTTGTAAAAACTCATATAGGCATCATCGTCTTTTAATAAATTCACTGGACCAAGAGATTCACCTGGTGATAAAAGTCATAATAATAATCAGACTGAAAAACGTAAAACAAGACTTTGCCCCTTCATAGCAATAAAGACACAAATATCTTGGGTGTCACAGAGACACGGGGTCTGATTCAGCTCCACAACGGGCTCCGAAAGGCCACACTGAAGTTCCTGAACAGGGCTGTGCAAGTACACAAACACAACTGCCTTCTCAAGGAAACGCAGGTCCGAAGAGTCCTCCTCCAATGAAAGCATAATTTTTTCCTCCTCTATGACATCTTTGCCCAGGATTTTCATTGCATTCCGTCCTTCCCTGAAGCAGGAAGAAACCACCCGAGAGTCTCTTTAAATTACCCCTCTGAACTCGGCCAGCAGCAAAACCAACTATTTTTCAGATTATCTTTTTTTAATGTAGAACAAGGGTCAGTTGTGTTTTTTCTAAGACAAAATATTTATAATTAATATAAACCAGAAACATTTGAGATGTTTTTCGATGACCTCGTTCAGTCACACCTCTTCTGGAGATGCAGGGAAGTTGTCGTTTTACCCTGGCTGGCAGCAAAACTCACCACCACTCTCATCCTCCCCTTTGCCCCCTCCCGGGGATGGGGGAGAGAATTAAAGTGCTGAAGGGAAAAGAGACTCGCGGGTTGAGATAAGAACAATTTAATAACTAAACTACAGTAATACTAGAAAAATAATAATAATTATAATAAGAGCAATATATTCAAAAATACAAACGAGTGACACACAGTGACACTGCTCTACCACCTGAAGATCAAGGCTCAGCCCATTCCCAGCTGATGATCCTGGAGCAAGGAGAGTCCTGAAACTACAATCCCAGAGATAAGAGCCTGAGTGTCTGAGAGACCGAGATGACTCAGAGAGGGGTGACCCAAAGGGACATGACCCAGAGCAAGAGCAAAGAACTTCCAGACAGAGCCTCATCTCTCTCCTGGCCATGCCGTGCATGGGATGGAACAGACCACTGGCCACTTTGGGTCTCGATCCTAAACCTGAGGTGGAATCCTGGGCTGGTCACTGGGGCTGTGCTCCCTCCCAGCTCCTCCTGCCCCTGCAGACACGGGCACAGCAGAGAAGCTGGAAAGCCCTTGACTGTCCTGGCAGCAGCTCTGCCCATCAGTGTGTGATCAGCTTCTCCTCAGCACAAACCCAAACACAGCCTCTCACCAGCTGCTGGGAAGAAAGTGAACTCTGTCCCAGCCGAAACCAGAACAATGTATTTTCACACTGGCTATTAGCTGAACTGAAAGCCAGAAAACCCATGGCACTTTCACTTGTTTTCTAAACTGACAGGATCCACAAATTTATACATATTGCAATAAATCAGTATAATTTAGATTCAGTAGTTTTGGAGATGTTTACTAAGTCAGTGAAAACATACTTGACAATTCCTCAGTCAAAACAATACAAACTCAGTTTTCACAAAATTCCTGCATTTTATGCATGCACAAACACAACGGCATACAAACACCTTCCAAGCCAGTGTTCTGACACACCAAACCAGGACTCAGAATTTTTTTGTCATACAACTTGGAGAAAGCTGAAGTCTCAGCATCACTCTGAAGGAAAGTGAGGAACGTGTTTTTCTTATGCCTGTATTCAAATCTGTATTTAAATGTTTCCATTGAAGAGATAAAACAAAAAAAAAAAAAGCCAGCAAACATTTGGCAGGGAAAGGATCCTGTTTCATTTTGAGCAGCACAGGTACTGCTTGCATTTTCCAGGGTGGGGAATACAAAAAGTATCCCCAGACTTCTTTACATGTATTCAGACACGGACAAGTTTAAAACCGACTGATAAATGCAAACAAGTATCTGCATATACCTGTGCAATGCAGGTAATGTGGAAAAAAGAAAAAAATATTCTTCTTCCTTCTGTTCTAGAGATAAAATCGAAACTGCTTTAAAATTTCTGTCCTTCAAATTATCACTACTCTCACCATAAAACATGTCAGAATAAACAGAAATACTGATTTCACTTTCGCTTTCCACTCTCACCTTTGCTGGTGCTTCTTTACTAGTAACTACATTGGCTAGCATCGTAGCAGCTGTTTTCCACCAAACATTGCCCCTATTTCCATCATTCTTAGATATCAAGTCTCCCTTTCTCCTGTAATTACATCCCCTGAAACAGTTCCAGCGGATGTTGTTGCAAACTGAAGCTTGCTAAGGTGTAACGGGTAGACTGCTCCAGTAACATCAACCCACCACGCATCAGGCAAATTTCCTTTTCATCTGAGTCCTGAAGTGATTCTGGGATGGGAGGGGTAGAAGCCTTTAAACACCATAAGATTTCTTTATTGGTAAGTCTAGTTGAAACTTATTTTGCTCCGTGTTTAAGGAACTGAAACAACCTCCAAAGTTGGAACCATTATTGAAATTTCACCCTGAAACCAGAACCTAAGAGACGCAACTTCCCAGGCTTCTGCTTCAGCATTGATCGGTGGAAGGGAAAAAATAATAATTAAAAATGTCGTTATAACAGAGTCAAAACTAAGATCAATATTCATGGCATTCCATTGATATGCATAACATTTTAAGAAGGAAGTTTTATCATATGTTAACAACATAAAATACACACAGTTAATTGACATCAAGCCATTATATTGGACAACGCCTCAAAGTCCACGTGCAGTTAGACACAAGGAGCTTCCATTGCATCCTGCATAGGAATATCCTCACATCAAGTGTGCATTTAGACCCTCCAGCAGTTGAGTCAAATGTGTAAGAAGTGTACACCAGTGAGCTTTTTTTTTTTTAAATGGAAAATACATTAATTTTTCCTAAAATATCGTTTAATTTATGGTTCAATAGAAAACTGCTTGGGAGATGGTAGACATGCACTAATCTATCACAAAGTTATTTGGACAGATGGCTGGAATTAGTGTGTTCAAAGGCTTGCTCCCCTTCAGGTGGCTTTTCTCTACCTTAAAATGAGCAAAAAAATAAGGTTCTATTTACCCATTTCAACTTTAAGTTTTTACACATACACGCAAGTGAAGTTTAAACAATTTGTATAATTTTGATCAGGAAGTGTAGTGATAGGATGAGGGGTAACAGCTTTAAGCTGAAAGAGGGGAGATTTAAATTAGATAAAAGAAAGAAATTCTTTACTGTGCGGGTGGTGAGGCAGTGGCCCAGGTTGCCCAGAGAAGCTGTGGATGCCCCATCCCTGGAGAGGTTCAAGGCCAGGCTGGATGAGGCTTTGGGCAACCTGGGCTAGTGGGAGGTGTCCCTGCCCATGGCAGGGGGTGGAACTGGATGGTCTCTAAGGTCCCTTCCAGCCCAAACCGTTCTGTGATTCCATGTGCGATTCTGTGACGTTTTTGGACGGGGCCAAAGACAAGCGTGTCTCAAACATATATTTCCTGTTGACAAAAAATACAGTAAGAATACTGTAAAATCCCAGCCACTAGTTAAATGTTAGAATGCCTAGCACCAAGGAGAAGCACGTGCAACTATTTTCAAGACAAATATGAGCCTAAAAATTAAGAATCCTGCTGTATACGAAGGCTATAAACAGTCTATAGTGAAATACTGATACAAATAGTCTAGTTTTAAAACCAGTTTGATAGGATGTGAGGCTGTTTTACTTTTTGCAAAGCTATTAACAATTGCACTTAAAAAGAACAATTCTAGATTACTGAAAAAAAAAAAATCTTCAGTTCAAAACGAACGCAGGAGGTGAGAAATAACTGACTAAAGAAGACTTACCTAAAGGAACCGTCCAGATTTGCCCTATGAATGAAACTCAGTTTTGCATCAGCCCAGTAAAGTTTCTGCTCATCAAGATCTATCGTGAGTCCATTTGGCCAATAAATATCTGAATCGACAATTATTTTTCGCGTGCTGCTGTCCATTCCTGCCCGTTCTATTCTGGGTGTTTCACCCCAGTCAGTCCAATACATGTATCTGAAAAAGAAAGGAGAGATGCACACAAATGAAGTCACAACACCTGCTGGTTGGCTTTAGAAAGGGAACGGAGAGCAGCTCTTTGCACAGCCCAAAAACCTATATGGTGTACATACACAAACGTACATCCCCAAAACTTTAACACATCTATTAACATACTTATCAAGGGAAATCAAACCGAGGTTCCAGAGGGTGCAAAAAAAGTCCTTCATGAGAGCACCTCTCACAAGCATTGCCTCTGCAAAACGTATTACTGTTTTCTTTCAATATCAGGCAGCACCTGATTGTCATAAGCGTTGACAACTACCATCCTTATGTGGTTGGTTATCACAGGTTAATATCCTAGATCACATTCTGAAGCAACTATTTACCCATCCATGCTGGCAACGACCATAGGTGAACTTCCTTTCAAGTCTGTACACAGAAAAGAATAAAATCAAGTGCCCGGAAATTTGTTTCTGTCAGTAAATAAATCATGAATCCATGCAGACTCAGTACGACTAAATTTTTGAGTGCTTTGTTTCCCCTCCCATCCACTCCACCTATGGACAGTTTAAGCAGCCTGAATAGAGACATTAAGAGTACTTATCAATTGGAAAGGACCAGACCAAAATGCAGCAAATCAAGCAACATCTGCATGAAAAGCTGAGACCGTGCAGTTCGGAGAGAAATTGTCTGATCAGAAGATGACAGGCAGACAGTTCCCACCTGGTAAACGTTACCCACCATAACGTATCCAGGTTGGAAATTCAGCGTGCCAGAGGTGCAAACACAACACAGCCGATCCCTTGCACAGCTACCTCGGGCCAGTCAGAGAAACAATATCGCTTTCCTGATGCCAATACCACCGCTTCTGGCATGGGCTGTGTTATCAGGAAGCCTTTGACCCGAGTGAGCCCTCAAACAGGATCAGGTGTATGGGCACTGGATGCTCCAGCCCTCCCAGTTTATCCCGCACAGGGCTGACGAGGAGCGGCTGAGGGAGCTGGGGGGGGGGTCAGTCTGGAGAAGAGGAGGCTGAGAGGAGACCTCATCACTCTCTACAGCTGCCTGAAAGGAGGGTGCAGGGAGGTGGGTGCTGGGCTCTGCTCTAAAGGAACAAGTGATGGGACAAGAGGAAATGGCCTGAAGTTGCACCAGGGGAGGTTTAGGCTGGATATTAGAAAAAATTTCTTCACTGCAAGAGTGATTGAACACTGGAACAGGCTGCCCAGGAGTCACCCTCCCTGGAGGGGTTCAAGAAACATGTAGATGTGGTGCTTGGGGACATGGGTTAGTGAGTTAGGTGGTGTGGGTTGGACTTGATGATCCTTGAGGTCTTTTCCAACCTTAATGATTCTATGATTCTATGATTCTATAAAATGAGCACACAATGGAAACACCTCATTGCTGGAATGTCACCCAAAACCCCCCACCCCTCTCCCGGCTAGCTTTCCCCTATATCCCGGGCATGGCTTCAGCAGGGTGTCCAATATCCCCCTGGCTATGCCTGCCTCCCAGCTTCTGGGAAAATTAACCCTCTCCCAGCTGAACCCAGGACAGTGAGGAAGGAAATACTTGTGGGAACACACGAAATGAAGCACAGTAAATGTTCCTATGAACTCACGTTAAGATTCTTTGACTTAGACAACCAGAAAAAGCAAACCAGTAGTTGAGTGACAACAGCCTAGTTAGATGTGGTATATGTAAAAACTGGGGAAACACAAAGATTCCAAATAAAGAACAACTCCCTTGTGAGTCCCAGGCATTTGTCATCCTCTACATTGACAAATATTTTTCATATAGGTTAGGCTTTACAGACTGAAAAAAACCAGCCTGACAGGGATTTCAGGAAGTCATTTTGTCCGTGCTGTGCCCCAAAGCAAGGCCAACAAGATTTTTCAGGGTTTTGTGTAACCTGCTCTTAAGAGACCTCCAGTGATACTGACTCCCAGGCAACTTCCTTCTCCCACACTTTACCATCTTAGAGAGCTAGGAAGAGTTAGAATTGTCCTTGTTGCAACTGTGGTGTGTTACTGTGTCTTCCAGTCACAACAGGCATTGCAACCAGTCTTCTCCACAACAGCACTTTATGCTCTTGAAGCCTACTTTCATGTCCCCGTCCACATCTTTGCTTCCTTAGGGCAGGCAGCCAGTCCCAATCTCTTAACATTTGCCCACAAGACTTGTTTTCCACATTTCCCTCCCATCATTCTTCCCATTCTCTTCTGGGCTTTATCCAACTGGCTCACATCTTTCCTGAAGTGTAGAGCCCAAACAAGATGAAATATTCCAGCTGAGGTTTTGTAATTTCCTTGTAAAGTGGAGGCTTACTTCATGCCTCACAGACACCATTACTATTTACACAATGGAAAATGCTGGCTGTTTTTGTACTAGCACAACACTGCTGGCTCACACTCCGTTTCAGATCCTCCAGAGCCCCTACATCTTTGTCTGTAAACTGCTCCATTGCTTGTCTTTGTCGCTTAATTATTTCTGACGAAATCTCCAATCTGAAGTGCATCTTTACTGAACAGCACCCTACTCTGCCGGCTGTGCCCTCAGCTGCAGGATGATTGTGAATTCTGAGCCTGCTCTGTGCAGCACACCATGTCCTCTCCCAGCTTCAGTTAAATTTAACGTCTGAATAAGTGCTCTCAGTGTCAATATGTCATTCATTACTGGAAATACTGACTAGAATGAAGCCTCGGGCAGATCCCTGCAGGATTTCCTTCAGTGCACACTTCCCTTTGATAAGGGACCATCGATTGCCATTCTTTCAGTATGACCTGCCAAACAGTTTTGCACCATCTTATGGTAATTTAACTATGGTCCCCTTTCCCTTTGTTCGCTTCCCTCTAGCCAGCTTTCAGACTGCCTTTGCTGCTTCTCAGACCTGTCTTCCTGTAAATGAGCTGCCCTTCCTGCACGCAGGGCCTCTGCTACAGACCTGCCCTGCACAGATAGATGTTTAGCCACAATCCTACCACATGAGAGGCCACGTACCTTGTTCGACCATGGCTTGTCAATGATGGAAGGACTGAAACTGCCATGAGCCTGCCAAGAAAGCCTGCTCTTGCCAGCACCCCCCTTCAGAAAGGCGGTGCTTCCCCCCCACAGCCCCAGAGCAGGGGGCGATTCTCCGTTGTGCTCTCACCCAAGCCAGGGCTCAGCCTCAGCCCTGTGCTTGGTGAAACCTCCCACCCTGCTCTGGGATATGCCTCCTGGTGACTGATGGGCAACTGGTTGGGCATGCAGGATAGCTTGAGTGCTGCAAGAGAAGGACGTGCCACTCAGAGGATGTCCAAATGCAACATTGAAAAGAACAGACAGTGAGCCGAATGCCTGGAGCTTCCACACATGATTAGCATACGGCTGAGATAAGTGACTGTGTTTTACCTCATGCATGAGAGACATGTGATGGACAGGACAACCAAAGGGAGGATGATAGCAATGCCTAAGGAATGTGCTACATTCACAAAAAGAAAGCAAGAGCATGGATTTTTGGGCTTTGAGCTACAGGAGACCTGGCAGAGCACTGTTCAACTGAAAAGGCATTGCTACATTTGCTACCCAACATCAGCCCTTAAGGAAAAGCACAATGCAGCACTCTAGCAATTATCTGAGTTTCCCAGCAGGCCAAGTCTGGGTACCCCTGGACTCTGGAAATGGTGGGGTCAGAGCCAGCTCCTGCAGCAGTGTGCTGGTGGCAGAGGCTCAGCAGCTGTGTGCTGGGAAGGAAGTGGCTGGACAGGGTCCACAGGATTTGTACAGCACACATGGAGGGCAGAGCTCGAAGGAACTGCGAGCAGGGCTCAGGCTGAGAAGAGATGAGGATGCTCCTGGATGATCCGTGTCATGGAGAGGAGCTCTTCCTTCCTTCCACTCACTTTCTGGCTATTTTTTACCCAGATCACTACCTGTGAAATAGCACTAGCACCTCTCACTCTGTCCACTGAACAGCTCTGTGCTTCTTCTAGCTATTATTAATTTCTACTCTCAAATTTCGGCATGTTTGAGTAGAAGTAGATAGCCTCTTGCCTCTTCTTCAGCTGTACTGCCTGGCTCAGCCTCAGTGGGTAGGAGAAACACAGAGCATATAATACAGAAAAGTTTCAAAAGGAGGAATATTCTAAGTTATCTAAAATAAGAGAAAAAGCACATAAAAAAACAGTCTCCACAGCAGCGAGAGAAACCTGCTGCAAACTAGAAGAATATCTAGTCATATTCTCTTTGAAACCATTTGCCCTCTCAGCCAGCAGAGATCCATGGTTGAGATACAGAAATCCTTTCTTGGACTAAAAAATTTCAAGGAGGAAAAAAAAGGCTACGTAAAGTACAAGCCGTTATAACAAAGCTGAAGTTGTCAGACCATTTAGAAAATCTAGTGCTTCAGCACCTGGAGAAGACATCTTTGATTTGGCACAGTCATTCTGATCCAGGCCCAGATTCTTCACCTGGAAATGGAAGGAAACTGCAGAACATTTCAGAAGAGTCTGGGAGGTAACCTGCTTGATGACAGATAGCAACCACAGAGCCTTTCCAGGACAATTTCATAGAATCATAGAATCATAGGATGGTTTGGCTTGGAAAGGACCTTAAGCTCATCTAGTTCCACCCTCCTGCCATGGGCAGGGACACCTCCCACTAGCCCAGGTTGCCCAAAGCCTCATCCAGCCTGGCCTTGAACCCCTCCAGGGATGGGGCATCCACAGCTTCTCTGGGCAACCTGGGCCACCGCCTCACCAATAAAAAAATTCTTTCTAATATCTAGTCTAAATCTGGCCTCTTCCAATTTAAATCCATTACCCTTTGTCCCGTCACTGCATGCCCTTGTAAAAAGTCCCTCCCCATCTCTCCTGTAGCCCCCTTTCAGCCACTGTAAGGTCTCCCAGATTCTTCTCTCTTCCAGGCTGAACAACCCCAACTCTCTCAGCCCATCCTCATATGGGAGGTGTGCCAGCCTCTGACCATCTTCATGGTCCTCATCTGGACACGCTCCAACAGCTTGATGTCCTTCTTGTGTTGGGGGGCCCAGACCTGGACACAGTACACCAGGTGGGGTCTCACGAGAGTAGAGTAGAGGGGCAGAATTACCTCCCTTCACCTGCTGGCCACACTTTGCTTGATGCAGCCCCAGGATCTGGTTGGCCGCCTGGGCAGTGAGCATACATTGCCAGCTCATGTTCAGTTTTTCACCTACCGACACCCCCAAGTCCTTCTCCTCAGGGCTGTACTCAAGCCATTCTCTGCCCAGTCTGTACTTGTGCTTGGGATCCCCTCAACCCATGTGCAGGACTTTGCATTTGGCTTTGTTGAACTTGATGAGGTTTGCACAGGCCCCCCTCTCCAGCCTGTCCAGGTCGATCTGGATGGCATCCCTTCCCTCTAGCATGTTGACTGCACCACACAGCTTGGTGTCGTCAGCAAACCTGCTGAGGGTGCACTCGATCCCACTGTCCATGTTGCCAACAAAGATGTTAAATAGCACCAGTCCCCGTACTGATCCCTGAGGAAAGCCATTCGTCACTGGTCTCCATTCAGACATTGAGCCGTTGACCACAACTCTCTGAGTGTGACCATCCAGCCAATTCCTTATCCAGTGGGTGGTCCATCCATCAAATCCATATTTTTCCAATTTGGCCACCATGATGTTGTGCGGGACAGTGTAAAACACTTTGCAGAAGTCCAGGTGGATGACATCAGTTGCTCTTCCTTTGTCCACTGATGCCATAACTCCATCATAAAAGGCCACCAGATTTGTCAGGCATGATTTGCACTTAGTGAAGCCATGCTGGTTACCAGTCACCTCTCCTTCATTTTCCATGTGCTTTAGTAGAGCCTTCAAGAGGATTTGCTCAATGATCTTGCCAGGCACAGAGGTGAGACTGACTGGCCTATAGTTCCCTCGGTCATCTTTTTTACCCTTCGTGAAAATGGGGGTTATATTTCCCCTTTTTCAGTCAGTGGGAACTTCACCAGACTGCCATGACCTTTCAAATATGATGGTTAATGGCTTAACAACTTCATCTGCCACTTCCCTCAGGACCCGTGGATGGATCTCATCAGGTCCCGTGGACTTGTGCACTTTCAGGTTCTTTAGATGGTCTCGAATCTGATCTTCACTTACGGTGGGCAGATCTTCCTTCTCCCAGTTCTTACCTTCAATTTCTGCAACTTGGGCAGTGTGGCCAGAGCCCTTGCCACTGAAGACTGAGGCAAAGAAGTCATTAAGCACCTCAGCCTTCTCCATATCCCTCATGGCCAGGTCTTCAGTTTCCTTCTGGAGAGGGCCCACATCTTCCCTAGTCTTCCTTTTGTCGCCAATGTACTTGTAGAAGGTCTTCTTGTTCCCCTGTATGTCCCTGGCTAGATTTAACTCCATCTGGGGTTTAGCTTTCATAACTTCATCCCTGGCTGCTCGGACAGCCTCTTTGTGTAACTCACAGCTAACCCATTCTTGCTTCCACTCCCTATATATTTTATTTTTGTGCCTCAGTAAGTCCAGGAGCATCTTGTTCATCCACGGAGGTGTCCTGGTATTCTTGCCTGCCTTCCTCTTTCTTGGGATGCACTGCTCCTGTGCTTGCAGGAGATGGCCCTTCAATACTGACCAACTTTCTTTGTCCCCTCTTCCCTCCAGGGCTTTGTCCCACAACACTCTGCCAAGCAGGTCCCTGAAGATGTCGAAGTCTGCCCTCTTGAAGTCCAGAGTAGTGACCTTGCTATGCACCCTCTTTGACCCCTTGAGGATCTTGAACTCAACCATTTCACGGTCATTGCAGCCAAGGCTGCCCTTGAGCTTCACATTCCTCATCAGCCCCTCCTCGTTGGTAAGGACAAGGTCCAGAATAGCACCTTTTCCCATCAGTTTCTGTAACAGTTGGATAAGGAAGTTGTCATCAATGCATTCCAGGAACCTCTTAGATTGCTGGTGCCCCGCTGTGTTGTTCTGCCAGCAGATATCGGGGTGGTTGAAGTCCCCCATGACCATAGCTTGCAAATGTGAAGCTGTTTCTATCTGTTCATACAGGGCCTCATCCACTCAGTCTACATGGTCAGGTGGCCTGTAGCAGACCCCCACCACAACATCTCCTTCCCCTGCCTTCCCTTTAACCCTAAGCCATAAGCTCTCTGGAAGCTACTCATCCACCCCCAGGCGGAGCTCCATGGATTCCAGCTGGTCTCTGTCATAGAGGGCAACACCCCCTCCCCTGCCTAAAGAGTTTATACCTATGCTCCAGTCACGAGAGTCATCCCATCATGTCTCAGTGATGCCAATGACATCACAGCCCTGTACATCCATGCACGTCTGTAACTCCTCTTGCTTGTTACCCATGCTCCGTGTGTTAGTGTACAGGCATTTAAGTTGGGCCCCCGTTGTGGCTGGATTACCAGCTGGTGCTCTCTTCCTGACCTGTGATCCTACTCCAGGCTTGGGCATCCATTACTGTCATTGGCCTCGAAGTGGGATGGATTTAGGATCCCCTCCCGTGGCTATTCTAGTTTAAGTTGGAAAGCTTATTACCAAATACACTCTTCCCCTTCTCTGAAAGATGTACCCTGTCAGCCCCCAGAAGACCAGATTTCTCGAAGTGAGTCCCATGATATAAATAGCCAAAGCCCTGCCCATGACACCACTCCCTTAACCACGTATTGATTTTCTCAGTTTTGTCATCCCTTTCCCTCCCCTTCCCTTTAACTGGGAGGATTGATGATTTCATGTTTCTTCCTGTTGAATAGGAAGCTTTGTAGATCCTGATAAGAGGAGACATGAGACATACCCAGGGACATGCCCAAACTGCTCTGAAGTCAGACCCTCCTTCTACTTTGGGACTGAAAGCTGAAGTCCTCTCTGACAGAAGACTCCAAATGGAGGAGAAGAAAACCTCCTTTTCCAATGTAGCCCAGTGTACCAAGGTCCCTGGAAACCCTCACAGTCCAAGCACATGTCCCAGTGTTTTGCTGCATGTCAGAGGGTCCAGCCCTTCGGTGCCAGCTCTCCACCTACTCCATGCAGCAGAAGGCCCTGGGAGGGCTGAGTACTGGCTGAGGTTCCCCCAGCTGAAATATCCTACAATGACATTCGGAGAATATCGCCTTGCTGTTAACCAAGTTCCCTTAACCTCACCTTCCAGTGCAGCTGTGTTAATGTACAATTCTAATAAAATACTTAATTCAAACATGTAGTTTCAGCAAAGCAGTTACAGGTGATTGTGAAATACAGAAGTTTAAAAAAACCCAAAATAATAGAAAACCACAATCAAACCACTTAGGCTAAAAATAACCAGAAAGTTTTTCCTCATCCCTGTATCCCTCTGAACTGCTGTCCTCTCCTGGCAGGGTGCTACACAGAGCTTCCTTCTCCCAGCATACCTTATGCCTTGTTGCCTCTGTTAAGAGAGTCCTCCATGAGAAAGTCTGCATCAGAATGTACAGATTCCTAGTCCTCTGTAGGGGCTTCAGATTTTATCTCACAGTACTTATTCCTCCTCCAGAAGATAGTTTGGCCATTTGTCTTCATTAAAATAAGGACTGCTTCACTGCCTTGGAGATGTAAATATTTCTTCCTCAGATGGGTGGGACCTACCCTGACTGACTGGTTAACACTTCGTGGCCTCGAGAAGTTCCCTTTTCTTCCCTCTAGTGACTCACTGACATGTTTAACTATGAAATGTGTCATACACAGAATGTTGTATTTTGTAATAGTCTGTGCATTATCGACTTGTTGCACCCATTCATGTGGGATTAATACCCATAGAACACTGCTGGCATTTGGCTGAGACTGGACAAAACAGTAGCTGGGTGGGTAATCTCAAACATCTCTCTCGTAGGCAGACCAGATTCCGCTGGGCTGCACAGACAGATCCCAGAGATGTTACTTCCCATGCTATGCTATATTCTAAAAGAGACTACAACTCATCAAACCCTGCTGAAGCCGGACCTCTGTCCAGCAAGGAGAAGTTATCAATACGGTTTGCTGGGATGCGCGGTGTCCTAGCAAGAGGAGTGCTCATGGGAGGCACTAATGCCACCAGCACCCAAAGCAGTGTTCCCTGACCTCTCACAGTCTCCTACTGCATCTGTGGGAGATGAGACAAAGCATCATTTGAGACCGTCTCAGCTATGGAATCAGAGGCGATAGACCATGGGAAAGCAATGTGTAGAGGGTCTACGTGTATTTCCTAATGGGTTAGCAATGTCCCTTCCCTTTCAGCTGAGACCAGATGTCCATTCTAGCAATGGCTGTCACCCCTACAGTGGTTTTACAGCAAGTCAACGTGCAGTCAGCCAGCCACTTTGTGAGTCACTGTGTGAAAGCTGCTGAACATGCAGACTTCCCCATGCCAGAAAACAAAATGAGAGACTTTTTGAAGATTCTGGAGGAGGTCTTGAAACACTTCCTGATGATCCAGTTCAGTAAAGAGATGACTGGTCCCTGGGAGAGCTGAGAAATGGTCATGACTTTACAAACCAAGAGTTTTGTATCAACTGCTGTTGGTGGGTAATGGTGAGCAGAAGACCTTTAACTACATGGATCAGACTGAAGGCCAACTGACCTCTGAATTACTGTGCTTGCGCACTAAACCCTGCGATCTCTCTGAAACACTCCAGCGTAATTTCATCATCTGGTGATAGCGATGATAAAGACAGAGCATCCTAGGAATACATCTACACAAATAAGGCCTTGACAGAAGACACCTAGTTCCTGCTGCTGAAACAATTGTGCTACGGAGGCAAGCAGGACAGAGGCCCATGAAACCCTGTGATAGAGATGGATGCTGGCACCGTGTCCCCATGACAAACACTGTCAGCATTTATCGCAAAATTCCCAGCAGCAGCTGCAGCAATGACAGGACAAATAAGCAGTTAAGACAAGTCAGCAGGTGCAGTCAGTGAGCTGTCCAGTCTATCAGACTTGCGATAAACATCACTCACATCAGTGCAGCTCTACCGTAGGAAAGGTGGGGGCTGCCGTTTTACAGCATATTGTATTTGACTGACCATATGGCCCAAAGCCAAAGAATACTTCCTGAATGTCCAGGTACAATCCCCCTGTTAGACAGCGAGCCTTGCATGCCAAATGTGACTTTAAGGTGACTGGGTGGCTCATCAGGTCCAACTGTACAGCACAGTCAAGGAAGAAAGAGCATATCCAGCTTGAGGCTGGACAAACTGCCTATGGGGAGTCCTGCACGACCAGTTTTGCAGGGACAAAGGTCAGAGACAGTTAGCCAGATTAAATCAAAATAGTGTCCAGACAGCTGCTCATGCCAGGGCTGGATGAGGCTTCATCACACACTTCCACAGACAGGCCTGGAGGTTGCATTCAGCTTCTGCTCTGTCTGAGGCCTAGATGACACCACAGGTGACATGTCTTTGGCACATGATGCATTTTGAGGAAGCACAGGCATTTGGGATGTGAATCTGATAGAGCACTATGACCCAACTAGAGCAAAAATACTCTCAAGCAATATAATCAAAATGATAAATTAGCAAAAAGCAGTATCTACCCATCTGGAAGACTTTCAGGCAGCAACATATTTTAACTGAGCAAGCTAAGAGTAACTGAGCGTGCCAGGAACAGCAGCTAAGCCAGGGGAGTGGAGGGGCCAGAGTGCCCCTGTACATGCTGCAGAAGAGTCCTGTTGTCTCACAAAGGCTACAGCACCCATGGAAGGTGTGGGAGGCTCAGAAATGCCTGATTCTTGCGTCCAGCACAAGAAACAAGAGCAAGCCTAACTTCAGAGCCAGTTGGGTTTAGGACTACTCTGGTGAGAGCTTTGTCATCTAAACAGAACTTGAATAAGTGTTCCCTGAAGCAAGGACCAGAACACAGAATCCCACTTCTACCCTCTCTTTTACTCTCTGTTATTCTGAGAACCGTATTTCTTGCTGCGTAGCAATCTCATTGCAGTAGCTGAGAGTGCATCCAGAGCTGGTTTGGACATTCTCCTAAGGAGTGGTTGTAAGTTTTTTTGCTTCCAATAGAGAACGAATGGAACTGTAAATCTCTGCTTTCCTAATCTTGTGCATTCCTACAGTCCTGGTGGGGTCTATAATACACAGGACAACGGTGGCCTCATTTCTGCAAGAAAAAGAGAAGAATAACGGGACATTTTCTGGCTCGGACAATGAAGTTTTTGTCCTGCAATGGGCTCTGCAATGATACTCCAGATCCTTTCTCAGCCAGCAGCCAGGATCACACTGTGCTGTTTTACTCAAAACAAAGTTGCTCTTCTGCAAAGAATTGGTCATTGGAGGAACTAGAATAAAAGGAAACCACGGAGAGCTGTGACTCCATGCCCACCATGCTACCTACCCCACACTGCTGCTAGGCACATTCAAGGCAAGACCCTCAGAGGTTTCCAGAGGGACCAAGAAAAGCTTTTAAACCCCCAGACAGTTCTTTCCATTCCCACTTGCTGTCCTTGCTCCTGTTCTGTTTACAAGTTAAAACCAGCTAAGACTGTTTTAACCCCTGCTCCTGTCTGTATAGGGGCTTTGAGCGTTTCCAGCCCACCACCACAATCACATGGATCCTGCAGGTGATGCCTGATTTGGGATGTCATGTCATTTCCCATGGCTGCTGAATGCAGTTATTAAATACTGAGGGTGTGCTATTGCACACAGGAGAAGCTTAGAAGGGAAAACAACCTGATCCTGCATGGATGAACAAGGAACTCCTGGACAAACTCAAATATAAAAAGCCTGCAGAGAGTGGAAGCAAGGACAGGTAACTTGGGAGGAATACAGAGAAATTGTCTGAGAAGTCAGGGATCGAGTTAGGAAAGCCAAAGCCCTGATAAAATTAAATCTGGCCAGGGATGTCAAGGGCAACAAGAAAAGCTTCTACAGGTATATCGGTGATAAAAAGAAGACTAGTGAAAGTGTGGGCACTCTCCAGAAGGAAACGGGAGACCTGGTTACCCAGGATGAGGCTTTGAGCAATCTGGTCTAGTGGAAGGTGTCCCTGGGAGAAAGAAGAACTGCCCACTGTAGGAGAAGATCAGGTTTGAGGATGATCTTTAAGGTCCCTTTCAACCCAAATCATTTTACAATTCTATGATTCTGTGAAGTGACCTCTGGAAGTCTCCAGTCCAGCTATTCACTTCATGGAGGATCACTGCTAACAAGAGATCAGGTCAGCCACAGCTTTGTCTAACCACGTTCTGAGATCTCCCAAGGATGGAGAATCCACCACCTCCCTGGTCAGCCTGTGCTGTAGATATCCCGCCTTCCTAGAGAAAATTGCTCTCCTGACTTCTAACCTGGACCTACCAAGCACAATGTGGCTATTGGCCCTTGTTATGGTGTCTGTAACTTTTGTGAGCAAAGCAAAAAGCTGCCTGACGTTATGGAGAAAGCGAGTCCAGGCCACCTACCTTTCTGGGATAGAGTTCCTGTGAACAGAGATTTTATCACATAAAAACCAGGCTCTGCATCTTACTGGTTCTATCTGACCTCAGCCCAGTGCATGTGAGTAAGGGTCCATCACCATGATGGCTCCAAACCGAGTTTAATCACCTCCTCACCCACCTCTGAATTGTAGGGGGTACAGGGTATCTAACACCTACTGATCTCCCCAGCTGTGCAAGCAATGATGTCCATGAGCCAGAGCAGACTATGCTTGACAACAAAGGCAGTGTTTAATGGTAATGTGCCTTCTGGAGCGTCCCATGAGACACCAGTGCATGAAACTCAGGTTAATAATGACTTGCCCAAGTTCTGGGCCAAAGGCTTCTGCAATAAAACACATCAGTCCCTGAATGGACTGTGAGGCACACTGTGACAGCCCATGGCTCTCCTTGCATCCACAGTGAGTCAGAACGAGGAACGTCATGGTCATTCCTGATGGCTTCAACTATGCTGTGAACAAGGTGATCTCCTACTGTCCTCTCCTCCCTTGTCATTCTTTCTGCTAAAGAAATCTGGTTTTGCTGGTCACAAGTCTCTGTTTTGCAATGATATTCTGAGCTTACGATGAGAAAAGCAGGTAGACACGGAGTCTTAGGTAAGCTGGAGGTGGTACAAGTTTGACAGGTCTTGAGCAGCTGATAAGATCATGAGTCAAGTTTGCTTCTCTACTAGCACGACAGTGAATAAAACACACAAATATAGACTGAAAATTCTGTCTTTGATGTCCCATTACATGTGTTTTTCTTCCCTGTTCTCCATGGGCAAGCTGACTCTGACTTGAGCAACTTTTCAGTTAATCATTTCTGTTTTCCCTTAATGGTGCTTTAGTGATTCATGATATTCTATCAAACTGCTTTACATATTTGTACATATATAGACATAAATATCTCCAGCTAAAGGGAAAGAAAACAAGGAACGTGGTAAAAATTACATCCTTAACAGTGTTTTATATTCTAAAACATTTGTGGCAGGGGTGTTTCTACTTTTGTGATGGGTTAGCCCTTGACTGGTGGCCAAACCACACACCCACTTATGCAATTCCCCCCCCTCCCGAGCATAGGGGAGAGAATTAAGGGGGTAAAGGGAAAAAAGGACTCGTGGGTTGAGATAAGAACAATTTAATGACTAAACTCAAATAATGTTGAAAATAATCCTATATACAAATATACAGATGAGTGACACACAGTGACACTGCCCCCCACCCAATGACCAAGGCTCAGCCTGTTCCCGGCTAACGATCCCGGAGCAGGGAGAGTCCCGAAACCGCACTCACGGAGCAGAGAGAACAGTCCGAGCGTCCCAGACCCAGAGCTGACTGGGGTGGGGGGGGAAAGCCTTGGGAGAGCGACCACCTGGAGCGAGATGACCCGGAGCAAAAGAGATCCGGAACCAAAAAGGCCGATCTTCCAGAGTGTCCTCACCTCTATACTGGGCATGACGTGTGTGTTATGGGAGAGATTATTGGCCACTCTGGGTCTCAATCCTGAACCTAAAATCAAATCCTGGGCTGGTAACTGGGGCTGTGCCCCCTCCCAGCTTCTCCGGTCTGCTGACCTTGGCAGCCGCGTAAACATCGCTTTTTATCAGCTTTCTTCTGAGCACAAATCCAAACCACAGCCTCTTGCTAGCTATTATGAAGAAAGTTAACTCTTTCTCTGCTTAACCCAGGACAACTTTACATTCTTTGTCTTTTGTGAAAGCTTCAGGTGCCTTCTAATGGTCAGAATTAAGATAGCAGAGGATCAGAAGACTAAATCTTCTTATTATTTTCTTTCACAGTGTCATATAAATTCCTTTGACTCTGGGCCTACCTTGTCATCAAAATCAACTTGAGAGACTGTACTGCTGGAGTGACACTTTTACTGGAGCCCCCACCCTCACTTACCATTTGTGAAGGTGTTCACATAGTACCTTCGGCCCTGGGGAGACATATAGCTCTGCCAGCCGGGGGGAAGATGGCCATTCAAGGTATCTTCTCCTGTCTGAGGAGTTGCCTTTCTGGGTTTCTGCTGAGAAAAGAAGAAAAAAACCCAGCCTGTTAAGTCAATATCTAGATCATGTAAAGTCTAACCAGACACACATCTGGAAAGGGACCATGTGGTTTGGCATTCTAGAGATTGCAATACACCCAAAGACTTTCAGTCCATTTCTCCCATCTGTTCTAGTTTCATCCAGAACGTGAAGCAACCTTTCCTTGGAGGTCGTACACAGAACATTCTTTGGGAGAGAAATGAAACCCCCTTGTATTTGCTGTCCCATGAGCACACAGACCTGTCCAAGAAAATGACTTTGTTAAGCAGTAAAATGCAAAGCATAAAATAATCAAGTGTCTGAGAAAGAAAGGCACGCATCTGGCACTCATTTACCTTCATGTGGATATACTGGTGGGTCAAAGCACTGGTTATGGAGGTGCTGCCCCAGTTCAATTTACAGGAGCACCATCACCTTCAGACACTTTCAAGAAGAAACACCACAGAGCCATGTTGCATATAGGAGTAGCATGCTGAAGTAAATTTATCAGTATGCTGATTACACACTAATAATGCATGTAATTAGCAATGTATACATTACTGATCTAGATGTTATCTGAATCTGTATCATCCCGATACAGGATCACTAGGATCCGGATTACTAGGAGTGATTCAGATCATTAGGAACAGCAGGAGATGAGCATCATGCTGTCACCTGCTCTCCAGGCACACACAGAACTGCTCTCACGGTTCAAGTGCCATCTCAGCTGTACATCTCATCACCAACTCAGCTGCAAGCCTCCATGCAGGTTCAGTGTGCAAGGAAAAGAAAGAAGTGAGGCTCAAGTGCAAGTCAATGTTTGCACTGCATTGCATCACCTGAACTACTTCCCTCTTACAAATAACTCTGGTGGTTCCTTGGCAGCTTGGGATTGGGATTTACAGCAGCTGCTTCATGTGAAACTGGCAAAGTTAATCCCAAAGGAGGCATCAACCCCATCTGGTCCCTTCAGCCAGGAATGCTGAATAAGGCAGAGAGATTAGTTGCATGGCCAAAGATTTCCAGTTGCAGCCATAGAGGGCTGCAGCTATGAACCCAACAGCTTCCTCCTGGCTCACATCCAGAGAGCTCCACTTCACCTTCCCACATTCCCTAAAGCAATCCAGGCATGCAATGTACTAATTGTTTGTTTGTTTCTTTGCATTGCTTTCAAAGGAAGAAATACAAAAGAACAAGGAAAAACTGTGTGTAATTGATTTATTTACCCCATGGAAGCTAATCTCTATCCAGGAAAGGCTTTCTGACACAGTGGGGGACAGGTCTGAAGCGACTGCACTCGATTCACAAGCAGCCATGTCCAGGGGACAGGCAGAGTTTCAGCATTTCACTGCATATAGTGTTCAAACACTGACAGACATGAACAGCACCATCAGAAAGAGACCTGTGATGTGTCCTTCTCCTACACAGTCTGAGTAGAATTCCAACTCTGATCCAACCCAGAATAAAAGGGAGATTTAATGATTTTGGAGCCAAAAGTCTATTTTACGTTTCATTTCTCTTTCAGTCAGCTCTGATTACAGTGGCTCTCAAGACGCATGGAACTCAAGAAGGATCTTGCGCTTGTGCCTCATCAAGTGCACTTACACAGAGAGGCCCCAGGCTGCAAAGCAGCTGTATGGTCCCAAGGCCAGATGAGCTCTGCCCTGCCACTGCAGCACTGATGGAGCCTATGCTGGTTCAGGTTTTAGCTCCCCTCCTTGAGTAAGATACAGGTGGGGAGACTCAGCAGGCCCAACATGAATTGAACCAGTTACCTTGGAGGATACGAAGGGACTTTGCCAGACCAGTGGACCTGTGTGTGGCACTGACACACGCTTTTCTCACATGGACCTTACAAACAAAAGCTGTTTTGTGCAAACCTCCTTTTGGTCCTGCTCAGTTCCTCTGACCTGACAGGCAGGGGAGCTTTTCCACCTTCCATCTCTCTCAGACACCCCTCTCTACAGTTTCACCTAACGTCATCGAACACTGGGAAGAAGAAAGAACTCTTGGCAAGAGCATGTCTGACCAGCGCGGTCACCCAGTAAATGCAGTAATAACTAAGAAGGCGGTTTGTTGATGTCTGTCTCCAGGACCATCTCTTGAGGGGCTGTCCTTGCACCTTACACATACACAGTCCTTGTCCCATAGTAGGTCTGGTGAGAAAGCCAGAGAAGGTCAGATCAGAAGGGAAAGCATCATAGCCCCAAGCTATTTTTTGAACCATAAGACCAGTCTATCTCCCAGCATATTCCAAGGGACAGCATAGAGTGCTGGGACAAATCCTGGGACAGCTCCTCAGCTCTCTCCATCACAGGGTTAATGGATCCCCATTGTTTGCAAAAACAGACTGAAGAAAGAAGAAATTCTGCAGTGTAGGAGTATACCAGCTCATGAAGAATTTGGCAGCAGCTTTGGTCTCTTAGATTCACCACACAAATCTCTGGCCTTGAAGATAACAAAGTTACACTAGACTATCTCTGCTGTGCATGATCATCTCATAAAGAGGAATTTGGATAATCCAGCCCTGGCACCTGTTCCAGAATCTAGAAGGTACAGAATTTCACACATTTTTACTGCATGCTTGCCATTTCTGGCCATAACACTTTCTTTCCCTTCTGGAACCCAGCTCTTTCAGCCTGTCCTCATAGGGGAGGTGCTCCAGCCCTCTGAATAATTTTGTGGTTCTCCTCTGGACTCTCTCCAACAGGTCCATGTCTTTTTTATGTTGGGGTCCCCACATCTGAACACAGTACTCTAGGTGGGGTCTCACGAGAGCAGAGTAGAGGGGGAGAATCAC
>WKFP01014790.1:585371-622239 GCA_011057875.1 Pterocles orientalis | reverse complement strand
TACCGAGTAGATCAAGACTAGGTTCACCTCACTTTAGGGGCCCATGGCATTATTTCATTTCACACGGTCAGAACTAGTACCCTGCAAGGACAGATCCCGCTGGTTTTCTTACGGGAAGCTCGGCAATTGCCCTAACATCCTTTGAGTCACATTTTCAGTGGTGCTGCAGGTGTCCCTGATGGACTGCGGGATAAAAAGAGGTCTTTTAGAGACAGGTGCAATGGCTGTACTCTTAAACAAAGGCTATGCCAAGAGACAGATGTAGACAGTATAGAGTGGACACTAGCAAAAGTTGGATGGAAATAGTACAAAAAGACCAAAGTTAAACCAATGTTTTAGCTATAGTCCCTGTCAAAATGCGTATCACTTCAAAAAAGCACATGAGCATTATGTTTAGCAGTTACTAATTCTATTTTTGAGTGACTAATATTTCTACCTTTCCTTCTGATTTTGTCAATAAAAAAGAATTGTGGGCACAATAGTCCCCATGAACGACGGTCAGGAGGACTGAATACCAGGAAAAGCCCAGCACTGTCAAATGCAGAAGTTGCTGTAACCAATGGGGCAATGGTTGGCTCGGATGTGCGTGGAGTATGGATGTGTGGATCTCTTCTTTCTGGTTTTAGAGGGGAATGTGATCCTAAACAGCAGCTCACTATTGGGCAGGACTTTATCCCCCCATGGGGACTGCAGAGAAAGATCCTCTGGATGCTGGGACTACTTCTGAGTTAGAGCCCCTAACTTGTCCCAATGCAATCCCCTCCCACACGCACTTGAACTCCCACTCCTATAGCAGCTCTGCTCCAAACTGAGACTGTATGGGGGAAAGAGGAACTGAAAAAGGCATAGCGGAGGAATCAAAGAAGAAATGAAACCTGGCTGCATCCTGTACTCCTTGGCACCCTATGCTCATTGAAGCAAAGATACCAGGAGGCTCTGGGATAGATGGTGTGGGGCAGTAGCATACGGTGCTGGGCTGTATAACGCATCACAGATTAAGTACCTCATAGTTTTGGCACACTGAGCAGCACATCCTTTCAGAAATGAGAGTGCCCTGGAGGCCATGGTGGCAGCATATCATCCCTTCTCTGCCACAACACGAGATCTGAGTAACAGGAGAGCCTTTCGTGCTCTGTTTTTCTCAGCAGACACAACCCTGTCCTAGCCAGACCCTCTGCAGTCCCTTCTGGAATCAGAACAGTTAAACTGGAACCACGTTTTCACATCCATGTGGGAGTTCGGGCTAACCTGGCATGTAATGCCAAGCATGTAATGCCAGGCAAATCCTGCTGCTGAGGCAAGACAGATGAGCACCAGGAGCTGGCACAGGGCTGGGAAGCGGCTGGCAGACGAAGTCTGAGAGCCCAAAGGTGCTGCGGGAGCAGCCCTGCAGCTGGGCATCAAACTACCCAAACCCGGCTCCTGCGGGACACACCCTGTGCCCTGCCACATGGCACGAGGAAAGGGAGGCACTGCTGCTTGCACACCTCTTCCTTAGACAGCTCGACAAGACTGTGCCACCACTTCGAGCTTTCGTTCCTATTTTTAGAATTATTGTCAGGATACTTTATGAGAAAGGTTAGGGTTAGGACACCCGAGGACTGGCTACATGGAGAGGAGGTTTGATATCGCAGAGAGTACTATGAAGCAGCAAAAACAGAAGAGCAGACAGTGACTGGAAGTTGAAAGTAGACAGGCTCAGACTGAAAAATAACCTGCCAATCATGAGGATTAAGTATCGGTAGGAAAGGCTTACCAGGGGGCTGTGCACTTCTTTTAGTTCCTCCATGGAGATTAGGTGTCTCTTTCTAGAAGATTGCTCTGTTCCAAACACAGAAAAAGACGGGACCCCAAAGCCCCTGACCTGGTGGTGCAGAAGCTGAGGTTGGGTGGGCTAGCTATCCCTTCTGCCTTCTAAAACTTGCAGCTCCCACAGTGCCTTTGAGCTGAGAGAAACGCTGATGCCACTCCCCCCACTGTCACTTCTGGGAGTGTCACCAGCTGCTGTATCGTGGTGGTGGACTGGCCGATCTGGACCTGAAAAGGATGTCTGCAACACACCGTTGAGGAAACAGGAAATGTGAACAATGTGAGCAGAGCAGAGAATGTGTGACCCCAGTGAAATCCTCCTGTGTCTGTATTTGCTGCCTGGAAAAGGGACCAAACTATCTCTCAAAACATCCAAAATGAAGAACTTCCCTCCTATGAGGTTTCCTGGGACCAGAAGTCCATACAGCAGGGGGACACACAGGGGTAGACAAGAGCCAGCAACTCAACAGCCCTCATTCTCCATGCGATGGTTTTCATTTGATGTCTGCAGAAACACAGGGACAAGATTCTCCTGATATATGCACAGCAGAAAGGAACCAGAAACGCGCAGCAATTGCAAAAGGCAACTCAAAGCAGAGAGGGCACTGGAGCTCTTCAGCACTAAACCATGCACCAGAGAGCTTGCAAAGGCAAGCATATGAAATCAGAACACATCTATGGGGTTAACCCACCTAGTCCAGGACACTGGCACTGACAAGAGGCAGAAGAATGTGCTTTTTAGGACACAGAACATAAACCTGACCATTGCCTGTGTCCCATTCTCCCAACATCCAGAGGCATTGGTTTAGGGACGGCAGGGAGAGGAAGACAACCAGTGTGGGCAGGACAGCATCACAACCTACCCAGAGGTGACACTCTTGACCACAGAACAATGTTTCATCTGTGTGCTGTTAAGCACAAATTGTCTAGAAGTGTGTCTGAAGATACTGACAATGGGTCAGACATCCTGGATGCTCAATGCAAAGAAGAGCCCCAGCTATGGCCTGCAGGTTGAAGCTCTCAGGGGCTCAGACCAGGGCAGCAGGTCAAGCAGGGCGGCAGTGGGGCTACCTCTCCTGCTCCACCTCTTCTGACTTTCTGACTATTTTGGTTTTTGCTTCTTTCTTGTTCTTCTTGATCAAGTTAGCAGCAGCCCAAGTCATCCTGTTCCAGACTACCTGGGAATGTGATCCCCTCCCAATGGAGGCAAAAAAGAAACCCAAAAAGGGCTTTTTGCTGCTAAGTGAGATAACGGGGAGTGAAGGAGCTGCACACATGAGCCTGTCCCATGCTGAATGACCCCCTGAAACAAGTTCAGCCTTGCTCAATAGAGGAAAATCGCTTCCCATTTTCAAACTGCAGGAAATCCCCATCCCCAATCCTCTTCAAAGAGGGATCCGAGGGAGGAAACATCTGTGCACTTAAAAGCCTGAGCTCCCTGAAGATGTGTTAGCTCACATTGCACTCAGACGAGTGCAGCCTGCAGGTTCTCCTGAATGCACAACCCAAGGTAAAGCAAAACAATCCCAAAACCACAAATGCAGGTCCTGAGCAACCTGATCTAACTCAGAACAGGGGGTTGGACCAGAGACCTCCACAAGTCCCCTTGAATTTTAATTCGTCTATGATTTTATGATCCTATTTCAACAGAGCATCCAGCCTTGGAGCAAACAAAGAGGATGCCTCTAGCTGTGGGAAAGGTTTGAATTAAATGCAGCATCAGCACACTTACCTGCTGTTGCCTCTCGCGCAGTCACCCTGCACTTCTGCTGAGATCCAACAGCACAAAGAAAGGCTACAGAGTCCTGCTAAGCAGCTCCTCTGCAGCGTCCTGCCCGGTGCTGGAGGATTGCTGGACGGAATGTGCAGGGGAAACTCCCTCCAAGAAGCAATGCAAGGACACAGCAGGGAACAACTGCCAGAACATGAACCCGCACCAGAACAGCCTGTTTTCCTGCAGGGGAAAACTTGCTCTGTGCTGACATTACTGAGCTTATATTTCTATCTAACTGCAGTTTTTGTAAATACCTAACTTGGCAAAGGTGTCTGTCAACCCAAGGGTATGAAGCAGAAACAAGGCAGAGATGGTGCAGCCGAAGAAATGGTGTCTGTGTTTGAACACAGCTGATGCTGCAAGGAGCATTTGCTAGTGAGAGAACCCCACGGAAGACCCTCGGTAGCAGAGACGCCTACACCAACACTCACATCCATCCACATTTTGCATGAAGACCCCAGCACTGAGCAGTGCCCCACAGACTCTCCCCAGGCTGGGTACAGCATTTCAGCACTAACTGTGCCCTGGCAAAGGGGAATTTCCGGGGGCAGCACTGTCCGCCCCCAGCATTACCCGCAGTCTCTCTCTCTAGTACTTTGAGTCATTCTGTATTTTGTTCATTTTTATGCAATCTTTCTTGCTCAACATTTGGTTTCCATGGAGCCACATACACTGTGTGAAACAGAATTTATATTTAGAAAGTGGAGCAGGCCATATGACCCATCCCGGTTGTCATGGCAATCAGCACAGCTCCCCTTTGGCTGAATCTGGTGGCACATGGCTGCTGGGGACACGCTGCCTTCCCTGGGTGGCCCTGTGGGCACTGCCTCTGTAGCAGACACACAGCAAGACACTGCCCCTCCAGCCCCCCCTGCCCAGCGGCCAGCCCTGTTCTTCTTGGGGCACCGTGCCCCCTCTCTGCCCAACCTTATGCAACACCAGCCCTCTCCTTCGAGGAGAAACAGCCCCTTTGCCTGTGCCAAGGGTTAGGGCTTCCCAGGGCTCTGCCTGCACTGCCAGGCTGGAGGCGAGGGCTGAGCTATGCCCAGCACATACCCCACATGCCAGTCTGGCAAGACAGCTCTCATTTTGCCCAGTTTTAAAAATCTGCCTGCCCTAATAAGTCTCCTCTGTGCCATGCCAAAGTCTTCTTCACCCCTTCTTCCTCCTGAATAACTTCAGCATCTCTGTGCAGCTCCTGTTTCCTCGGATGCAATCTCTACCACCTTCCTCTCAACCCACCACAGCTGTGACCAGGAGGAGGGCCAGGTGGCCCTTGTGCACAGCTCTCTGCTCTGGGGTCAGCTCTCCTGTAGCTCCGCACCCCTCTCTTTCCCTTTCTGAAATGCTGTGTGATGCTTCCCACCCAGCTCCGCCTTCCCTGCTGAGGGCTTGCTCTCCCAGACAGCTCCACAGCTGCCAAAATCCTCCCTCCTCTCCCACCCAGGTCCCTGGGTGCAGTGCAGGCATGTGCCCAGGATTCTGCTTTAAGGTAATATCCATGAATAGCACTGTGTTTGCAGAGAATTAGCCTTCTGGGACTGGTATATTTTTCTCCGCCTGTACCCTAAACTGGTGAAAACCAAACTGTTTTTGAAGGATGCATGACCCAGAGAGACAGACTTGGATGATGTTTTCTGGCTCAGTGTTGTGTGAGAGACCAAAATGGGTGGGAAGAGAAATGCTCTGATCCATGAATGCTGCCTAGACCCCTTCAGAGCAGGGGCTGTCCAGCTGGAGGTGAAAAATCCCGTAACTCCAGTGCAGCTCAGTCCTCTCCCTTCCTTCTCAACGTGTGGCTGGGGCACAAAGCCATGTAAGGGGCCAGAAGCCACAGCACTGAGCTGCCGCTGAGCCTGTCCCCTGTGGTGGGTCCCATGGGAGCCACAGCACCAGGTCTGGTCCAGATCTTGCTGCAGATGATGCTCACTCCTCTGCAGAGCAGCAGTCCAGGGAGGTGCTCTGCAATGGCTATTGACTTTTTTGACTAAGGAGAGGGAAGCTGGGCAGGTGTAAGAAATAGGAAGGATAAGAAAGATGGGGCTGGGGGGGGGGAAGATTCAGCGTGGGGAAAGAACATGGGAGCAGGGAGGGTGATTGGCAAGAACGAAAATAAAAAGCATGTGATGGCTCCCAATTTGAGGGGCAGCAGATGTGGCAGGATGGTGAGTGCAGTTTGCAGAGGAGAGCCCGGCTGCTGGCTTTCTCGCCTCTCGCTCTGCCTGAGCTCTCAGCACCCTCCCACATGAGATCATCACTTTCCTGTGCTTCCTTTCCAGTGTGCTCCCAGCCTGTGCAAGTGCTACCCTGTGACAGTGTTCAGCACTATCTGACAAGGGCGAAGAGTCCTGGTGCTGAATTAGCAACCGAGAAAGGGGAAATGAAGTACCACCCTGACAGCAGGTGCTGAAGACCTTGAACAGCCAGATGGGAATGGTGACAGGCTGTCGAGAACATGGTGACCTTGGCTTCATGCACAGATGTGTCCCTCCAAGTATAATGCAGAAATACCCACAGGGAGCTCCAGAGTCACCCCCTAGGAAAATACAAGGTTGTTTTTCCTTTCTGTGCTAATGGTCAAAAAGTAATTTAATGGACAAATCTGTCCTGTTCCCTTTGAGCAGCTCCTCCCAGCTGCTGTTATCCAGCGAGGCAATGTGTGGAATGGACAGGAAGGAAGGGGACCGGATGGGAAGGAAGCTGTGGGTGGTCACATCGGGCAGCAGCAAGGAGCTGGCACTGCCGGGTGAAGCTTCTCCAGCGTGGCCTGGGGAGGCCAAATGTGCATTTGGCCAGGGAGGAGTCAACCAGGCAGATTGCTGTGATGAAGGGCTCAGCTCCATACACAATGGAGCACAGAGGAGCAGTAACAGCAACATCAGGGACAGCAATGGGTGGGGAACTGTGATAACCTAATCCCACAAACAGAGCACCCTGCCCGGAGCCTCCCCCGGGCATCAGAGCGGTCAGCCCCATTGTCTGGGGTGAAAACCATCACTATAGAAGGAAAGACTCTCTAGATCATCCGACAGACTGATACTGCCTCTAGGGGTATGGGACTCATTATGGGATGCAGGGAAGGAGCATTTTGGGATGATACAAGAGAAGGGATGGTTAGGGGAAGAAACAAAGGTGGGGGAAGGGAGGAAACCACTGTGGGAAAACAGAGGAGTAAGGGAATGGAAAGGAACTAGTCCCATGTAAATGGGCAACTGGTTATCACATTCATCTGTGCATGCCTTGAGTCTGATCGCTGCAGTGTGTCCTGTCTTCTTAATAATCCATTTGTAACTATTCTCCTGGGTAAGGGCCTCCCCATCCAGTATGCGTGTGCATGCATGGAGATTTCATTAGTGCCAGCAACCAGAGTGGGGACCACAAGTCATAGGGGCTGGTGTGTTTGCAGTGTCAGCAACTGGAGATGCTGGAGTACTGGTGTATCATGTGGGTGCACATCACGCTGGACGAGCCGGGTATCAAAACAGCCATGTCTTGTCCAGACACTGGAGAGACCAGAAGGTCTTTGAGCTGCTACTGGACGGACCAGGAGATCCAAGTCAATTACTGTAGGGACCATAAATTCTGGTTGTTGACTGAGACCCATTGGCTCATGCATGTGTTTGCGTCAGGTGAAAGGATCCATGGCTCTGCTGCCAGGTGGACATGGTATCTACCTCCAGTTACTGGAGGGATCTTCAGTATGTGTCTGTGCATGTGCTGGTGTGTCCAAGGAGGTTTGCGAACCAGCAACTGGAGTGGGGCTGCAGTCTCAGGGGCTGCATGACCAGGTGACAGCAACCTGGGAGACCGGGATCCAGGGCCAGCTCCTGGACAGACTATCTCAGGCCACTTATTGGAGGGCTCCACACTGTATATATGTATGCATTCACCACTAACAGACCTTTATCCTTTTTCATCCAGGAAGGGGAACAGGATGAGGCTGTTGGTGCCATTTGTGAGAGTGCTGAGCGTTTCTGTCTGTGATGATCTGTGCAGCTGGCCATGTGCATACATACAGAAGAACTGTGCACATGAGTTTGTGCTGTATGCTGTTGGGAATACATGCTTAGCCTCACTGGTGGCTGGACCTGGGGATATGGAGTTGTGGCAGATGCCTGTAGTGAGCTACTTGATTCAGCAGCCCTTAACACAGTTCACGTGCACTTCCCAGCCCTTGGTATTTGTCTTTCCAGGTGCTGATGTGGAAGTCAGTTAGCTGAGATGGAATAATCCCAGCCCAAAACAAAGCTAAGCGATAATGAAGAGAGATACCTCACATGTGCCTGTCCACTGTTACAGCCCTGGGAGAGTGTTGCAGTGTATCTCCGCATTCATGCCTTCGTGTGGAAGCTTGGCTC
The DNA here is from genome assembly GCA_011057875.1 of Pterocles orientalis. Taxonomy (NCBI): domain Eukaryota; kingdom Metazoa; phylum Chordata; class Aves; order Pterocliformes; family Pteroclidae; genus Pterocles; species Pterocles orientalis. The sequence goes on along the minus strand of WKFP01014790.1, from coordinate 614,298 downwards.
TGCAGCACCAGTTTAAGAAAAACCATCCCACATGATGTCTGCCTAAACTCTTAAAGCACAGGGTACTGAAGAGGAAAGAGACAGATCTCAACATCAACCTGTGGCCTTTGAGACCCTCATGTGAAGTCACAGTATGTACCATACAGAAGTTAAAAGGCAAGTGCAAGAATGTCAGGAAGGACCAGGCTGGTACCTCTCACCGGTTCCCAAGCACAGCTGTGTCCCTCAAACACGGAGCAATCCCTCCTGCCCAGCAGTCCATTTTCCTGCAGCAGACAAGGAGTTTCTCTGAAATATCTGCAGTCCTTTTTCCTCTTCCCAAAGAGAAACAAAGAAGTTAGCACTCTCCCATTCATCTTTTTTTCTTTTCAGCACCATTGATCCTTGCTGTTCAGAGAGTTAACATTTGCCATCTCCACATACGGACTGTGGAGGTCTGGGAATGGTTCATGTGCTGGTGTACAGCCAGCTTGGGTCATCAACGAGCAGCATGCCCAGTGCTCTGCCCTGCTGCCTTTCTGTCATTGGGAAATGAAGCCACACTGTCTTCCTACCATGACGTCTCAAAATAACAGGATGTGGCCAGCTGAGACAAAGCTGATTTCTCAAGAGATCCAGAGCTGATGGTAGCACAGTTTCATGTTTCTGTGTCCAAGCTCTGCATGCTGCTGCATGCACTTGGCTCACCAAGATATGTATCCTGGGTTAAGCAGAGACAGAGTTAACTTTCTTCCTAATAGCTAGCAAGAGGCTGTGTTTTGGATTTGTGCTCAGAAGAAAGCTGATAAAAAGTGATGTTTACAGTTGTTGCCAGGATCTCAAGGTCTTTCAGCTTCCCTCCTCCCTGCAGACAGGGGAGGGGGGCTGGGAGGGAACACAGCCTCGGATACTAGCCTAGGATTTGATCTTAGGTTGAGATTGAAACATAGAGTAGCAAATAATCTATCCCATAACATACACGTCATGCCCAGTATAGAGGTGAGGACCCTCTGGAAGATCGTCCCTTTTGGTTCCGGATCTCTTTTGCTCCGGGTCATCTTGCTCCAGGTGGTCGCTCTCCCAAGGCCTTTCCCCCCCCACCCCGGTCACCTCTCGGTCTGTGATGCTCAGACTGTTCTCCCCTTTCTGTGAGTGCGGTTTCGGGATCGTTAGCCGGGAACAGGCTGAGCCTTGGTCATCAGGTGGGGGGCAGCATCACTGCGTATCACTCATTTGTATATCTGTATAGAGGATTATTTTTAATATTATTGTAGTTTAGTCATTAAATTGTCCTTATCCCAACCCATGAGCCCTTTTTCCCTTTACCCCTTTAATTCTCTTCCCTATCCTTGGGTGCGGGTGGGAATTGTGTGAGTGGGACAGTTTGACGTTAGCTGTTTGAGTCACAGCCCCATCCCCTCAATAGGAACGGAGACCTGGAGCTCTGCCACTGGCTGCCATGAGCTGCCTCTCCTGGATCCTAAGACAAGGAGAGTTATCACACCATGGCTTGGCAGAGTGGGAACAGGCAGGAGAAGACAAAAGCCTGGGGATAAGGCAGCACCAGCTCCCCAAGAGCTCTGGGCTGGATGTGCCCCATGGCACAGCAGCCCAGGAGGAGGCAGGAGCCCTTCCTCCCCTCGCCCTGCTCCGGAGGGACGTGCCCGCTCTGTCTCTGACATCAGCGTCTGGTACAAGGCAGAGCACCAGGGCCAAGCGCTCTGAAGGGCTTTGTTGTCCCAGGCGGCCAGGGACAACAGGGCTATTGTTGAGCAAACCTTGTACTGTAGGAGTCACCCCCAAGAGCCCAGAGAGTCACAAGGCCAGGTCAGGCCAGCTGCAGTGTTGCTGCTTGTCTGCAGTTTGGAATGACACGCCGCAGGGACGGATCTCCCTCTGAGCGACCACAGAGAGCGGCACACCAGCAAGATGGTCAGAGGCCCAAGAGGCAGCCAGGGAGCTGGGGGCCTGCTGCTTGCTCCAGGAGCTCTGCACTGGAAAGGTTACTGGAAGCAGTTAAAAAAAGGAAGTTGTCACAGCCACCCAAATTCATGGTCTGACCCCTCTCCCTTGGCTGCTGCATGGAAAAGGGGAGCAGAGAATACACCCACAGCAGGCCTGAGCAAGCAAAGAGCTGGGCAGCATGGCTGTTTTCTGTGCTCCTAGGGCCCTGAATCAGTGCAGCTGATTTTAGAGAAATGAAACATCTGGGAATAACACCAAATATTTTTCTATGGGGCCTCCAGCCCATGCACTGCAGCAAAGCTCAGCCTGGCTAAGTGCTCTCTGCTGCACACACTGACACAACATGCTCTGACCAGCCCAGGACGAAGCCCCAAGCCCACCCACACTCACCTGCATGCAGAAAGGTGTCCCCTGTCTCTGGCCAGCGGTAAGAAGAGCTGATGGCTTTGTGGGATTAGATGCCATGTCAGTGTTGGATATTTCACAAGACATTGCAGTGAGCTGTGAAATGCATGCACGAAGAACTGGAAGGGAGCCCCAAGCCACCCTGGTCTTTGTGGGGATGTGCCACAGCCCCTCCTGCCATGACCATCCCCAAACAATGCTATAGGGTTTTGTCAGAAGACAAATGTGAAGAAGTGACTGCTTAAACAGAAAAATTTGAACAGAAACCTAGCAGAATTAAGAAGAGGTGGTAAAGAAACCCGTGCCTTGCTCACTGTATGGCTCTTTCAGGTCCACTCTCAGGCTCGTGCACGGACTTTCTGCATTGCACCACACTTTGCATCACTGTCCTGGTCCCTGGAACAAAATTGCACCTGAAGGCATGGGCCAGGAGCCCTCGGCCCCTGTGGGCTCCCGCAGGCTGCCTGGCAGCCTGTCTGCCTCAAGTGTGCTCCACAGCTCCCAGGAATGACAAACATCTCCACCAGCCCCTCGCCTGACCCACAGCAGTGACCAGGTACACAAACCCCGGTGCCAGCCAGGGCAGTGACACAACAAACAACCGCCCCCAGCAGCAAAATACTCCTGCTGCAAGTCACAACAGCGGCCGTCTTGTGTTTCACCTGGTGACAACGTGAACACGGTGCCATCACAGGAGCTATTAGCGACAGTCTCACCTGCTTTTGCGGTTTAGGTGGAAGTGGAATGCATTTCCATTCCGGCAATGCACAGGATGCAAAAAGAAGAAGCTATGAGCAAAAATAAAATAAGGAAAAATATGCAAATCACAAGGAAAGAAAATGTTTCTCTCCAGGGTACAATGTACCTGTGCAACCACCTTCATTACCATCCACCCTGTACAAGGGGGCTGTGCCAGGGCTTCTTCATTTCTCATGCATCACTATTTTTTTTTTTTTAACAAGTGTGATTCCACTGCTGTGTTCTGCACTTTCCCAGACACAATAAAATCACTTTGTAACAACTAATAGTGTCTGCTCTTTCAGGAAGGAAGGAACTCTCCCTTAAATTATATGGAGTCTGTCCCACATGCACACACCAGCACACACAGCAAAGCTGGGGCATGGCAATGTCCACCTCTGCTGCAGTCATCTGTCAAGACCAGCTATTTACAAAAACATTTCGGAGCAAGTGAGCAACGTATTTGTGAGTTAGAAAAGCAAGGAAAAGCATCATAGAAGAGTTTCTGGTCAGACCACCATTGCTGGTGTATTCTCCCTCTCAAGAGAAGTTAATGAAAGAATATTCCGAGATTGGCCAAATAATAATGGGGTTTAGTTATCTGCATTTATCTTTAATTACTTTTTAAAAGACTTTAAATATCCTCTCTCTTCTAGGAAGAATGTGGGGACCAGATCCCTGAGAACCTTATGTTAATGATCTGCATTTCTAACAAGATATTTTTATTATAAATACTATCTCAAAATCTATGCAATTAAAATAAAATTGGAATAGTTAATTCAGATTCTGTTCCTGGCCCCAGGCCTTAAGCAAAGCTATTAAGGTTTTGGCATATTGCAGCGACATTTTCCTTCACTTAAAAATGAAATTTGTTTCCCCTTGTTGCTGTGGTAGGTCGGGATCCCCAAATAAAGCTCTTAGCTACTTTCGCAGGCAGCCTGCATTGGGACTTTCTATTTACAACAGTCCTCAATTTTTCCTGAATGGTGTTTCCCTGCAGGGAAAATCTGCTATGCAGTTCCGGCCTGATATTCCCTGTATCAAATGGCCCTTCACGACCAAAACTTCGGGAACCTCAGATGCAGAGAAAACAATGAAACGGCCAAGATACAAAGTGCTGCCAGATGCACATTCCTGCGCCCTCCCTCATAATCTCTCTCAGGCGCAGGAATGTGGCTGTTGTGGCCTGGGACTCTGCAGCAGAGCACACTCAGACACACAATATTTAAGTTTTATTTTTGCTGCTGCTACGTTTCTGAATAAATGAGCAAATGAAAAAAAAAAAAAAAAGCAAGGAAAGAAGTCCATTCTCACAACTTGCCAAGGTTGAGCAAGGCTGCCAGAGCCTCTGCACAGAGCCGTGGCTCGCCCTGGACCCCTGCCCACCCGCTGCTGCAGCCAGACAGACGGACGGACAGCCACTGCCGGAGCACGGGTGGGCGCTGGTCCGGGTGCGGGGCTGGTGTGGTGGCAAGCAGAAGGCCATGTGCCCATCCCTGCTAGGGGGACAAGGTAGCAGGGGGAGGACTGGGGGCTTTGGAGCTACGTGGTGCAGTGCGAAATACTTGCTCCCCCCCTTGCAGCCAAGACACAGGTCTCCTCCCGGGCTCAGCTGGACCGTCCTGCAGAGACAGCCCTGCTGATGAGAGCGCTTGCTGCATTTGCAGCATTTTTCCAGGGGTCCCTTCTCTAAAAATGCAAAGTGTGGGACTGCCCTTATACCCCGACAGAGGACCAAGGTGTCACTAAAGCAAAATCCTCCTTCTCCACCAGGCTCAATGACTCTGGAGGTTGCTCAGGCAGGACACCCTGGGCATGACCACGAGCATCTCTGCCTGGCTGCCTTGACCCACAGATGGTCTGGACAAGCATGGCAGAGTTGCCTGCTAGCACCAGAGGAGGCTATATTCATTTATAAGCTTCTTCTCATTAGAGGAATGGAAAAAAAAAGTGCAAACACGACATGCATGTAATGCAGCACCATCAGCTTTTTCTGAAGATGGCCCTTGGTGAGCAAAGCAGCCCAGGATCTTCACCACTGTGCGGGAGCCGTGTTCTCCCCTCCCCACGGAAGGACCGTGCTGGTTCAGACTGCTCCTGGCAGCACAAAGTGATCTCTATAGCTGCTGTCCCCTCTCTGGCACTCCTGCACAGAGGCTCCACTCCTTCTGATCTTTCTGAGTTGGAGGAGGACACCTGCAGGGGACACTCGTGTGTCTCTCCCACATGCCACCTACCCAGAACTGTAAAGTGAGCTGTCATTACAACAGACGGGGCAGTCCTTGGTAGGGTGGATGCCTCTTATCTCTGACATGAACGGGTCTGTTCATATTTACTTTCTAATTAGCGGCATACCTTTGAGCACTTGAAAAACCTCAGTTTCTTATCCTCAGAACCACTCTCCCCTCCCTCTGCATGCTAAGGGGAGCTCAGATCTCATTTGCCCAATTTATCTCTTTTTAATGAAACTCCATCATACAAGCATTTCATCTGAGAAGAAGAATATCCAGGTCACCACATTCATGCAGCTAAATTCATTTAGTCCTGGGATGGCCCATATACAAGAATAACATTTAAGCCAGCACGCTGCAAATGGTGGGAGGGACTGCAGAGACAAGGGATGACAAAGGCAGACCTCAAGAAAAGTGCTGGAAGAGACAGCTGCAGCCAAGCAGGTCCAGGACAGGGAGACTCCTCGGTTGGAGGTGATCAGCTGCAGCTGGGACAGACCATGCAGCAAAGTGCGTTGGGCAGAAACACAGACAGGAAATATCAAGATGATATTCAGCTTGGAAAAAATGCAAGTACAAGAAAACAGCCCAAAAAACAGCCAGTGGGAGGGAAATCCCTGGAAACAGTTATTGAAGAAGCTCAATTCGCCGCACCCAGTAACAGAGCATCCTCAGAAGAACACAGCAAGTGTCATTGTGTCACCTCCCCTGGCCCTCTTTTCCTGCTCACTCGCCTGTCCCATTAACACTGGTTGAGAGGAAATGAATAAACTGCTCATTTTGAAACAGCCACATTTCCTTTCCAGACCCTCCATTCTCTTCTGGATTTTACCAAACTTCAAGCTTCCAATTGGCTGTCTATGAGGATGCATTTTTGCTTCATCTCAAATTTGTTTACACAGCAAAAAGGATGAAGGAAGTTCTTAGAGAAAAGGCCAGTACTGAAGCAGGGTTATGCCAATGGTCAACCAGTATTTGGGTGATGTGTGTAGGAGGTTTAGAAGTTTTGCTAGGAGGTGATGGCTGCTCCTTTGTGGGCCCTGGGAACAGCAGGCCAGGTTATAAACTGCAATGTCGACACATCCCCAGAGGTTCCCTTTCTTAAGTCCAGCTGTTCTGTTAGTGAAGTGCTAGCCAGTGACACGCCACCGATGAAACATGTGACTCCACTACTACCCTCTGACATGGGATGAGACACAGAAGTACAGAATTCAGCACTGAACTCACCCCCAAATATAATTATTTCTGTGAAATTCACAACTTCTGCTGTTCCAAGGGAAGGAAGCTTCAGCCTGAGCATGCTACCTGAAGACGGAGCAAGTGCAGAAATGGCCTCTTATCACAACAACAAAGTTTACATTTAATTTTGACTTAATTTTGACAGTTACTGCAATTATACAAAGGGAACCGGAGGCACCAAGCCTGTATGACTTAACTGGCATTATAGACAGAGCTCATCGCAGAGCTGAGAACTGAATGTACTCATCTGGGGAAGGCTGGCCTTCTGATCCACGACTATCCTGCAATGAGGATGTATTTCCAACATGGTCCAGACACCGTGACCTGCTGCTTACTCAAGATTCATCACCAGCCATGCTGTCTCTGAAACCAGATACAGAAAATCTATCATCTGCTTGGTTGTTCTACATCCAGCAAGTTAATCTTATTTATGAAGTTCAGCATTTCAATGTATATCTTCCTCTTACGTCCACAGGATATAATTGCCTCTTACTGCTGCAGTGAATTGTAATAATTATAATACGGAAACATCAGAAATCATTGGCACTGGGAACTCTTTGTGCCTGGTGTTATGCAGGTAAGGAAAGGAACCTTTTAGGTTGCTTTTAAATGAAAAGTTACTCTCATGACAAGTACAGAAGTGTAGGCGCAAAAGTAGATAAAATCAGCAGAAAAGCATTAAGAGTAACAGGAAATGTTCTATAAATGCAGTAGTATTAAGAGGGAAACCAAGTAAAGGAACCAGTTTCTGCTCCCCAGAGAAGTATAGCTACCCATGGATGATCATGTTCCGTATCTTCAGCAAAAAAGTAATCTGTTAATAAAGAAGTCATCCATGATCAAGGGGCTGTCACAGTTAACACTAGCAACAAAGGCTTAAGATCTCAGCCTGCAATAGGGAAGGAATAAATTGGAGAACACTGAGATTGATAGATTCATCCTAAGACTTCTAAAGAACTGGATCATACATCTCAGAGCAACTGCTAATCACCTCTGAGAATTCATGGAAAATCAAGGAGGGAGAGTGCTGGCAAGACAGAAAATGCAAACCATAGTGTCTAGCTTGGAGAAGGGAGAAAGGAAGGAAACAGAGTTGTAGAACAGCCGGATTATCCCCAGTTCCTAGATATCTGTTTGAATAAATTATTTAACAATTTTTAAGGACTCTGAGCAGACAGCAAGGCTATAATTAAAAGCCTTCACCATTTTGTCATGGACAGATCTGTTGAACCAACCTGATTGCCTGCGTGTGACTGAACACTGAAGGTGGGAGTGGGGCTGTAGAGGTGCAGCAGTGGTGCACTCACTAGAGAGCCAAACATCTTACTGGGAAGGAAAACAGGAGAGCAGCCTGAGAGACATGGACCTGGTAAGACATCAGCTGGAGCTATGCATCAAGTTTTGAGCTTCACTCTTTAAGAAGAGAGGAAAAAAAAACCACCAGAGATGTAGAAAAAAATTACCTGAAAGAAAAGAGGAAAAGTTGTTTAATACAGAGCAGGAATGAGTGAGAGGGGAGCGTCTCAGATACGTCATCAAGCTGCTGAAAAGAGAAAAAGGATGGTTTATTTTCCCATCCATCACAGGTGGGATAAAAATGGATTTAAATTATGAGAAGGAAGGTGCAGGATGGAGGTGATATTGAAGCCATGTACACCATGCACTTGGACTTCCTTAAGAAAAGACCAGATGACTGTTTGTAAGAAATATTGTAGGTATTATTGAGCCTTTCTTGGAGGAGAGGAGGGAACCTGTGACTACAGTATGAGATACACACACATATGTACCCTCGGCAGTTGTTTTTACATTGACATTCCCTGAGGTGGCTTGGAATGCACTTGATATGAAAACTGAAATATTATTTAAAGTATGACATCGTGTATTAAATGGAAAAAAATGTAATAAAAATATTTAAAAAGTGCTACTTAGATAACGTTAGTGCTTAGGTCAACACTTGGAGCTGAAAGTTAAGAAGAAATGGGGTGGGGCTCTGACGGCATTCACAATGCAATCTTTAATAATATTGTCACAGATCATTTTCTTCCACAGGCCTCTGATGCTTGAGTTATGTGATTACTGAGAAACTGCTTAATTCTACCTCATTTCCATCCTCAGGGGAAATTTATTACGAAGGTGATGGACTCAGTAAGACTAACAGCAGTTGGGACTAAGGCCCTGGGGACCACTGCCGTGACGTGGGTTTTAGCTCCCCTTCATCCTGGTATTTAAGAACAAATCCAAGCCGTTTAACTACCACCAGCCAAACCAGTAACATCTCCCTGCATACACCCAAACCAGGCCATTTCCAAAGGGGTGTGAAAGGCCTAGGTTCAGTTTTATTTATTGATCACGTGTCAGGTCAGTCCTGTTCCCCCAGCATTCACACAATTCTCTGTCCATAAGCCAAATGCAAGAGGATTTTTCCAACCCAGTCTGAATCACAAAGTCAGACAAGCTTCTGGTCTGATCCAGAAGCCTTTAAAAATGTTAGTAATAAATGAACGTGCTTGAATGACAAGGTCAACATTTATTTAAAAGACCTGGTAAAAATCATACAGAAGCTGGCAAGACTGCAGATCTAAGCCTGTGCTGTGTCCTCCAAAGGATTCTGCAGATCAACGACCTTGGATTCATCCTGAGCACACTGGGCAGAGCGGTCTCTGCCAAAACCCTTCGGCGCTGCAGCACACACATGCTCACAGCATCTGAGGGTTCCTGCGAGAGGCTGAAACACGGAGCCGCCTGTTTCCCCCTCCAGCCCAGTACCAAGCGAAGACGCCATCCTGCAGCCCTGTGTTCTCGCATCACCTGCATGTGGCACTGCCTCTGCTCTCCTCTGTCACTACCTGGACATCACCACCTCAAAGAGGCACACAGTCTGATTCCTAGACTATAAACCCTCTCCACATGAACCGCTGAAAACCTTTGCATGTGAACCACAGCAGTATGCGCAGTTGAGCTATTCTGAAGCCCAGGAATGCAAAAAACCCCTGAACCTAGGCAAAGCGAGAAAGTTCTGATGAGTCTGCCAATTATATCCCACTGCTTTATATGGGATTTTTAAGGTCGTGGGATTTTTAATTCACGTGTTTTGGTGAAATAGGTAGAATACTATTTTTAACCTAGACTTGATATAAAAATAAAGGGTCAGAAATTTCCTCATAGTAAGCTGCTACCCTGTGGAGAGCAGAAAAACCAGAGGAGTGTTGCAGCACAGCTTTTGGTACAGCTAATCCAGAAGTCATGTAAACACCCTCTTGAAAACATCCAAAAGTCAAGCTCCTAAGAGGTAATTGCCCTGCTCAGGGTACCTCACTGGCTGTACCACTTCCCTCCTGAAACTTCCTGCAAAGTCCACAGGCCAGCCTCTCCCTGACATCTCTGGGGCTGCACCCAGCTGCTGGGAGAGTTGTGCTGGGCTCAGAGACACACAGGAAGAGTAAGCACATAGTTCTAGGAAAATTGTTTTAATTCAGACCCAAGAGCCACTTTCTGGCTTGTAAAAAACTGTATTTGCACCTTCCTGTTCTGCTACAACAGCCTCATTTATGAAGGAAGGAACTGGGAGCCCCAGCACAGCATTTGCAGGCAGGTTGCACCTCCTGGACACCAAACACCAGCCTTGGCCTCACGCCTGGGAAAGAAGCAGGACGACGCAGAACAGATGCTGAATTCAAGCTACAGATTGACAACGACACCCCCAGGCTCCCACTCTCTGACTTAGCAATAGGAAGAACAGTTTGGCAAGAGATGAAAACTCCATTTCATGGTAGCTCCTCATGGAGACTGCCAGAGAGTCTGTTTTAAGTGCAATATCAATATTCAATATTCATCAATATTCAATATCCAGAGCTGGTCAATGCTCCTGCCTCTGTTCAGCACTGCAGACTTCACCGGAGCAAATGCAGGTGCCCACAGCCAAGCCAGTCAGGCTGGTGGTCTGTGATCACTGGAGAGAAACAGAGGACCCAGCTCCTCCAGCCTGGACATCTGAAAATGCATTGGAAGAGTTTGACCTCAGAAGTACTTCTTCCTCAGTTGGCTATAAAGGAATCTGACCGTTTGTCTGTCTAAAGTAAAGAGGAACTTGTTCTTTGCTGTCTGCATGGTGGACTGAGGAGTATCCACTCCAGAACCGCTCGCCTCTCCACATTGGACCATCACAGCAGAAACAATCCTTGAAGCTTATGAGAAACCTGCCATAGCCCTGGACTGCCCGTGCTTGTTCTCCCGCAGGCAGCCTCCCTGGCAGCTAACAGGCTCCCCGAGGAATGGAGAAGCACGCACTTGACTCTGCACAGGGCCAGAGGAAACCGAAGCCACATCTCCCACTTCTTGTGCTCAAGCTGCTCACCTGCTGCAGGAGGTTGGTGGTTAACAGCCTCCTCTCTCCGCAGCTTTGAATGAGCTGGTGGACATCAAACTTCTACAGCCCTCCTGCACAGCCCCATGGCAGGCTCTGCAGCTGCCAGGAGAAGCCCTCGCTCACACCCCCACGCCCAGACTTGGCCTTTCCCTCTGGTGAGCTTTGGACAGCTCCTGTTAAGCACAAACCAATTCTCAGACCCTTTGCAGAAACTGGCAGCTCGTGCAGCGTCGGTACAAAAGGGCTGGACACCTGCCTTTGACTACAGAATCGCAGAATGGTTTGGGTTGGAAAGGACCTTAAAGATCATTGAGTCCCACCCCCTGCCATGGGCAGAGACACCTCCCACTAGCCCAGGTTGCCCAAAGCCTCATCCAGCCTGGCCTTGAACCCCTCCAGGGATGGGGCATCCACAGCTTCTCTGGGCAACCTGGGCCAGTGTCTCACCCGCCGCACAGGAAAACATTTCTTCCTCACATCTCATCTCCATCTCCCCTCTTTCAGCTTCAAACCACTTCCCCTCGTCCTGTCACTCCATCCCCTGATCCAGAGCCCCCCCATCTCTCCTGTAGCCCCCTTTCAGCACTGGAAGGTGCTGGAAGGTCTCCCCGGAGCCTTCTCTTCTCCAGGCTGCACACCCCCAACTCTCTCAGCCTGTCCTCGCATGGGAGCTGCTCCAGCCTCGGACCATCTCCGTGGCTCCTCTGGCCCCGCTCCAGCAGCTCCGTGTCTGTCCTGTGCTGAGGACCCCAGAGCTGGGTGCAGCACTGCAGGGGGGTCTCACCAGAGGGGAGCAGAGAGGGAGAATCCCCTCCCTCGCCCTGCTGGTCACTCTTTTAGACAGTTGAGATAACCTGCTTGAGCAGCACACCTGCATGTTACTGATCAGGTCGTGGTCTGCCTCTGGTGACTCTGTAACACCCTGTGATCTGTGCACTCAAATGGGACAAGGGACGCATTCAACATCCCTGGAGACCTGGCTGCTGCAACCACAGGGTAAAATGCCAGGGGAGGCACTGAGCTGCCTCCCAGCAGGGTCCTGCTCCTGTCCCCACTCTCAGTTTTCGCTTTGAGCAGGCCCTGGTGCTCACCGACCCCAGGACAACAGCAGGGCACCCACTGCTGAGAGCTGGACCGGTTCACGGAGGGAGGATCAACAGGGTGTCACAGGGGTGCTGCTGAATGCAGATGGGGTGAGAGAGGCAAAGGAGGATTGAGGGAGATGCCAGATCAGGTCAGGTCTCCACCCTCACTGTAGGTCTTCACCTGGCATAGTCTAAACATCCTTTACATTGCACTAGATATCGCTGTGCCCGTTGCTGAACTGAAACAGCAAAAGCTTACGGACAATCCAGCATCAGCAGGATCCACGTGCCTGTGACATCTGCATTTGTGCTGCCTTCCTGTGTAGCCCACAAAGACAACTGTCTGTTCCCCCGCCTTCCCCAGTGCTTCAGGGGGTGTCAGCAGTGCCACGGTGCTCCGGCTGCAGGAGCTCTGTGCTGTCCATCCCCAGTCCCTGTAATTGACTGGATTAACAGAGAAAAGTTGGTCTGATTACAGCAGGAATTTTCCTGGTGAATCCTGCACAGCTGCAGGATCTCACCGTGGGAAGAACAACAAAACCTGCTTTATTCGAGGGAAATCTGGGAGCGAGGTTATCCTGGTTTTGGCCTGACATACGAAACATATTGAATCCATGTCGAATTAATAATACCCCACTACAGCGTGGCAACACACAATATTGTTTTTCTTCAGAATAATATTGTTTAAAAATACAGAGAACTGCAACTTCACTGTAACTCGTGGTGGTGTTCCTTAGACCATGCTCCTCAGAGAGGGAATCTCTGGAGCTGAAAGGCATTTTCTCAGCATGCTCTGAGCAAAAATAACGAATGAGACATTTCATGATCTCCACTGAAAGAGAAAAGTCTTTGGACAGAGAACAGGGCTGAGATCAAAATTAGTCTTACAGGAACAGCTTTCAGATCTGGCTTGCTCTTTTCCGAGGTGATATATTTAACTCCTTCAGTTAAAGAAATTGCCTTCCTCCTGCCAGAGCTGAAGCCTAGCAGACAGAGGAGAAAATGAGCCAACACTAAAGAAAAGGGGGGGCTTACGTATTTATAAATAAATTTCTCACCTTGAGAATAAAACGTGGAAGCTGTCAAGAAAGACAACATCATAAATGGAGGAAAAAGCTTACAACAGAGGAAAAATTGTGGCCTGCATTGAAATGATCAATGATTCAATTCTACTCCTTGGAAATATTCAGATAAGGCAACTGAGCCAGTTAGAAGTTACATCACAGAGAGACACAATTGGCGCTCCCCACAGAGTAGAATAAGGCATCTTAGGTGTACAGGCTCCATCAGAGACCAAGCTGTGACCTCATTTGTTAAAATAAAAGTATTTTTAAGGATTTTAGCTGTACTGCATTTCAAGCCATAAGAAGCTGGAGAACATCTGCCCTTCAAGCTGCATGCCACCTGATCAAAGAGACAATGACAAACCATGACCTATCTGCCAGGAGAAGCACTCATGACATTTGTCTGTCGCATTCAAGCCAAATATTCCTGATGATGCTAATACTGCATTTCTGCCCAGGGGTATGGGTGTGCAGCCCAGGCAGGCACCACCAAGGGATGCTGGGAGCTGCGCTGTTAAAATAACCAATGTAAGAACCCACAAAGCCTCCATCACACAGAGGAAGGCAAAGGTTTTTAGATGGCATCATCATAATTGTCAAAAAAAGGACTAATGATTTTGATTCTTTCATAGGTGGTGCACGTCAGAGAGGATGAAGGTGCGCAGAGGTGAAAGCATGAAGCCTCTGAGATGAGAAAGAAAACCAGCAGAAGACTGCATGAGGCTTGGTGGTGGGGAGGAAACATTCCATCCCAGCACAGTGAGGGAAAACCTGAGCATAGCAATTCAAATCGACCCACCCAAAACACTTCCCTCCCATGGGGAGAGGAAGAGGGGCTTTCAAGCTCTCTTCCCTCTAACCACTGGCAAACACTAGATCCCCCAGCACTGAAAGGAAAAGGAAATTCTGCACTACGGAAATGAATGTTGGGATTTGTTCACTCCAGGTGCTGGCACTGGGGCTGGAAGCAGTCTGGAGTTCCTGAGCTGCTCTTCACTGGCTGCCAGGGCATGTACCCTGACCCCAGCGGTGGCATCTGAGCTCAGGAGCAGTCCTGTCCCTGGAGGGCAGCAGGAGGGGGAAGGGAGGAGGAGGCTCAGCCGTGTGGCTCTAACAGCATTGCATAAATCGGACACACACAGAGCTAACACAGGGACCACAGGCATTCCTGCTTGCGTATTTCTGATCTTAGAGTCACAAAAGAGCCATTTCCAAAGATCCACATCTTGTCCAGCAAAAAGCCACTCCATTCAATGCAGCCGGCTTCGTTTCCTGTGTTACAGAAATCAGTGTCTTTCAGCTGTAAGTGCACAGTCCAAGAGCTGCTGGTCTGCACAAGACCCAATGCCCGGCATTCAGCTGGCTCACCCCGATCAGCCAAAACCAGCACCAGCACCTCCCCCTGACCTGCCAAAGCACTGAAAAACGTAAGAAGATTGCCTATCAACACAGAGGAAGGAATAAGACCCACTGGCCGCAGAGATTCTGAGCTTAATGCTAAGTCCACTGAGGTCAACTGAGAGAAAGAAAAGTGGTGAAGCAGAAGAGTGCTTCAGAAGGAGACCTCAGTGCAACTGAGGCTGTGGTAGCATCTGGTTCTGCCTGGGCCACCCCAGCTCTCCATGCAACCCCTCTGCAGGCAAACCAGTAGCTTCCCATGTGATATCCATGCAAATGATATAACGAGGTGATCTGTGTATCTGAAATGGTCTGCACTTGGGTGCAAACTAGCAGCCTCTCAGCCCAGAAGATATGGGTGGAGCAGCTCTTGGCCTGGAGAAGGGAGCCTGGAGAACATGGTCATGAGGTAGGTGGCAGTCCCCACACTCCCCAGATCAGACTGGAGTGGTCCTCCCTTGGACACACAGAAGGAACAGTGCATGGGTGCTAGCCGATAAGACTGCGATATAAAGAACTTGCTGGGCATCACTGAGTGGAGCTCTGTGATCAATTTCTCCAACCTACTCGAGGAAAAAGTGCCACCAGAGTTGTACCGTTTGGTCTCTCTGATTCACCACGAGGGCAGCAGCCCACAGCCTTCTTCCTCTTTCATGTACTGCTTGGGGCTAGTGGCCTTTATCAGTGGATTTCCTGTCCACGGGGCTCCAGTGTGGCCAGAAGACCTCCTGCCCTGCGCCAGCAGAGTCGGAGATGTGGCAGGTCCCACCCCAAAGCTGAGAAGATGCCAGAGCAGGGGATCAGAGATATGTTGGAAGATGCCCTGTTCTCTCCTACCTCCTACAGTGACAAGGCAGGCAGCACCCTGCCTGGTGCACACAGGACAGTGGAGCACTGGCCACAGTGGTCACAATATGCTGGGAACAGCAATGTGCACCAGCTCTCCTCCCCTCCACATCCAGCGCAGCCAGCAAGATGCGCATCACAAGAGTTTGCCATGGCCCTGTAGACCATGATTATGTCTTTGGCCAGCACGGAGGGAAAGCTTTGTCCCTCACCAAAGGTCCATATTTGACTCAGTAGCTTGTGCTGGCCAAGTGCAGAGGACGGAGCAGGAGTGAGGGAGTCCCAGGGCAATGCAGCTGAGACAGGAGCTGGGCACAGACACTCACCGACTCAATTAATTTCAAGCTTATTTTCCAAAAGGGACTCACAGATATTTTAAACAAGATTTCTTTTTGGAAATACCTGAAGTTGCATTCATCACTCCGTAACAGACTGAGGTTCAGTTCCATTCCTCATTTGGTGCCAGTTATCACTGTGATAATCAGCAGTTCACAGCACAACGAGGCAAGTCCTAGGCTCTCCTCTAAATCTTGCTATTGAGAGTGATTACTTGGCCTTGGGTAATGAATTAGTCCTATTATACAGCAGCTGGCACAGGAGAAGCAAATCTGCTGCTTTGGCAGCTCATTCCATGGGCAGGGCTGGAACTGCTCAGCTGTGTGCTGCACACACAGCCCTCAGCAGGATTTTTCAACTGAATTCTGCAGACAGTACACACGTTTCTCTGCGACTGCAAATTACACCACATTCATCAATCCAGTTTCTGGCTATTCTTTTCTGAGTTAAGCACTTGCCCACCCCTTGAAAATATAATTGCTCTTCTGTGCAATTTCTGCATGGCACTTTGCCATACCAGTATGAAATTCAATCTGCTTTAATTCTTCATTCTCTGCCACCCCTTGCAAACTCTGTCACTCCAAATCTCCATTTTTCTCCTCCAAACTCCTCCATACTAATTATTCCTTCTTCCCCACTACCAAAAACTTGCCAGCTCTTGATGCTGCCTCCTTTACAACCAAGCCTCACTTCTGCAGCAACTGAAATTGCTCTTGTCATGCCCCAGCTTGTCACTGTAGGTCTGGCTTTGTGGCTTTGTGGCACATGGCTCTAGGAGAAGCACGTGGGCACACAGCAACCGCAGCGTTTTGTTTTGGAAACATAAATAAAGAGATAAGCGAATTAAAAAAGATCAGGAAGACAAAGCAGATTCAGACAGGCAATTTAAAAGAACATTTTGGAAGTGCTTATAGATTATTAGAGGAAAAAAAAGCAGAATGACAGAATACACTCAACAACAATGTTACATGGAGTGTACAAGAGCCATGATGGTACTCTTGGGAGTGCTGGTATCTTGTGTTAGACCAACTATCACAAGCATAAACTCATTTCTGTGAAGACTTTCAGAAGAAAAGAAGCAGTCAAGGACTGAGAAAACTACTGTGCAAAATAAAAAATTGATGAGCCAGAAAGCAAGGAACAGAAACAAAAAGAACCAGTCTTCCTCAAGTCAAAAGTCAACCACAGAGGCCCAGTGATGCAGCTCACTCTTCAAGCAATTCAAGAATAGGAGAGTCAGAAGTGTTGCAAGTATTTGCAAGTGAAACACGGTTTTTCACATGAGGCAAACGCATGAAGAGCTTCAGTATGTCTTCAACGAACAGGTAATATCACAGCAAACAAATTACAAATTACTAGTGATAAATGCAAAATATTACACATGCAGGTAATAATTGGAATCCTACAAATATCTTTCATGTCCCAAACAAGGTCCACCAGCACAAAGATCTTTGCTCCTTCCCTCTCTCCTTCACAAAAGCTAGTCCCTTGGCAGCACAGCGAGCTCTCAGGAGAGAGGAGACACTTCATTTTAACCCCTTCCATGCTCCCCATTCAACTGCTGTATTTTTCCTTATCACTCTCAGGGCTGCTCGACCATGTCTCTGACTGAAAGGGTGTGAGAGGCCATGGGCAATACTGGAATGCCAGAAAGCACACTGCAGGTTCAGTGAGAGATCAGACCTAACTCTGAGCTAATAGATCTGCCTCTGAAAATTGAGGAAAATTTTACAGGGGTTTCAATTAAAATATAGGGGCAAATATAGGAAGATAGAAGGAGTGGCTTGGGACTTTTAATTGTGTTGTGATGTGCCCCTGCTCCCTCCTCACTTTCATGCCTTTCTTCCTTTTACCCATTCCTGGATTCGCTGGACGGGAGAGGGCACTTAAAAACCTACGATTCAGTGCTAGTGGGACAACCTGACAACCACAGGCAGCATCTCCAGCCCAGGGGGAGCTTCTGCTTTCTCTCTGTGTAATGTGTTCAAGCCTTGCAGCAGCTCCACCAGCAATGCTGCCCAGCTCTGAAGCTGGCACTGCAGCAGCAATCGGTGTCACAGCTGGGCTGGGCAGAGCCTCTGCAGCTCTCACTGCCCACTGCACTCTGTAGGACAGTCAGGACAGCCACGGACCCTCACATGCTTTCCTTACAGAGCCTGGCCAGATCCATCCTATGATACAACCATCCCACATCTTCACAAGAATTCTTATTTTCAGTTACCTTTTATTGAGCTTTTTTTTCCTCCATGGAAAGCCAGCTGATAGGGAAGCAGAGAGGTGCACAGAACTGATCAATGGGGGCACACACAGTGACAGCAGATGAAACAGTTAATGTTGAAGTTATTCTGTTCCTAGCAGAGGTGCAGAGGGCTATCAAAAGCTGCCACAGAGCTGGGAAAGCCCTGGGAGTCCTGTGCAGTAAACCAGTACACAAACGTGGTGCTCAGGCCAGCACTGGAAGATCACCGTGCTTTCACTGCCAGCATCACAGTGGGAATATCTGTGTCTAAAGAACCGTCTGCAGTCTACTCCTACCGACTCGTAGGAATGTAAGAAGAAGTGCCAGACAGACCTCAAACGATGTCAAAGAAAGATTTTCAACCTTTGGGTCTGCACTCGTCAAGGAGTTCAAGGATCAGTGACCAAAGCCCCCCGTCAGTCCCTAAACTCACTCCAAAGTGGCCCATACCAACAAGTGAGTACTGGGGAGGATTGTTCACAAATGCTGAAAAAGGTGAATGTTGAAAGACACTGTCCTGTTCCAGTGCTGGATGTGTTCTTCTACAACAAGCCGAGTGGCAGCTCCTGAGTAACCCATGGCACCCCCCTTCTGGAATTCGCCAGGAGAAAAGCAAACCACAGATGCACTAGGCTAATACAAAAGCAATTTTGATAGCAGAATGTGGAAAACTGGATTACTATAATAAGCAAAACACCTTCTCTGCTATTACATACACCTGTAAAAGGGGTGCTTCCCAGGACAGTCACCACAGTGTGGACAGAGGAAGCACCGCGGCAGGCGGAGTATTACCAGCAAGTCCGCGGAGTACAGCCTGCCCTCACCCTCAACCCAGACAAGTTTTCCCAGCCAAAAGTGCACTTTTGCTGGTATGGCAGGTATGCGAGGAGCTCTTGCTGGCCCGGCCCTCTCCCATTCCAACCCCATGTGGTGTAGGCTCAGCCTGTCTGCCTGCACTGCAGACACAGTGCAAATCTGGAGAGCCGATAGCCCAGGTCTCCTGCCGCATACCAACCCTTTACATGAGGTCCTCTTAATAAGTAATGTTTTACACTGTGGTGTGACATAAAAAAATTCCAACTACACTAAAGCATGCTTATATTTTTCAAGACAAACACTTGTTGAAGCACCCTATTCTGGAAAAACAGCAGCTGAACAACCTGTTGGCCTTGATTGAACACTGTTCTGCACTCTGAGTGGATCGTACCAATAAAGGGGAGTGTGATGTGTAATTAAACATGGCCAACAACCCTTTAAAGTAACATAAACTGATGACAGTGTGCAAAGCACAGAGTGGGGACCATCAAGTCCATCATGCTTCTTTCAGATTTCCCCAGGTCATCCTCCCGTGTCCACGCGCCACTACTGGAAATGTGCATGGCAGGGAGTAACACAGCCCGAGCTGCTGGGAGGCTTCCAGCAGATCTGCCATGTGTGTGGGGTAAGCGAGGCACATCCCATAAGCGCTGGATTCTGAAAAGCTGCACAGAACAAGCGCTCCCTGGAAGTGTTGGAAATCAAAGGCAGAAATATGCCTTATGTCAAATATTCCAAGACACAGGTTAGTGGTGCTGCCTGCCTGTCACACCCTGGGCTGGCTCCCCATGTTCTGCCGATGGTGCGAACAGGAGAAACTCGTGCAATGTGAGAAATATTGCTCTTGCTGCCCTGAGCTGCAGCGTGGCCACAGCAAAAACAACTGCAACAGTCCCAAATATTTCCAAAGACAGATACTGTCTGCAACGCTGCAGCACCACATACTTGCTCTTCTTATTGTGTGTCTTCTCCAAAACAGAAGAATGTCCTGTCTTTGGGATTATACGTGGTGTCAGTAGTCAGTGAAATAATGAAAAAAAGTCCTGAGTACATACTCAGACATTTAAGATTCTGCTAAAGCAGAACCAGGGTGCCATTACTGATAACAATGTGTTCCACGGGGCATAAGTAACCATGGAAGATAAGGAATCATGGAGAATAAAACAAGAGTTTTATTTAGTTATTTAAATGACCAGTTAATTCAACCTGGTCATTTATTATCACACAGGTAAAAGTGAAATAAGTAGAGAAAAACAAACCCTACTGCATGTGCCAGAATATTCTGGTCTTGGTTTCAGAACTAAATTTTCCATTTTGGACAACGAAACAAAGCAGTTTTTGAGGAAATACTGAGTATCTGGCATCTTCTCATTATTCCTAGTGTGTCTTTCTAAACTACATTCAGTATAAAGCATTTAATGCTAAAATATATTTAGCACATTTGTTTGCAGTGCAACACTCGACACTGAAGGTGCATTTTGCACCCAAGTTGGAAAGCGAGACTGTTTAGAGTACTCCATGCCTGTTACTGCAGAAATCACTCCTGTGACTGTCCATAGGACGCGTGCCCCATTCAGAGCACCAAACGAATGGGGAATTCTCCAGGGAACTAAGCGATCTTCACATGAGTCTTTACATTATCCACACTTTTCATCTTTGCTGTATATCCACCCCTAGTGTGCAGGTTATGGCAAATCATCTAAACTTTAACGTCTACAGGGCAGAGATCTGCAGTGAGACTGTTGTTAGATGCCTTTGTAAGCCTTGGGCAGAAGGAGGTCCTTCCAGATTCAGCCTTCCATAACACGTTTTCATCTTTTAGGTAAGGATAAAGAAAAACATCTTTTAAAAGTCTGTCCTGTGCAATTTCTGCAGGGCCACCAATGTGATTGTTTTCACCTGCTACAGGTGCAGCATTCATGAGCCCAGCTTCTGCAACACCCCAACTTGTACAGAGGACCCAAGAGCTCACAACAAACACCACACCCATCAGTAAGACCCTTCCTTTCACAAATTTTAGGTATTTATGGTACTATTCATCTTTTAAATTCTATCTATAACTTCAACAGCCCCAGACAATTATCAGCAGATACATGACAGACAGCACTTTTAAGAGCGAGGGATTGTTAATTGTAGTATCACATCTTCACGGGGCTTTAAAATTCCTCTGAAACTTTGATCGAAAAGTGATCTTCTGACAGCAAAACATAATTTCCTCACTCTTTTTAATACAAAAAAAAGGGCTATTTCATTTCATTCACATTTTACAGAAGTGTCAATGGTCAGATGATCAGAAGTTTCAAGTCTGAAAAGATACAGTTACACAAAGTCACAGATACAAAAATGACACTTTGAAACTAAAACACATTAGTGTCACTCTTGCTGCACAGATGCCCCACTTTGGACAAAGGTTTGCTGTTGACTCAGACAAAGCAGACCAGCCTCAGCAGCTGTGAGTGAGACAACAGCCACCGCAGCCTCCATCTAGAGCCTTGCCAAACTCCCCCTTTGCCTTCCTTGGTCACCCCTGCACCGGGAGAGTCCAAGTCGCCCTTCCGTGCCTGGAAGAGATGACATGCCCTCTTAAGTTGCGGCTACTGCTCCTCCCCAGCACCATCTCTCTGTGGCAGCAGAGCAGCCAGAAAACCCAAGGAGGTGCCACGGGCATCCCCGGGCAAGGCTGGCAGGAGGCAGCAGTACCAGCATCAGAAGCTGAACACTGGTACAGGTCTCCTAAACACAACACCGTGCTCACTCTGTAGCTGCTGAGAAACCACAGAAGGGCGCAGCACCCACAGCCTTATCACACTGGATTAAAGACCAGATCCCTCTCCCATCGCACAAGACTACATATTGGAGTGTTACTTGTTCCACAGAGTATCCTGAGAAAAAAACACTGCTAGCACCTGCGATTGTCACAAATCCACTCGGTCCTTGTTGCTTCCCATGACTTTTTATGTTGAGCTGATTTTTGAGTGGAGAGATGGAGGATGTAGGTTCTTCTAGTCCAAGGATGTAGAAGAACCTGCTAAGAAAGCAAAGCACCATTGCTGCACGCAGGAGGTACCAGTGCCATGTACAAAAAGCCCAGACCCCAGGTACCTGCAGTCAGCCAGGTACTTTCCATACACAACCTTATTCTTCTCTGTAAGGTTGTCAGGAAAAGCTCTGTTGCAACAGGTACCAACATCTCCTCTCTTCCAAGTGTATGGAACACACTATTTAGCTCTCATGGTAGCAGAGAGCAGCTCAGCAGCTGCCCGTGCCAGCCCTCGCTGTGGCGGCACGCAGCACAGCTGTCATGCCGTAGCACTGGCTGCAGTAATGCTCATTTCTAGGACTGGCTGGATATTTTCTGACAAAATGTTTTGGGGTTTTTCTTGGTCAAAATATGCTCCAACATGAACATGAAGAAGAGAAATATAAACTATAACTTTTTTCTCTCTAAAAGTAGGGGTGTCATCACCATGCTGTTTCACATGAATGTTCAGAAGTTGAATTTTGTGATGAAATGGAATTCTCCTTGCTCATCAGCTGGCGGGTTCTAGTTTCTCCTTAAGCATGCTGTCTCCCTGGATCATATCAGCTTATGACAAGATACAATTTGGCACAGAAATCCTCTACATATTCTCTGCTATTACAAAATCAATTAGAGGCATTATAATTTCTATGAACCCCTTTCATCCTTTTTCTCTGTGACTACCTGGGCTCAAAGAACGAAGCAGTTTGTGCCATGCCATGCCTCCTGCAGCTGAATGTGCTGCAACCTCCAGGCTCAGCTGTTTGCACATTTCGATGCCTATGGCAGACGTCACAGGTTGGGTTAGGTGAGGTGAGTTACCCCTCCAGATATTAGACAGCAGTGGAAGTAATGTATAATGCTGTCTGATGCCTGCACGCGCACCATGCATCTGCAAGAAGCGTGTGGTTCTTTCCTTCCAAAGTGCCTCCCGGTTCCAGTAAATCAAGCTGTGAAAGTGCAGACAAGATCAGCAGCAGCTCTCAGTCCTACTCAGTCCAGCTTGCTCAGTCAGATTCCAGAGCCACCTCCATTCCTGCTGGAAGCACACACTGTGCTTCATACAGAGACTTACATCCATGGAATGACTGAAGCTATAAAAAGTGCTGACAATTTTCAGCAAATTTGCATATGTTGCTACTGCTGCTGCTGCTTATATAAGTGATTTCTCGCTAACCACAAATACAAAAAGTGATGCCAAAAATAGATTTTAAAACAAACGGCTTGCAAATGTGACTGAATGACACATCTCCTCACCCCTAAGAAAATCACTTATCTAGAAAAGGCAGACACAACAGCCAGTGTTTCCCCAGAGGGTCCTGTGCAAAGCTCCACCTGGAGTCCCATACCCTAGAGGTCTAACACCACCTGACCCTCTGCACATCCATGCTGCCCAGCATCAATAAAGGTTGTGACAAACTGGGACACACCTGAGATTTGTCCTAGGTTGCTCTCAGGTCTGGAACTGTATAGATCTTTCTACGCACACCATAATACTAAGCATCTCTGATGCCGATGGGGTGAGGAGGCAGGCAGCCTCTGGGTAGGAAACATTTTGCTGCCTTCAGCTGTTACAAAATCCCTCACTGTATCACACACCACATTCCACAGAATCATGGAATGGTTTGGGTTGGAAGGGAGCTTAAAGCTCATCCAATTCCACCCCCCTGCCATGGGCAGGGACACCTCCCATTAGCCCAGGTTGCCCAAAGCCTCATCCAGCCTGGCCTTGAACCCCTCCAGGGATGGGGCATCCACAGCTTCTCTGGGCAACCTGGGCCACTGCCTCACCACCCATACAGGAAGAAGATTTCTTCCTAAAATTTCTTCCACTTGCTCTACGCCTGTGTTTGCCATGGCAGTGCTGGCATGAAGGACTGCTCATCCCCTGTATCTGCACAGATTCGTCTTTGCACCAGGCTGGGAAGGGCAATTGCTTAACCTGGGAATGTTACAGTCTTGGACAGAGGGTCCTGTATGGCTCTGCTCAAATGGTCAAAAGGTCGGGCAAAAATATAGAAGTACACAGAAGGAAGAACATGGTCAGAAGATGCACCTGCTAGTCTCTGACTTTCAGGTCTCATGGCTGCCATAGCTATAAATCACCAAAGGAGGGGGGAAAGTTGAAGCTGATGGTGTATCTACTCAACAGGTTATGGATCACAAGCAACAACATCCCTCCTTCCCCAAGACCGTGAATCTGCAGATTCACAGACCAAGCTCAGCCAAAAATAACCCATATGAATTTGGCAGCACTCTTTTGGATTCCTCTGGTGTCAATGGATTCTCAAGTTCAGGACATATTGCTCGAGGGCTGTTTCTCTATTAACCTGTCTCCAAGAGTATAAGAACCAGTACTTGGCTTCCCAGCACAAGGAAGACAAGGACATACTGCAGAGAGTCCAGCAATGGGTCACAATGATGATTAAGGGATTGGAGCATCTGTAAAGGAAAGGTTGAAAGAACCATGACTGTTTATCAGTAAGACAAAAAGGCTCGAGAAGGATGTTATCAATGTGTATGAATTCTATGGGGAAACAGTAAAAAAGGCAAAGACAGACCGTTCTCAGTGACATCCAGTGAAAGGATGAGATGGAATGGACACAAATTAAGACACAGGAAATCCCCTTTAAACACAACAAAAAACTGTGAGGGTAGTCAAACATTGGAACAGATTGCCCAGAAAGGTTGTGGAGTCTCCACCCTTGCACATATTCAAAACCTGCTCAGACATGGCCAGGGACTAGCTGATCTCCAGAGGTCCCTTCCAACCCAGAGATTCCATGACAAAGACCACAGCAGCCTCCCCGACTGCTGCCAGCTAGCTTGGCCCTGGGAAACCCATCTGAAACCGCATCACAGAGCTTATACCTTCCCCTGATCACTTTGCTCTGTGCTTTTGATAGTATTTTGTTTTATTCTCTCCCTTTTGCTCTATGACAACTGTATCGTCTCCAGAGCTCGCAGCGACAGCTTGTTTCTGGCTTATCCCTACCACACATTCCTCCAGTCCTCCTCCAGCTCTCATGGTTTCGATCATTGCCACGAGCAGGAACTTCCAGCCATCTTTGTTTTCTGCTAATCCACCACCGTGGGCTTGCAGGAACCATGGGAGCAGGAACCAAAGGACGGCAAACATCTTTACCTCTGTACCTCTCTGTGTCTCTCTTGCCCCACATTCACTACAGTTCTGGTCCTTTCCTTGATCTTCTGTGATGGATGAACTGAAAACACATTATTTTACTTGCAAGAGAACTCAGGAGGCAAAAGTAGCAGTCCTACAGGAATGCCCATCTCTAGCCCTGGAGTTAATTTCCCACAAGCCACCTTCACAGTTTTCTTAGAGCTGTCCAACTCCACATTTGCCATTAAAACCCACTGTAGTTAACCACCAGCCATGGGTACCTATTTTTCTTTGCAAGAGCCAATAACTAGCCGTCAGTGTCCGCGCACACGAGGAGGAAGAGCCCGCCCCTTCCTCAGCTCCTGGCTAATCCAGTGACATCCGTGTGGCAGCATGCCCATGATCTGTGCTGGCAGCTCCGCAGCCTGGCTGCCTGTGAAGAGGCACAGGTGCTGTTGGTGCAGCACGGTTCCTCCCCAGTCAGAGATGGCATCAGGAACACTTGTGTCTCCTCTTCTGTCCAGCGGGAACCAGCACGCCGCAGACTGGCTGCTAAATGAACCACTCAGGGGTGGAACAGACTCCCTTCTCAGCTGCTGCCCTTCATACCTGTCTCGCTTCCTTCTTTCAGCTCAGGACCAAAACTCAGGGCAGACCTTAGAGCACCACTGTCACAGAATCATAGAATCAAAGGATGGTTTGGGTTGGAAGAGACCTTAAAGCCCATGCAGTCCCACCCCCTGCCATGGGCAGGGACGCCTCCCACTAGCCCAGGTTGCCCAAAGCCTCATCCAGCCTGGCCTTGAACCCCTCCAGGGATGGGGCATCCACAGCTTCTCTGGGCAACCTGGGCCACTGCCTCACCACCTGCAAAGGAAAAAACTTCCTCCTAATATCTAATCTAAATCTCCCCTCTTTCAGCTTAAAGCTGTTACTCCTCGTCATGTCGCAGTGTTGGTAAATGTGAAGTCATACGAGGGAGAAAATCCAGCCTGTCTGTCTATACACAGGGGCAGGATTAAAGTTCCAACGGCTTCAGAAGAAGGCCATCTCCTTTTGGTAACACCCAGCCACCCGATGGCCTTTGCTGTGAGGAAAAAGAGTGTGTGCCATGCAGGGCAAACCCTGCCAGCCTTGGCACCCCTCGGACAGTGCCGCGAGCCATGTTCATTCACTGCTGTGGCAGAAAATGCAGCCATCTGTCCTTCGGGACAAGAGTTACAGGGCTCCAGAGAGAGTACCGCAGGTACCTGCTGGAGTGAACTGAACATAGCGGAGCAGGGTAGAGGGCGGGAATAAATAACATCTTCCTCTTTCAGCAGTGTGTGGTTAAGTTCCGCTCAGAACATGCTGTTGAACCTTACCAAAAGCTGCAGGGCCAGGGCCACCCAAAGCCAATGGAAGCACCAGTTGGTACGGAAAGGAGAATCGTGTTCATGGCCCCGTCTGGCCATTGTCATCACCTCCCTGCTGCCAGCTCCGGTGTCAATGTGGTTGGATGGGGGCTTGGATCAGAGAACAGAGGAGGAGAGCATTTCTGTCGTGGTTTCTTTCGGTTCGATCAGGTCCCTCAGCAAGCCAGCTGCATACCTGCACACAGGGAAAGGGCTGCCTGCACAGAGCCAGGAGAAAGCGACACACAGACCTTTCTTCTTCTCACTTATCTACTCTACTGCAACGTGTACCAAGTACCTGTAATCTCACAAATTTGGTTAATTAGCTCTCATTTGACATATTTATTAACTCCGGTTCATAGTCCTTAGTAGGTGCTGGAGAAATCACCTCTGGAGAAAAGGAAGACATGCCAGGGTGAACACTGCTGACTTCCTTACCTTCTTTCTGAAGGTTTGCTCAAGAGAAAGTAGGCTGTGCTGTGTGGAAAATTGCAGCAAAGTTTTCAGAGGTACATGCTCCAAGGGTCAGAAAGGCACATCCCGCGGGCTGCAGGCACCGATCTGAGCACAGTGCAACTCACTTAAGGAGGAAAAGAGTTGTTTCCAAGAGGGAGATGATATGAAAGCGAAGTTATTGTGCACAGAGAAGTAATTTCCCACTGCCTCTGCCGAGCAGAGTTTGTCTCATTGCATGATACATTTTATCCCAAACAATTCCTAAGTTACTGGTTAGATGTGTAAATACTTAGCAACTTATGAAACCACAACTATTCCCATATCTCAGTAAATGATCTTGTAGGTGGCAAAACTGACAAACAAAAGGACTCCCACATTCTTAAGCTAACAAAAAGAATCCCAAGTGCTTCTGTGGCAAAGAAGAGTCCCTGGCCTCACTTTTGTAGCACTGAGTTGGGAAGTCTTGCTTCTACTTTTCTTCTTCTAAGGATGAGAAGCAGGAACTCAATGGAAACATCACAGACTTTTAAATTCAATTGGATTAGAGAAACAAAAAGGCAATGACAGATCCATAGGCAAAATGTGCATTTGCACATAACCTTTTGCTCACAGGACATTGCTCTGAACCCAGCTGGTGGGCCTGGTTCTGCTCAGTGCTGTGCTTCCTGCCACTCTGGATTCCCCAGAGGGTGTGGATGGAAAACGTGGGGCGGGCAGTGCCTGCCTTGAGTTGTAAGCAAAGCAGGTTGTCTGATTCCCCCTAGAAACCTGGAGGACAAATGGAGGGTGACCCAAGAAACATTGTGCTGCTAACCACTTCAGCCCAGTCACTGCAGGGACACCGCTTCAGGACACCATTTCCATACCCACATCCTAGATTAAGTTCCAAATGACAAGAGGGCACGGTCAGCGAGGGAAGGACTGATTGGCTCATAGCAGGTTCTTGCTTTGGCTCATGAGATGTTTCACGTTTCACTTTCAGAAATGCAGAGATTGTGAAGGCACTCTCCATGGCCATATATATTTTACACTGGCACTGTGTCTTGTTTGTGTAGGAGACAGATCAGACACAAGCATTCCTGAGGTGGGAATACAACTGTTGCCTGAGCTGTCAGGGCCCTGGAAACAACTGAAGCTACCAGAGCTTCTCAGCATCCTGATGGAAAGTCCTTTGAGCCTGGGCAACCAACCTTTGAGTCTGGGCAACCAACTCACACTCTGCTGGGGCCCTCTGGGGCAATTCCACACATATGGCAGCAAGGTATCTCCAGCCAGCTGGCGAACTGTTGCAACAGAAGGGACGGATCTGAATTACCTCTTTCACAACATCAAGCCAAGAGATTTTCAGTGAAAGGAAGTGTGAGGGAAAGGGAGGAGAGAGAAGAAAGAGAGAGGAGGGAGAAGAACTTGCCCAGCATCTGGCCTACATGCATGACAAGAGCTGTATCACCGCAGCCACTGTTCAGCAACTGTGAAAACACGAGTGTCTAGGGGACCACGCAGCTCACCCCGAACTCTGACCCTCCACGACTACGGCTGTGGCTAAGAAAGTCTCTGGCTGCCAGAGCGGGGCCGGGCAGGTTGTTCGCTCCCCGAGAGCCACACACTCACACCGGCCCCCGGCACGCTGCAGCCCCGAGCTGCCCGGGGCACCTGCCCGCCCTGGGGCCGGGGCAGAGCGATGCCAAGGTGGGTCCCCAGCAGCAGCCGCGCGTCCCTCCCGGCCGGACACCCCGTGCCGTGCCCGGCCAGCCCAGCGCGGTGCGCTCCGGGACGGCTCCTTCCCCCCGGCCCGGCCGCCGAGCGGCTCCGTCCGCACCGCCCCCCCGCCCGCCCGGCGCGGCCCCGTTCGTACCTCCAGCAGCTGCACGTAGCTGGCCGGGAACCATCCCCGCAGCCCGTCCTCCTTCTGCCCTTCCCACCAGCCGCCGTCCGGCACCTGCAGCACCGTGATTAGCTCCCCCGCGGCGAAGCGCAGCCCCTGCCGGTGCCGCTCTCCGGAGAAGGGGTACAGCGTCTGGCAGCGCGACCCCGACATCCTCCCGGGGACAAGCGACGGGGACGCGGCCGCGCTCCGCCCGCAGCCGCCCTGGCCTCGGCCGCCGCCGCCGCTCCGCGCCCGCCCGGGGCGCCGCTGCCCGCCCCGCGCCGCTCAGGGCTGCGGGAGGGCCCGTGCTGGCCGCGCCCCTGCCCGCCCCGATCCGCTCCGCTGAGGGGGCGGCGACGG
>WKFP01014790.1:514086-585351 GCA_011057875.1 Pterocles orientalis | reverse complement strand
GGCGGGGAGAGGCAACGCTCCGTGTGTGACACTGGTGTCGGCGGGACAGCGTGTGCGTGTGACAGAGACCCTGTGGGTGTGCGACCCCGAGAGACGTCGCCTGGATGGGCGGGGCGCGGGGAAGACGCCATGGAGGTGTGTCGGTGTGTCAGACCCCGGGAGTCCCAGAGACTGCGTGTGACACCTGCGTGTGATACCACCTGTGTGCATCTGTGACACCTGTGTGCGTCTGACACTGTGTGTGTGTGACACCTCTGTGTGTGTGTGACACTGTGTGTGTGTGTGAGACACTGCGTGTGTGTGTGACACTGTGTGTGTGTGACACTACGTGTGACACCTGTATGTATGTGTGACACTGCATGTGACACCTCTGTGTGTGTGTGACACTGTGTGTGTGTGTGTGACACCTCTGTGTCTGTGTGACACTGTGTGTGTGTGTGTGACACTGTGTGTGACACCTGTGTGTGTGTGTGACACCGTGTGTGAGGGACAGACATTGTGACACCTGTGTGCATGTGTGACACTGTGTGTGTGACACTGCGTGTGACACCTGTATGTATGTGTGACACTGCGTGTGACACCCCTGTGTGTGTGTGACACCTGCGTGTGATACCACCTGTGTGTGTGTGTGACACTGTGTGTGACACCTGTGTGTGTGCGTGTGACACCGTGTGTGAGGGACAGACATTGTGTGTGACACCTGTGTGCATGTGTCACACTGCGTGTGTGTGTGACACCTGTGTGTGTGTGTGACACTGCGTGTGTGTGTGACACTGTGTGTGTGTGTGACACCTCTGTGTATGTGTGACACTGTGTGTGTGTGTGACACTGTGTGTGACACCTGTGTGTGTGTGTGACACTGTGTGTGAGGGACAGACATTGTAACACCTGTGTGCATGTGTGACACCTGTGTGTGTGTGACACTGCGTGTGACACCTCTGTGTGTGTGTGTGACACCTGCGTGTGATACCACCTGTGTGTGTGTGTGTGACACTGTGTGTGACACCTGTGTGTGTGTGTGACACTGCGTGTGAGGGACAGACGTTGTGTGTGACACCTGTGTGTGTGTGTGACACTGCGTGTGACACCTGTGTGTGTGTGACAGTGTGTGACACCTGTGTGTGTGTGTGAGACACTCTTTGTGTGTGTGACACTGTGTGTGTGTGTGTGACATTGTGTGTGACACTGTGTGTGACACCTGTGTGTCCAGCACAACTCTGTGTGTGTGTGTGTGTGTGTGAGACACTGTGTGTGAGGGACAGACACTGTGTGACCCCAGGTGTGTGTTTATGAGGCACCCACATGTTCGCCAGTCACTGTGTCTGTGACACTGCAGCACTTGGGTGTGTCTGGGAAAGGAGCCGCGGTACACTGAGTGTGTCTGACGCGTGTGAGACACTGTGTCTGGCACCTGTGTGTGTGTGCAACACCTGTGCGTCTGTGAGACGATGTGTGAGACGCCATGTGTGTCTGTAACACCTGCGCGTACAACCCCGCGTGTCTGAGACACCGCGCGTGTTTGGAGGCACTCATGTCTGGGTGAGACAGTGTGAGACATTGGCATATGTCTGAGACACCGTGTGTGTATTTGTGACACACACCCATGTGTGAAATCCATTTTGCCTGAACGACATCCTGTGACACATCCGGGCATGTATGAAACACGCAGCTGTACGTGACACGTCCCCAAGTACACGTGTTTCTGCAACGCTCAGCTGAGTGCACAACCTCCTCCGTGCACACATCTGACTGCAGCATGTGCGTGACTTTCAGCACTGTGTATGTGACACCCTCATCTGTGTGACACTCATATACGTGTGCATGGGACACTACCGGGTGTGTATTTTGTTTGTGAACACCCGCTCTGCATGCACAACCTGCTCGGAGTATGCACGCCTGGCTCACTCTGCAGCACGTGTGTGACTCCTGCGTGTGTCAGACACACCTGCCTGTGTGCACGCAGGTGTATGAACATGTCTCTGTGCAGGTGTGCACACCTGACTCGCTGTGTGTATGTCATATATACCTGTCTGTACATGTATAAGCACTGGCATGGATGGGTGTGTATGAAGCGCAAGTGTGCACATACGTGCGACTTGCTGCAGAGCATGCCGCCTGAGCCGCTCTGCGTGTGTGCGTGGGTGAGAGGATGTGCACGTACGAGACTCGCCTACATAGCACATGAGATCATGCGTGTGCATGCCTGAAAGGCAGGGAGCACGCACCTGAGGGACTCTGTCTGTCATTCTGTGCTACGTCTTGTGCGTTGTTTATGGGATACGTGCGTTTGTGGATGAAACTGTCCCACAACTGTCTGTCAGAAACCCAATCTTACATGAAACTCAGCCCTGTATGAAGGTGTACGTATGTTTGCTTGTGCAGGAGACACCTGTGTGCATGTGTGAGACTCACCCGTGAGCATGAGTTCCTGGGGTGCACAAGAGCACGCACCTTTGAGGCTGAGCTATGCGAGTCACACCCCCGGGTCAGTACATGTGGCTCCCCCAGACTGGGCAAGACTCTCTCGTACAGGAGACTGACCTGTGTGTGTGCTGATCGGACAACTGTGTGTGACTCAGCTGCCCTTGCGCGACTGTGCGGAAGCGGGCGGTGGGTGTGCCTGTGTACACCTGTGTACGAGAGACTCACTCCAGAGCACCTGTGAGAATCAGTGGCTGCAGGGACAGCTTGGACGCGTCTCTATTCACAACCCCCTGTTCAGCAGCGTGGTCTGCAATCAGATCCCCCCCCACGCCTTCTCTTCTCCAGGCCAGACAAACCTCATTCCCTTTGCATCTCCTCATGTGCTATGTGCTCCGGCTGACCAGTACCAGGGGCTTTTGTTGGATCCTCTCCAGTATGTCAACAGCTCCCATAGAATGGGGGGAGGAGGTGTCCCAAAGACTGAACACCAGAATGCAGGTGCCACCTCATCAGTGCCAAGCCGAAGGGAATAACCACATCCGTCCACCTGCTGTCTACTTACTGGCTGCTTGCTAACGCAATCCCATGGCCGGTTCGTGTTCGTACTGCAGGGACACGCTGCTGACACAGGTGCAACTTGTTTCCCCCCAGAATCTCAGTCTCTTCTGCAGGGCAGCACCCCAGCAGTCAGTCCCCAGTCTGCACTGTGAGGACTGGTGCCTGGTGTGACTCTCCGCACCACAGGCGTGCCTGAGGGCCTCATCTGTGTTTGTGAAGCCTGCTGCCCAGCGATCTGCACGGGTAGTACCCATCAGGAGTATGTGTGGCACATGGAGGAGAGGGAGAGGCTGCCCTCTGTGTGTGCAAGAGTCACACCACGATGCGTGTGGAAGGGATGAGGCAAAAGCAGTTGGATCTGCCTGGTGAGACTCCCATGGCCATTTCCGCACCTGCCACCCAGCATCCCCTTGTAGTCAGCCGGTGGCGAGGGGAAAGGAGGGCACAAACCTGCTGTTGTGTGCAGACGTCAGTGGGATGAGTAGGTCCTTCTCCACACTGACTGATGGGAGCCAGACGTGCCCAGCAGACGTGTTGACATCTCTTCTGACGCTCGCTCTGTTGATTGCCTTCCATACACGGTGTGTCTGTGGGCAAGCAGGAAAACACACATCTACTTTCCGTGTGTCTGTGAGACCCTTGGGTGTGTGCGAGTGTGTGAGCACTGAACTCGGCGCGTGTCTGAGAACCTCGCTGGTCCTTACGAGAGGCTTGCTGCTGCACAGGGGTGTGTTGACTCTCAAACACGTGCATGCTGGTGTAACACTACACTTGTCTGTGGGTGTACACACCATCCGTTGCAATACGTGTGACACAGTCCACCATGCATGCGGCAAAAACTCACAATGTGTGCAGCTCGCAGAACTCGAGATGTGTGGTTTGACTCAGCCCAGTGTGTGTATGTCTCAACAGCAGTGGGCATACCCTGCATCTCTCTGCAGGTTGGTGAGATCCTCCACTCAGGGAGGTTTGAGATGTAGTGTGTTACCTATATAAGCCACAGTATATCCATGCTACTCCAGAGAATGTGAGATCTGTGCTGGTGTGTATGATTGCCTCTGGGTGCATTACAAAACTATCTCCGTATTCCAGTATGTCACTAATGCCACTGGGCTTATGATTCCTCCTGCACAAGCCAGTTTGCAGACAAGAGTCAATTGCGTGTCCCATTCTGCTCTATGAGAGCGCCTGCATGCATGCTGTACATCTGGGCGTGCAGGTACGTGTTCATGTGACTGCAACCTGTATGTGATGCTCCTTGCCCATCTGTAACTGCCTTGACTTAAAAAACCTACTAGAGTGTGTGTAGGTCAGGTGTTCCATCTGTCTGTGGCCCTGTGTGTATGCACGGCCGTGTGCTTGCACAACTTATTCCAGGGAGCAGGTGCTGGTGTGGGTCTTGCAATTCAAGGCACATGCATCAACTTCTGTTCCAGTGGAAAGGACGCAGGTGCTTCTGAGTCACTCCAATTTTTGCACACACTGTGGTGTTTTGCTATGGGCCCAATCCTTTTCAGACCCTGTCTGACCACTAACTCCTGTATGATCTGTCCTGTTTCTAAGATTCAGGTTCCTTTCTCTTCCACCTTTTTTCGTGGAGAAAGAGTCTCCCATTTCTCCTTTTGATTTGTTCTTGCTTTGCAATCAGTACTGAGGAGCAAGTTCAGAACAACCACCACCTTCTGTGCCCTTAGACAGCTGAGCAGCAATCTGAGCTGAACTCCTCAGTGTTCTTAGGATTCTTTCAACAACTTTTGGACCACTACTGAACTGTGATCCATTATATGTTACTACCACACCAGCTTTGCCTTGTTTGGCAAAAAGCAATGGACCTGATATCAGAAGTATTCTCTAAAAATGCCATTTACAGATGGCAAGAACTGAAATCGAACCAAAACCCCCACATTTTTCATCAGCATATACAAACCCAACTTTGCCTGTTTGGGACACAGATCCAAATAGTTTAGTACTTTCATGTACAACAATGAATTTTAGTCTAAATTTCACTTTTCTTATGTTTAATGTTGCCAGAATATTTAAATATTTTTCTTGATTTTATTCTCTGCTGTTTTTTCCCTCTGCTATTGTTATCCTTCTGACTTGTTCTGCTTTCTCTTTATCTCCCTTTCGGATACATTTGTGGGTTTCTGTCCTTCCTTGCATGAACTTTCTCGATGAGAAAACCTCTAGAAGGGTTTTAGTCCTAGGGTTGTCCACTTCCTGAAGCAATTAGAAACTTCAGCTTTTCAGCACGCAAGTCCAAATGTAAACACTAACTTCATTCTTATTTTACATTTTCCTCCTAAGCCTGTTACTACAGTTTCATTTTGGCTTGTGTACAAATGTCCAGTCTGTAAACAGAAGGGTTCTGTTCATGTCAGAGGATCCCTTCCAGTCACTGGTGGTACCTATCTCTCAGACAGGTCCTATAAGTAATCCTCATTTCATTATGCAGATAATTACAGGGCTGGTTTCTCTTAAGATGTGTCTGGTCCTTCTCAACTTGCAGAATGCCTTTACTGCTTGCACAGAGAGCAGCTCTACCAAAGGCTTAGACCTACGTTTGCTTCTGCATCATGTATTGTCTTTATAGTGAAGGATGTTAAAGGGTGACATGTTGACTGTCTTTGAGGAAACTTATTTCTGAGCATAGAAAACTCTTTTATGTAGCATAAGGTATCAGAGTCACTAGATGGAAGATATGGAAGCCGTTACAGAAACATCCAGATTTGCAGCTTCAAGGGTACCAGTTATTGGAATGAATTGGCAGCTTTCAGTCTCAGCCTTGCTTCCTATCATCTGTTCCAGCTCAGCTAGAGCATCTTGGATGGATGCAGGTGTTCTCTGCCCAGTACTCAGCAGGTCTGCCTGAATGATCAAAACAATCCCTCTGGCTGTAAGATGTCTCCAAATTTATTTCTTGAGCCATCACAACTGTCATACTCACTCTGTCATTTTTTTCTAGGAGGGTATTCCACTTAAGAATGAGAAAACAAGTCTAAAATTAGTGTCACATGAACATGTTCTGTGTTAGGAGGAGACAAATCTCACCCTGAAAGGACCTTTTTCTCCCTGTCTGCTACCAAATTGCCTAGGGTGAAGACCTGTCTTAGCCATCTAACTTAACTCAGTGTCACTGAAGTGCTATCTCTGAATGCAAAAGAGCCAATTTCATGTGACACTGCAGAGACCCTCAGTTATGGTTACCTAGTGAGAGAGAAATTATTCCATGATTTTACAGATTGTACCTGGAGCTGAAGAGGAGACCACTAAAACAAGCCCTATACAGATGGGCAGATTCCCTGAAGAGGGACCTAAGAACATCTTGGGAGTAACAGAAGAAAGTTCACATCTGACAGCTGTAGGAACAGCATGGTCAGTGTTTTGTTTGTTTAAAGTGATATCTGACAATCTGTCTAGCCCATGGAAAAGAGCTAAATTACTCCTGCTGTCTTCACTAAAAAGCTCCTGCGGAGCTCAAAATGAGAAAGGGTTGGCATAGGTGCATGGGAGAGTTTTTCAGTCACGATGGACTGGAGAGTCACACGAATAATTGATTTGCCATACCTGTTTGCAAGACACAGCAACACCAAAAGATTTCCCGAGGCCAATAACGAGGAAAGAAAGAGACTGAAAAGAAACCACAGGTAGCACAGGATCTTTAAATGACCTTTGAAGTCTAAATGACTAGTAGAAATTAGTTCTGTTGTTGGAGAGGAAATGTTCTCAGCCGGTACACAAAAGATACTTCCAGTTGTTAAAATGCTTAAAAGCTATAATTTTGATGGAAGAGACCATTCTCAATGTTTTGAACAGCCAAGACCTAAGAACAGATACGGGACCTCAGAACAAAATTTAATCTAGTCTACAGTCTTCTTTTTGACAGCAACCCAAAGAGAATGCATAGGTTGGAGTGAAAGAATAGGACAACACACAGCAGTGCTTCCCTTGAATACTCTTCCATCATCCACCAAAGTGCAGTTTACTGATTTCCTAAGCCAGATATTCTTGAGTATCACACTTGGAAATTTGGGCATCCAGGACCTCAGACATTCCAAGGAGAGGACTCAGAGCTATGAGTCATGTTCATATGACCAAATATGTGATTCAAACACAATTTTAAAAATGCACTTAATCCTTCAGAATGGGTTTACCTTTGAATTCTACCTTTAGCAGTGTTTCTTGTGGCTCTGCTGACCTTGGAACCCCCCTTGTACAAGGTCAATTCTGAAAATAAGATCAGAAGTGCATTGCCCTGCCTGGCTGTGGCCACTGTAAAACTTCGTGATGTTCCAGGGCAGGTTTAGTCATCCTGGTCCTAACAGTGCCCAGAGCTCTACCTACTATTTTAGTGTCAGGCATAAACAAACGTAGTTTCTGTCTATAAATGGACAGTGGTATTACATGAACAAGCAGCTTGTGGTGATTCACCTGAGACTAAACTGGATTTGCCTGCCAGGATAATTCACCTGGAGAGCTGACTGCTTCCGTTCACCTCCTTTCTTGGAAGCAGGCTGAGAATAACAAACTGTTCCGATAACATCAGCCTGCTTCCAGTCAACATTTCTTACCGAGAGGCAGGGCAGGTCCCACCCTGCTACATGGCAGGCACATACTTGGTCATATAAATGTGACTCATAACTCTGGCTCCTCGCCTTAGAGTTAGGTGTCAACAGCAGCCAGTTGTCACAAAAGGCTTGTTGGAAATGATGATGCCATGCCTTCTCTCCAGCAGCTCAGTGTTCACCTCTCTCTTCCCGGGGCTCTGCAAAGCCTAAGTCACAACCATGTACTCCTGTCAGCTGGCTACAGAACTTCAGGAGACAGCTTCCCTCAGGCCATCTTGCTGCTGTTCCTCTTGGTGTAAAATAAACCTGCAGGGCATGTCCAGGGCATTTCACGGTGGTCAGGATGCTCACAAAGGGGAGGACAGGCTTGACTCTAGACCACCTCAATGACCCTGAAGCCTTTATATTCATTAGAGCAGATACTGTAGCCTTGACTTGTCTTCTTCCAGCTTTATAAACACTAAGTCACACAGTTTTGTTTATTGAATGTTTAACTATTTCATGCTAAATGGAAAAACCATTGAAAGGAAGACACTCACTTCCTATAAATCAGTAATCAGTTTCAGTATCAGTAACCAGCAAGCTGTGGTCGTCTGGGTCTCAGCTTCTAAGTGTTATACAACAACATAAGTTCTGGATCAGACCACAGATCTGTCTGGTTTATTATCCTGTTTCCAGCAATATCTAATAGCAGAAGTCTAAGGAAAAGGACAGGTGTGAAGAGATATTTTTGCAGAACATCCTCTGGGTTTCCAGCAAATGATAGCTCAGGTCTTCCCCAGTTAGAGGTGGTATACTGTATTTATTAGCTTATTTCCGTTATTTAAGGCAGTTATTTTTTGAGCTCATGCAAACTTTTGGCATCCATAAAATTCTGTAGCAAGGGTTTCCAGTGCAGGCACTATATTTTGGAACCTGTCCCTTGTGTGTTTTGTCTGAGGCAGCACTGGCCCACAGTCGTAGGCACAACCCACCCACAGTGGCCTTTATCTTGTTGCAGCTGCACTGGTGTCCAAACCTGAACAATTGAACTGCAAGTCACCTGCATGTGGAGAGGTAGACATGAACCTACATGAATCACCTACTTTAAGTCTTAAGGGACTTGTCCAAGATCACATGGAGAGGTACTGGAAAAGCAAGAAAACATCCCAAGAGGCCTCTGATGAAAGCAGCTGGACCTTCCTTCAAACCTCCTTCTCTCTGGCTTAGTATCAGTGTCAGTGGCATGATCTGGACTTGCCAGCTTGCTGGGTCCCAGAGCATCCGATCTTTTCTTTTGATCCCACAGAGAACTGGGCTTCTGGCCAGCTAAGAAGAGCAATCCAGTTAGGCAGTCCTCCAGCCAAGCTCCCCTTGGGTGTGCTAGTTTGGACATTGATACTGCCCTGATGCTAAACTTCCCTCTTCAGCACGAATTGCTCACTACTTGCATTCCATCAGGGATTTCTTGTGTCATGAAAGAGCAGAGATTCTGCCTGAACTGAACACACTGAGCAGGACAGACTGCTTTCTGTGGACAAAGTTGCTGATCTGTGTATATTTGTGTGCCTGTATCTGCAGGACATAGATGTCTCAGTGTTTGCCTCTCAATGGTGTCTCTGTTCTGCAGCCATCTGTGTATAAAGCTGCTATTCTCTCACGAACAATGACTCATACAGGAAAGTCTCTAAGAATTAGGCAAGAACTATGTTCATCCTGAGTAGCACTGAAGATGAGGATTCAATCCCATAAACTCTTGGAAAGTCAGCATTGGTTTTCCCTGGACAGCTTTAATCTTCAAAATCTGCTGTTGCTGACACACATTTACAAACAACAGGTTGGCAGTAAACTGTCTCTGCTGCAAGTCCACCACTTGCTTCTGACAAAGACCCAGCACAGCTCTGCTCACTGTGGCCAACATTTTCCTCACGCCATTTTCCTGTAAGGATCCACCTAGTGACTCTTCCACCTCCCACATTCTTCTCAGCCCCCACAGACAACTCTCTCAAGGCCTTTCCCGTATATTTACAGGCTACTCTGCATCCCTTCCGAATGCAGTGGGTGAGCGGGAAAAAGCAGGGTCACTGTTCCCAGCGCCCTGCAAGCTACACCTGCCCAAACGACTATGAAGTTGGCCATAGGGACTATCTGGGGCAGTGATCCATACTGGTATCAAAAAGTCATGACTATCTTCACTTCATGTGTCTAGCAAGGTTTGGTTACTTAGGAAATAGCTGCAAGAAAGGAAATATCTAGAAGATTTTATCAGGAAGTCTCCTGTGGCCAGAATGAGTGCAGAAAGCAGAGTTTCTGAAAATCAAGCGAGATGTTCTGGCTAGTGGGGAATGTTCTGCTTTGTGGCACCTTGTCCAGTGCTGTGGAAAGAAAAGAAAAGATTACAGTGTTATGTTCTCCACTGCCCCAGACATGTAACAGTCTCTGGGGATGCAGGTTAAGATGATGAAGAAAGCTTGAAACAAATGGTAATTACAAATTCCTAATCATGTAATTGTAAGGCAACTCCAGATATGTAGACCATACCCAGAAAATGTGCACACAGTAAATACAATTTTTCAATTGGATTAGAATTTTCATTAGAAATTTTATTCTCAGATTCTAAAATTTCTCTAGGATGCTAGGTGATAAGCAAGGGCCAGAGGCGCTAATACATGAAAGGAAACGTGCTCCTGTGAGTCTGAGTGAAGCTGGGTGGCTGGAGTTGGACAGAATGTTAAAATCAACAGATAAAATCAGAATCACAGAATCAGAGAGTGGGTGAGGTTGGAAGGGAACCCTGGAGGTGATCTGGTCCAAAGCTCTGGCACAAGCAGGGCCACCTAGAGCAGGTTGTCCAGACAGCTTTTGAGTACCTCCAAGGGCAGAAATTACAAATCTATGCTGCAAAAATATCATGGGAAAAAGAGGTTGGCACTTTATCCCTGGGATTGCTACTTTGAGGACTCATGGGGTGAAAGAGGTGATTTGATGGCTCTCTTGGATGGCGCCTGAGACAGAGGCCTCATTCCCATCCTCTCCTTTCCCACCACCACCCTTCCTGATAGCTGCATGGTGGTGATCTCCCCATGGCTGGTACCGTTTCTGTGTTCCTCAGCCTTTTCAGTGAATTGATCAATCTTCAAACAGCATAAGGCAACCTTCTTCCTGCTGGATTAGTGAGTTCAACTGAATCCGTGAAAAACGTAGATCAGAAAGGATATCAGAGGTCTTCAGTCCAATTTCCTACTCAAAGCAGGGCTAACATCAAAGCTGGATGAAGTTGCTCAGGGCCTTGTACACATATATCCTGGAAATCCTGGAAGATCCTCTCTATGCAGCCTGTCCCAGGGCTGCACCACTTTCACGGTAAAGAATTTCCCTGGTTTGCAACATGAAACCATTGCCTCTTGTCCCTTCACTGTGCCCTTGCAAGGACAGCTTGGACGCGTCTCTATTCACAACCCCCTGTTCAGCAGCGTGGTCTGCAATCAGATCCCCCCCCACGCCTTCTCTTCTCCAGGCCAGACAAACCTCATTCCCTTTGCATCTCCTCATGTGCTATGTGCTCCGGCTGACCAGTACCAGGGGCTTTTGTTGGATCCTCTCCAGTATGTCAACAGCTCCCATAGAATGGGGGGAGGAGGTGTCCCAAGGACTGAACACCAGAATGCAGGTGCCACCTCACCAGTGCCAAGCCGAAGGGAAAAACCAGATCCTTCCACCTGCTGTCTACTTACTGGCTGCTTGCTAACGCAATTCCATGGCCGGTTCGTGTTCATATTGCAGGGACGCGCTGCTGACACAGGTGCAACTTGTTTCCCCCCAGAATCCCAAGGTCTCTTCTGCAGGGCAGCACCCCAGCAGTCAGTCCCCAGTCTGCACTGATGCACGGAGTTGTTTTGTCCCAGGTTGAAAATACAAAGAGG
This sequence comes from Pterocles orientalis, assembly GCA_011057875.1. NCBI lineage: Eukaryota > Metazoa > Chordata > Aves > Pterocliformes > Pteroclidae > Pterocles > Pterocles orientalis. The sequence continues at coordinate 573,899 of WKFP01014790.1, read as the reverse complement.
ATTTATTATTTCACAGAATTAGAACAAATGTCTGAGGTGAATTATACCAAATTTATCATGTGATTAAAAAGGGTCAGACACTGAGTCCTCTTGTGCTTTGTCTGCTAATACAAGGAGCAATGGTGGCACGTGAGAGCCCAACATAATACCTGAGAAATCTCAGTTTTCTCCAAAAAGTTTTTAGAGCTATACAAGGTTTGATGTCAGTCACAGACACAAGCAAAGGGGCTGTAGCTCTCAGCACAGTTTACCCTTTTCCTAGAAAAGGCTCTGCAGGCTTGAAAGTTAATCTTGTAGGCCACTGGAATGAATCCCACTTCCATCCGTTCCCCTAGGGTCTCAGAGGAGGAGGAGGCACCATGCCTAGAAGGGATGAGCTTTGTGTGTGCATGGTGTGTTTTTAAATCAGCATTTTAATCCTCCTTCTGACTTCACAGATAGGCTAAATAGTAAGAGTTACTCTTAGTACACGCTGAGGTATGACACAGCTCCCGTTCTCTCAATAAGCTTATTTGTACTGTCCTAAAATAAAGAGTCTGTCCTTTTTTATTTCCTAAGTATATCTCGTGCTACCTCCTGTTCTTAAATAAATAAAGAAAGTTTATTTTGAAAACCTAGCAGTTATTCTATTGCAATTTCCTTCCAGCTTTCTGTTTTGGGTTTGGTTTTCTTTTGTCTGTTCAGTCCCTCTCCTATTTTCCAGAAACTGTCTGCTTCTCTTCAGAATGCTGATACACACCTACATATTTTATAAATTTAGTGGCAAGAACTAAGCACAGAGGTACAGAAATACAGACACCTCTGAGCTGGGAATGGTCTAGAGTTGCCCACTGGAACTGCTCGGCACAGATCTGCGTTCAAGTTCTTGCCGGTCTCTGGAGGCTCGATGCCTCTCTCCTGACTTCTTAGTCTCTCTCTGTGCAGAGGCACTTAGCTGGACAGTGGACAGTTTTTGAAGATAATATGACATGGATGTTTGCTGTCATTTTCACACTTATAGCTAAGTCAAAGGTGTGGTCTGCTTTTTTTCTTTAATTTTTTTTTTCCGTCAGCCTAAGAGCAATTCAAGCCTTTGGCCTCAGAGTTATTCCAACTGTCAGCTTGGGCAGGGCACTCTGCCCCTGTGCAGAGGTGGCAAGGAGCACAGGTTTGGACTGAGTCTTTAACCTGTGCCTCGTCTCCTCTCCCTCTCTCCCAGAGCTGTCTTGAATGAGCAAGGTGACGTGTCCTGAGGTCACAAAAGGAAGCCAGCAATACTAACGCATGGCCTAAACACCTAACAGACTGATTTCTCAAAATACTCCAGCAGGGAGACAGGTGATCACACAAAATGATCCTTCCTACTGCTGGCCAGCATTACAAGAATAAGCCAGTGCTGGCTGATGGGTAACGCACATGCGTCTGGTCATTCTGTCACCTCTCTCTTGCTGGTGTACTGGGACAAGCAAAGGACTCAGAGGGCTCTATAGATCTCATGACAACTACAAAGCAGGCTTCTGAGAGTGCAAAGAAATATTCAGACAAAGGCTTTCCTTCCAGCTTTATAAATATGTTTGCATATTTAAAAATAACCTTTAAAATAGCCTTAAAAACCACTCCTGCAGAACAAAACTCCCATGCAGGAGATGTTTCTCATTCTTTCTATTTTTTCTTCCTTTATGTACAAATAAAAGTATTGAGAATGGGTTTGTGCTTAACAAAAGGATAAACCCTGCTAATCTACTGATTTGTCCGCTAGCATTGTGCTTATTGCACCGCTTTTTGGCTGGAGCAGACACTGTCCTAATGTGCACAGCTGTGCAATGAAAACCCAGCCATGTCATGTGAGAGTGTGGGCAGGACCTGCCCATTTGGGGGGTTGGACATGACGCCAGTTCACGTTACAGACTGCTGTGTGTGTGACTGGGCTGTCCACATGTCAGCAGAAAATGCCGTGCTGACAAATGTGCAAGCTAGAGTCAATGATGGCAGGTAGCCATGGAGCAGAGGAAAAGAAACAATCAGATGATTTTGGTCAGCTTGACCGGCAGTGATGGCAGATCCCCACCTGACAGGGCATAAGCACACAAAACATCAGAGAGCGATGACTGGCATGAAGGCCCCTGAACACAAACGGGAGGATGGACAGTCAGGAGGCATGTGGGTTACAGCTGGCAGTGACGACAGGTATGAAACACTGGAGAAGGATGACAGAAACCCAAATGGAACACAATGGGTGAGAACAATTGATGCAGATGAATACACAAGAGGAGAAAGGAGCCACATGGACGGAAGAAGCATCAAGGGGATGTTGAGCAGCCACTGAGTCCTGAATGTAAGCAGGAGGGGGCAGGAACTGTGACAGGGGTGTCCAGCTGAGGTGTGGTGATGCCACTCATGCCAGAAGACAAAAATGAGACCGAGGAGAACAGCCAGAGCCACTGGCTGCCACTTAGACACAACTGCCTGTCTGGGGACAGGCTGAGAGAGTTGGGGGTGTGCAGCCTGCAGAAGGCTCCGGGGGACCTTACAGCACCTTCCAGTGCTGAAAGGGGGCTACAGGAGAGATGTGGGGCTCTGGATCAGGGGGTGCAGGGACAGGATGAGGGGGAACGGTTTGAAGCTGCAAGAGGGGAGATGGAATCACAGAATCACAGAATCACAGAATGTTAGGGATCAGAAGGGACCTCGAAAGATCATCCAGTCCAATCCCCCTGCCGGAGCAGGAACACCTAGATCAGATCACACAGGAACGCATCCAGGCGGGCTTTGAATGTCTCCAGAGAAGGAGACTCCACAACCTCTCTGGGCAGCCTGCTCCAGTGCTCTGTCAGCCTTACTGTAAAGAAGTTTTTTCTCATATTCAAGTGGAACCTCCTATGTTCCAGCTTGAACCCATTGCCCCTTGTCCTGTCACTGGATGTCACAGAGAAGAGCCTGGCTCCATCCTCCTGACACTCACCCTTCACATATTTATAAACATTGATTAGGTCACCCCTCAGTCTCCTCTTTTCCAGACTAAAGAGACCCAGCTCCCTCAGCCTTTCCTCATAAGAGAGATGCTCCATTCCCTTAACCATCCTCGTGGCTCTGCGCTGGACTCTCTCCAGCAGTTCCCTGTCCTTCCTGAACTGGAGATGAGATGTGAGGACGAAATGTTTTCCTGTGCGAGGGGTGAGGCAGTGGTCCAGGTTGACCAGGGAAGCTGTGGATGCCCCATCCCTGGAGGGGTTCAAGGCCAGGCTGGATGAGGCTTTGGGCACCCTGGGCTAGTGGGAGGTGTCCCTGCCCATGGGTCTTTTAAGATCCTTTCCAACCCAAACCAGACTGTGTGATTTCATGACACGAGCACCCAGCAAAGTTCGGCTCCTACAGACAGCGAGCATCCAGACACTTTAAAATTAAAAAATCTGAAGCTGTTAATGAGCTCCCGAACACTTTCACCTTTCAGAAACAGTCTCATGACGAGCAGCTCAGCAAAGCCCTGCGCAGGGCAAGGCGGCCAGAGCGCCGCCCCCTGTGGATACCGGGCCCCGCTCACCGGGGGGGGCTCCGCAGCCCGGCCCTCGGCGCCTCCGAGGAGCGGAGCCTGGAGCGGGCAGAGAGCGCGCCAAGGCCGCGCCGGGGGACAGGCAGAGGGCTCGGCCCCGCTCCAGGAGGAAGCTGCGCTCCCGGGCCGAGCGGCCCCCAACACCGCGGGCCCCACCGCCCCCGCCGCGGCGCCGCAGCGCCCCCTGCCGTCGCGCCAGGGCGCAGGCACCACTCCCGTGGGCGGGGCTCCGAGCGCTGCCCACCGGCAGCCGCCTCCCTGCGGGTTGGGAGGGGCTGCCCGGGCCGGCCGAGGGGCTCCGAGGGGCAGAGAGGGGGGCGGTGCTGCGTCGCGGCCGGCGGGGCTCAGCAGTCACCGCCTGGCCCTTGCGGAGCAGAGCCCGCCCACGCACTGCACGGAGCGGACCCGCTGCACCCCCCCGTCCCGCCGCTGCTCGGGGCAGCTCCACCTTCCCCCCGCGGGGCGGGCGCCCTCCTTTCCCGCCCTTCCGCAGACGCAGCGCAGCGCGCACAGCGGAGGCTGCACATCCCCGCGCGTTGCTCCCACTCGCGGCAGGTCCCCACACGCGTGCGTGTCTGGGTGAGACGCTCCTCGTCCCCAGAGTCATGCCGTGGGCTGCAAAGGCAGAAGAATGGAGCAGTTCAAGTCGCAGGTATTGTTACAGCCTTCCTCTGTACTTTTCCTATTTAACTGTTTGCTTCTCTCAAGCGTAACGGTTGAAGCAGTGGGGAGCAGCGGAGGAGCGCGTTCCCATTGCCCTGGGAACCCTTTTCCCTGCACAGGACACAACCCGCACTTTGGGAACCGCTGCTCTACATCATACGTCCATTCACAGATGCCCGCTGTCCATCTCATAATGAATTGATAGTCCTCACAGTCACCAGAGCATCACTCAGTTTTATTTTTATTTCTCACAGCTTCTACTTAGGGTTGGCTAACTATGACCAGGTCAAAGACCACTTACATACACACCTAGTTACTTGAAGCAAGTAAGGAGTATCAATGTTGCAAGCACAGAAGTCTGTAAAGGGAGCCTGCTGCAGTGCTGGTCAGGGACCTCATTCCTCTGATTTCTAAATATAAAAAAGGAAGATAATGCCGAGGTTATTGGAGCAATTGAATTGTTTGTGAGGTTGCTTCAGGTCTGTGGCTGTTGCAAATATTCTGCCATATTACTGGCAAAGAGCCAATATATCGCAATTCTGCTGAAAGACCTGGATTTTTAGAGCAAATTATAACTGGTCTGTCTCTTGTGAGGCACCAAAAGGACTTTCAAAACCCTCTGGTTTTGAGTAAGTGCCAATTTCTGGCCTTCCTTTATGAGGACACTCCTGTGCAAGAGCGGGAGGAATACAGCTGTGGCTGTCAAGTGTTTGCGCAGAGATCTCTGTGGCACTTGCTGCAATAGGAAAGAAGGCTGCCTTCTCTGCAGCCCTCCAACTCACCTGTCCTCCAATTTCACGACTTTTGGCTCGCAGCTTGTTGACCTGACATTCAGCAATATCAGCTCGTTCTTCAGCCTCTTCCAGCTCATGCTGGGTCTTGTGGTATTGTGAGAGATTAGCGTTTGCCTGTTCTTCCTGAAAGTCATGCAGTGCTATCAGTGACATGGACACAAAGTGACATTGCCTGGTTACCATTAACTGAACATCCCATGGCTGCACCGCACTGCCATCACCTACTGCAGTTAGCCTCAGAGCTACATTCCTGCATTGCCATCACTCTGTGCATTTCTATCTAGTACTGTCAACAACATGAGCACTCAGCTGGGGACACAACAATTAGTCGTGCTCAGTTCCAGCCAGGAAAATAGACTAGTGTCTCTCCAGAAGTGCAACAACTTCAGAATAATTACAGCTGTGCCTGCTCTGTTGTGAGCCATACATCTTTACAAGGGAAGGAATATTTAAAGGCAGTGGCCATAGCTGCCCCGTCAAACTGAGTATTCAGTAATGAGCTTGGGAGCCCAGATTTTTTTGAAATCTCCACTCAGGGCCCACAAAGATGAGTTCTGCACTCACAGCTTCCTCAGCCTGTTTCTTGTATGCTTTCACTTTTAACTGCAGCTTGTCCACCAAGTCCTGGAGCCGGAGAATATTTTTCTTATCCTCTTCAGACTGTAGGAAGTGAAAAGCAAGTCAGACTTGGAAGATGGGACTGAGGTGATGCACTTAGGAAGATACTTAGGAGAGCAGAGGATCTGAGATACCTGGTAAGTGAGCTCCTTCAGCCTTCGTTCATACTTGCGAGCACCTTTCAGTGACTCTGTTCCTCGTTTCTGCTCAGCATCAAGCTCATTTTCCAACTCATTAATCTGAAACACAGTATCATGGTGAAGACAGCAAGCAGCCGAGAACGGCTCCTGATCCTGCTGTAGGATCGCAGGAACCAGGGTTCTGCGGACTAAGGCTGTAGAGAAAGTGGCAGTGCAGGGCATCTTCCTGCAGCTGCTTCTTGGGACTAGGCTACCTAAAAATGGCTCACCATGCTACATTAGTAGTGACATTGCCTGTGAATCCATAGTTATTTGTAGAAGGAACTTAGCTGTGCACACCTGAGGCATTTATAGCCAGAATTGGGCTTAAATTTGTTGGAGAAGAGGAAATTGTAACAGGGAAGGAAGGGTTCTGTCAATGTTCACCAGGTAGATGGGGAGAATCTGTTTGATTTGTAATCTTTGAGTCCAGCTCATCCTCATGAATAGTCCTTAGCAACCTCCCATAGCTTCATGCTTCTTCTGCAGTATATATGTCAAACCTGGACACCAATGTTTTTATTTCTGTGTGTATATTTCCTTTCAAAGCCAAGGATGCAGTACCTGAGTCAGGCAAAAGGTCCACCTAGACCAATGCTGTGCCTCTGGGAGTGACAGCAGCATGTATGATTTAGGGACAGCATGTAAACTTGGCCACTACCTGCTTCCCTCACACTTCTCCAGCTTCCACAGTCCTTAGATTAGAGGTGTCAGGTGGCATATCTCTGCCTGTTCCCTTAAGTGTGTTTATAGACCTGCTGATTTCTAACCCCTTTTTGAACCTCCTACCAGCTGCCTCTACAGCCTCCCATGGCAGCAGGTTCTAGAGTTTCACTGCCCGCTCTGTAAAGTACCTCTTTTATTTCTTTTAAACGGATCTCCAGGTGAAGATGTCCTGATCTGCATCATGTGTCCTTACGTCTCATGTTGTGCATTTTGATGAATAGGGTCAGAATACATCTTGGTCACTGCTGTCACGATTCTATAAACTCCGATCCCATCCCCTCAGCCATCTCCTCTCCAAACAGAAGAGCCCTAGCTGTGTTTGTCTCTCGTCAGAAGGCTCTACCCACTCGGATGCTATGCCCTGGATGCTTCTCTAACTGTCAGGTCCTCCTTGAGTTGCAGAGACCAGAACTGCACGTGGTACATTCATTATAGTGGCAAGTGATGTTCTCTGTCTTGTTCTCAGTGCCCTTCTTAATGAAGCCCCAAATTTTTTCTCTTTTGGGTTTTTGCTTCTACTGCACATTGAACAGTTTCTGAGGCCTGTCATGGGTGAGGCTGAAATCTCCTGGCTGAGCTGTAATTGCCACGTCACCCCCAGGTAAGCATGTTTTAAATTATTTCCCTAGATAAGTTAGTGTATATGTCTACCCTGATGTTCATCTGCTGCCGTTTTTGCCCACTCGGTTTTTGTGAGGTCATTCTCAAGTTCCTCACCAACAGTGCAACGTTTGACTACTCAGTGTAACTCTCATCAAACTGCTGGAGATACCTGGGGTTGTCCCAAGAGGTTTCAGCAATCAAAGGCCCACTCAGGAGCTTCACCTTAGCCTACCCTCGTCTTTACCGTACCCTCGCCTCTAGTTTCTGGAGTTGCTTCTTTCCACCCTTCAGTGCCAGCTGCTCAGCCTCATCCAGACGGTGCTGCAGGTCCTTCACCGTCTGTTCCAGGTTCTTCTTCATCCTCTCCAGGTGGGCGCTGGTGTCCTGCTCCTTCTTCAGCTCTTCTGCCATCATGGCTGCCTGGAGGTAGTGCACAGTTATGAGTATGCCTCCCCGTCCCTGGCAGTTTTGCCCAGCTTCAGTTGGTGTGTGGCTCTCCACATTCTCAGTCAGTGCCTGTGGCTGTGCTAAGGGTCTGTCCTATAAAGAGGATCACTGTTTCTCATTATTTGTATTTCGAAGACTACTCTGCCTTGGAGAAAAGGCAGGGTTGATGAGAAGAAAAAAATAATCAAGGCATGCAAATGATTCAATACCAAAGTTTCGTGGAAATTTGGGGCATCTTGAAGTATCACCAGCTAGCACTCTGCATCTCTGGGCTCCCAAATGTTTTTGAATGTCTGGCCATTTGGTGCCTACATTTTCCAAAGAGCCAGACTCCTAAGCAGTTTTTGAAAATTAAATGACCCTGAGTATCTCAAACTACAATGAAAAGCTTGTGCCTGCTGAGACATTCAGAATTTGGGGTGGATAGCTGTCACCAGTGTGACAAGGCAGAGAGGGCAGAGGAGAACCCGCAGCACTGCCACTGGCAGGCAACCGGAACTAGACACAGTGCTTCAGGCCTGGATGCACCATGGCTTGATGGTGTAGCCGTTTTCTGCTTTATTTTCATATACCTTTCCTAGATAGTCCCAAGATTTATTTCTTCTGATGCTGTGGAACTGTAGCCTTGTTTAAATGAAATATTTCTATCTTTTTTTTAAATTTCTTTCATGTCTAGGATTGTATAGAAGCATTATGATTTTAGTCCTAATTTTTGTTTTTCTGTGCTATGTCTAAACAGAGTTTAGTTCAAACTACCCTTTTCCTATGACAATTTTGCCACCATCTGTTCTGTCCTGTCTATTGAGTGTACATATGGCGAAGGGGAGACGGTGCCCCCTCAGTACAGACGGCTAGCAGAACATGAGCAGAGGACCTAGACTGAAGGGGTCTTCGTGGGAAGCAGTGGGGCAGAGGCTGTGTGAGGCCCATGAGGGAGGGACTGTGTGTCACAGATATTTTGTGTTCCTGTGTTCAAGAATTTGTTCTCTGCAGCCTGGCTGCTGCCTTTCTAAAGGGTAAAAGCGACTGCAGTAGTAGAAAATGGAAGAGGGGCAAACAAGAGGACTCACATCTGTGATCGCTTTCTTTGCTTTCTCCTCTGCATTTCTGGCTTCCTGAATGCTGTCTTCAACTTCATTCTGCAAATGAGTAACGTCCACTTCCAGTCTCTTCTTGGTGTTGAGGAGGCTTGTGTTCTGTTGGGACAACCCAAAGACAGGTCATTCCCACCCCATTTCGTGCCACTCCCACGTGCCTGTTGTAAAGGAGACACCAATTACCTGTGAGTGGAGGAGCTGCACTCGCTCACTGGCATCTATCAGCTCCTGCTCGGAAACTTTCCAGGCTCTCTCTGTCTGCTCCATAGCAGCTCGCATCTCCTGCATTTCTGTTGTCATCAGGTTGTTCCTGCGCTCTATCATGGCAAGCTGCTCCTTCAGGTCATCGTTCTCCCTCAAAGCATCATCCAAATGGAGTTGGGAATCCTTTGAAGGTGAAAGCACCATGAGACTAAGAGGCAAGCAGAGTGAGTGGCAAAGACCTGTAGGACGGTAGAGCTTGTGATCCCTACCTTGAGTTGCCCTTGCACGACTTTGAGGTGCTTCTGTGTCTCTGCCGCCTGACAGTTGGCATGGCTTAGCTGTATTTCCATGTCATTCAGGTCTCCCTCCATTTTCTTTTTCAGCCTCAAAGCATCATTTCTGCTTCTGATCTCAGCATCCAGCATGGTCTGCATAGACTCTAATACTCGCTGGTGATTCCTCTTCAGCTGTTGAATTTCTTCGTCTTTCTCTGCACTCTTTCTATCAACATCTGACTTCACCTGGTTCAGCTCCAGCTGAATACGTAGAATTTTTCCCTCTTCATGTTCTAAAGAGCCCTGGCAGAGTTGAAATAACATAATTTGTCTCTGCAGTGTCTCTTATTGGGAAATGCCCGTATAGAATTTTGCCATTTTGCAGCCAGTAATGCAGATATATTTGCCTTACTGTGGATCTTTAGGAAAGGTCTAGCACTGAAAAAACCCACTGCTGTTCCCATACACAGGGGTCATTATACCTCAGCTAGATATTAACTGGTAGTTTAGGAATAAAAGTCTTTAGGAAAATGCCTCCAGTATCACAAGGTCTGGGCACCGAGGGCTCTGTTGACACTGCAGAGATAACAAAGCATGTAAAAACATAAAATAGGACAGCGAAACCTCATTCTCAGAAGAAGCTTGCCTTCTCTTGCATCTCAGTACTGAATTCTGCTTAGGGGTTCTGCACTTAGCCCCACCCCAGTGACTGTGTGGGCATGTTGCCCTTCCATACAGCCTTTTCTCTCTGGTGCTCATACCATCTGACTTCAGATATCTAGGAGTTAGAAGCCTGAGACTGGGTCTGTACAACCAGTAGACAGAAGTAAGCATGTCCAGAGAATGAAACAGTTGATGTAGCCTTGTCATCTCCTTTAAGAACAGATCCTCCAGAGGTGCCCATCTCTCCTTTTCAGTTTTAGAATGAGCCTGTTGTGGCTAATTCAGGATTAGACTGATGACATTTACATGCATAAGTTAGAGCAGATGGATTTGCATGGCCACTGTAACTCTTGCTCCTACTGCCCACCTATCTAGTGAGATCTAAAGATTAGTGATGTGTCAGTTGTTTTTTCTTCTTTTTCTACCTAAGAGTAGTTACAGAGAAAATAAGGTGAGGCTCTCTTGGTGGTGGGCAACAAAAAGACAGAAGACAACAGTGAAAAGTTGGTACAGCAGAAATCCTGACTGCATGTAAGGATAAAAGTGTTTTCCCATGAGAATGGTGCCACACTGGAAAAGGTTGTCCAGAGATAATATGAAATCTCCATCCTTGGAAATAATGAAGAACAATTAGACAAGGCTTTGAGCAACCTAGTGTAACTTTGGAGTTAGCCCCACTTTGAGCAGGAGGTTGGACTAGAGATCTCCAGAGATCCTTTGCAAACTAAGTTAATTCTGTTTCTCTGTGTTTGAGCTATACCCTAGCTATACCATTGGTAGCTCCATTAAATTCTCTCAGAGGCATTTTGTGGAGAATCAGATATGGTCATATAGAAGTAATAAGAGCTTTTTCAAGAGACGGTCAGGGCTGATAGGGAAGAAAAGGCAGAACCCAGACAAGAGAGAACTGAAGGAGCTACAATCTAGCATGGACTGGGAAAAAAGTAAGATTTAACTTTATAAAGAGCTGAAGGATAGCCTAAGACAGTAAAGAAGACTGAGAGATCCTGGAATTGTGGGACCTGGTATGCAGCCTGTGTCAGCAAAGCACATGAGTATACCTGTGGCACCTCCAAGATTCAGCTGATCCTCAGCAACTTCTACGTGTCCATCAGAACCCACGTCCTGTGAACTGACTCCTCTTTGAATGTATTACTGACTCCCATTCATTGAAAATGGAGGAACTGAAAAAATATAATCCTAATTCTCTCCAACATTCATCTTTCTTTCAACAGGAGGTGACATCAAGAAGATTTTAAAGTATGGATTATACATGCTCTGAAAACATCATTAATTTAACTAGTAAACTAAAATTGTCAGAGTTTTGAAAGACCTTTAGCCTTTCAGAGGAGCAAATTCAAAAGGTGGTGCAAAATGAGCTCAATTTTAGTCTGGGACTGAATTTTTCGTGCATTGTAGCACAACAGGGAATGCCTCGATGGTATGGGAGAGGAGCAGTCCCTATGCTATTTGGTTTGCTTGTGTTCCCACACTGGACCTTTGTATCAGGATAAACAGGAATATATAAGCTCCAAATTTTCTCCATTCATGATGTCTCTAAAAACAAGCTCACTTATTGAGGACACTTGCCTCTGCTTCTTCTAATGCTGCTTGAAGGTCACACTTTTCTTGCTCAATTTGCTTCTTTGCTTTCTCCAGCCCATGATTAGCCTTTCCAGATTCAGCAATCTGTTCGGTCAGATCAGAAATTTCCTCTGCAACACAGAAAACACACACTCAGATTATCTTAGATAGTGTTGTCAATGGCAACTGCAATTGCTGTTTGGCAATGGGAGTGATGGAAGAGATAATGATGTAATGTGATGCAGCAGTGAGGAAAAATAATAGGTCTTGTCTTATGCAATCTTCATTTCTGTTTACCTGCTATTTCCAGTTCAGTGTGCGATTTGAAAATGTGAAGGACCAACTGGAGTGCTCAGAGAATAATGTCAACTTCCTCTGGATAGTGAAACTACGCCTCCAGAGATAGCCCTGTTTGATTGTTCTCTCTATCCTCAGATACTCCCCAGGGATCATTCCACTTGAAAAACGGAACTGAGTTGTGTTTCTTTTGTACAGTTAGTTTGCTTATTAAATGCCAATCTGTTGTGCCAGTGCTGCATGGTCCTCCAATAATCAGGAGATAGATAACAGCCCTCCACATCTTTTCTAATGGCAGTGACTGAAGTAATCTGAAAAAAATCTGGTTTCATCATAATTTCTGTCCATTCAGTTAATTTGGTCCCTATTCGTTGGTGGGATGATGTTGGTGTGAAGGAGGGGGAATACCATTAGGAAGGAGGATGCTGTAAGGAGCTGTGGGCCTGTGCTTACAGGTGACTTTGTGACCAGCTGAACAAGAAAGAGAGTTGCCTAACCTAAGCTTTGTGGGAAAACCATAAGGAACAAAATTCTGGGAAGAGGCAGAGTTCTGGTAGCCCAGAAACATGTAAGCATCTTAGGATTCATCGTGGATCCTGATGGAGCTGATGGTGGATCATGGTGGAGCTAATAGGGATCTGAACTTACGCTGGAGGTTCTTGTTCTCCCGTCTGACAGTCTCAGCCTGGTCAAGCATTTCTTCATAGGCGTTCTTCATCCGGAAGATCTCAGTGCTAAGAGACCGAGACTCCTTCTGGGCAGCTTCCAGCTCAGCCTGACTCTCCTGGTACTTTTGCTTCCATTCAGCCAGGACCTGGAGTGACAGGAGCTATCAGAACATAAGAATGACCCAGTCTGCAACACTCCTGTCTCATTTACAGGATGAGAACTCAAGAGGCGTGTCTTACAGTCTTTTGCTTTGGACTGCTCTCTGCCTGTGACAATCAATTCACTGTGATACATACTCTGTTTTGGTGAAAGCTTCAGCCTGCACCAGTGTATACCCAAAGCTCTAAGGCAGGAGTTTGGTTTGACAGCAGTGTGAACACAATGTAATTAGTCTGAATGAGGCTGTGTGAGCCTTTTTATTATTGCACTTAGCCCACCAAGAAAGACCATATTCTACCAATTGTCTCCTGAGTTTGATATCACAGCCCTACAGGGTGTCTTTTTTAGCACATTCACCCAATTCACTCACAGAAGGCTGGGCCAAGGCACGGGGCTGTGCAACATCACTTGGGCAAACAGTCCTGATTCTTTTAAGTGTTACTAAAGGCAGTGAAGGCTGGAACTGTGTAAAGGAGTCTGAGACTGTGCCTAACCCAAATACAAGGCTGGCAGACTAGCACCGGGCAAAAGTCAGGTCTTGTTAGCTTGCTTGTGCATAGTTGCTGAGTCTGCTTGTCAAAGATTGGATATGGATCCTCCCAATGTCCCTTGCAAAGACTTAATGATTTTTAAAACTACTTTATTTTTTGCTGTGGTAATCTGGGGTTACTCACACTGTGACATTATCATTACTACATGTCCCATTATGTGGTCCTTACCGTAGCTTTGCTTTGGATAAATTGCAATTTATCTTACAATGAGTGCAGAACTTTGATAATTTCAGAATTTAGCCTGGCCTATTGAACAGAATCATAGAATCATAGAATGTCTACTGATGTTCAGATCTAGCAGGCTCTTTGAATGAACCTTGTCAAAGTTCTTCTGCTTTTTATCAAATGCTGCACAGGCTGCGTTTGACCTCTCCATGTCAATCATGAGGTCATCCACTTCCCCCTGCAGCCTCTGCTTTGTCTTCTCCAGTGAAGCACACTTTGAGTTGACAGCCTCAATCTGCTCCTCTGACTCCTGCAGACGCTGAGCAAGCTTCTTTCTGCAGGATGAGAAAATCAGCGCTGAGAGAAGGGAAATTCTGGTGTTCTCAGAAAATGGACAGGAGGGGAGTTTGGCATGGGAGAGGTGGGCAGAGGGAGCAACATAGAAAGCTCTGATGGTGTGAATGGAGCATCGGTAGGAACCTAGGATGACACAGCATGCTGGCGTCGTGCATAGGCTGGCAGAATACTTACCAAAGGGGTAGAATATACCAACGTGCAGAGGAACCAGAAACACACTTTCAATATTGGCAGTGTAAAGAATGTGATTTTTCAACTACTGTGATTAGCTCCATAGTTAATGCACTGGAATTCTCCTTTCTGTAGACACTCCCAAGCGTCTCCTCCTTCTCTTCCTTTAAACCTCTACTCACTTGCTTTTTCACACCTAACACATTACAGAGCACACTGTTCTGCATGTTTACACTACAAGCATATTCTGGTTTCCTCCAGCTCCCTCTCACATTTATTTGTAAATATCTTTCTACTTGCTCCAGACCATGTCTCCACGTACTTGGCCTCCTCCAGCTCCTCCGTGCGTTGAATAGCATCCGTCTCGTATTTGGTTCTCCACTGGGCCACTTCGCTGTTGGCCTTGGACAGGGCACGCTGCAGCTCCCCCTTGGCTTCCTGCTCCTCCTCATACTGTTCCCGGAGCAAGTCGCAGTCGTGGCGAGCAGACTGCAAGGCGTGGGCCAGGGCGTTCTTGGCCTGGGTAGTTAAAAATCATAGAAATTGTCAAAACATTAACAATTTGTGACTGGATTTTTTTTTTACTGTATTTTGGCAAAAACTCCACATCTCACTGCCCATGCACTACAGTTGCTAGAATAATAGAAGGAGCAAAGTGAGTAACATGAGGGACTCTGTGTTTCAGACTTGATGTTGTTAAACAAGATCAGGCGCTTGTCCATCTTATCTGGGACATGGCCTCTCAGACACAGCTGCACCAAGTGCTTCAGGCAAAGACCCAGGAAATCCAGCAACAGACAAGGTGGGAATTATCTCTCAGGAAATTTCCCTGTAAGCTTTTTGGGTAGAATTTGGTGTTTATCTGAAGTTTGAAGAAACTCTGTGGTGTTGTATCTAACCCTGGGTGCACCTGCACTCCTGCTATCTTTCTTTTTTTTGGCTGCTGCTATGTTCTTTGCCTCAGGGATTTCCCATAGCAGTAAGGTATGCACATAGAGATATTTCCATTCACTTCTCTCATGATTGTGAATGTCAGAAAGCATGATAAGAAGGGCTTAAACTGTCTTCCTTATTTCATTTTTAGTGTCACTTATGTGTGTTATGCTCCAAGGCAAAGTTCAAAAGTTTCACTGTTCGGGTGTCTCCACTTTCTCTGAGGAGAAATCTCATTTGTTGTTTTAGCTCATTGATTTTTTTTACCATTTGTTAGCCAAATTAAAACAAGTCACCTTATTTTCTTCCTCTAGTTGCCTCTTCAGCTCTTCCGTCTGCTGAGTGAAAGCGTGCTTGCCTCGAGTCAGCTGAGAAATCAGGGACTCCTTCTCCTCCAGTTGCCGAGTAAGTTCACCTAACGAGAAAAGGTTCATTTTTTTTTAGACAGAGATATGAGACATAAAACATACGAATGAGAAAATCTAGCCGCATGGAAAGAGATTTCAAGATATAATGTGGTAAAATGAAGGGAGAGTAGCAATTACATTCCTACCAGTAGGAAAAAGCTATAAAAGATGAATGTTGTGCTAGCATCAAAGGGAAGGGGATGAACTGACCACAAACTCACACAATCATTTTGATTGACAATGCTGCTTTTGGTTTAGTTTTATGTTTCCTTGGGTGGAGTTTCCATGACTGCCACCAGGAGGAAATTCTACAATCTGAGTTTTGTTAAGATCACCCAGTGATGAATACATTACAAAATACACAGGCAGTCAGGGAGCATATTCAAGTATTTGGCACAGGACAATTACGTTTCATCTAGGGACACACCATTCTCAGTCTGTAGACGTGTTTTCTGCATGTTCAGATCATTAATTAGTCGCATATGTTCATCATCTTTGGTTCTGACTTCACTGAACTGGTCTTCGAAAGCTCGGCACATCTTTTCCAAATGGCTCTGTTAAGAAATAGAAAGCATATTCAATTGTTCAGAAGAACAATGGTAGTGATGAGAAATGTTTCTTCCTGTGCAGCAACCTTGGCTTTGGAGACAGACTCCATGTTACTGGCCAGGTCGTCAATCTCCATCTTCAGCTCACTCTTCTCCTTCTCCAGCTTCTGCTTCACTCGTTGCAGGTTGTCGATCTGCTCCCCAAGCTCAGCTGTGCTGTCCGCGTGCTTCTTCCGCAGGGTGGCAGCCGTGGCTTCATGCTGCAGCGTGGCCTCTTCGAGGTCACGACGCATCTTCTGAAATTCTGCCTCGCGCTTCTTGTTCATCTCAATCTGAGCTGCTGTAGCCCCTCCTGCTTCCTCCAAGCGCTCGCTGATCTCCTCCAGCTCCCTGGAGAGGTCAGCTCGCTGCTTTTCGGTCTTTGCATGGATTGCACGTTCAGCCTCAATTTCTTCCTCCAGTTCTTCTATTTGAGCCTGTGCAAGTTAATTAGTTAAACGAGGACTTCTCAATAGACAGATTTGAAATTATCACTAAGAAATAAAAAACAAACATTCACATCCATTTGTATCAGCCTAATGAGTGAAGCACCACTAGAAATGTCAATGAATTGTGTCATAGCACATGTAATATTCATTTTTGGAACAGCAGTGAATGTACAATTGGATATTTCATTTTATGTTACAGCTCAGAATGGATTTATTATGTTATGATGGGTCTAGTATTGTACTTTTTTTTAAGAAATAGGGGATGTGTCACTGAAAAATGTAAAGGAGTGCGGATTTCTTAGAAATTTCCCAAAGGTCAGGTCAAAATAAAGCAGTGTCCTGACTCATCAAACAAAATGGAAGGAACCTTGAGATGAGCAACAACGGGATAATAGCACTGGAGAGAACTGTTTTTTCCTGGCTCTGCATTTAGAAGGTTATCTTTGTCCTGATCGTGACAGATTAGAAAGTAATTCTCAGTGGCTTCACTACTGTTATAACTCAGTATCTGATCCATTTTCAAAGCCTGCCACCAGCTTCACTTAACAAATCTCTTACATCGTTATGTATGATTGGAGGCCAGAGCTTCTGTAGGAGTGCCCTGAGATGGGAACAGCACCCAGAGTGCATGCTAATATTTTTCTTCATGTGTAGCAAAATGGTTGTGTAGAACAGTCCAAGAATAAATATCAGTTAAGGAACTTGTGCTCAGCTACTAAAAATATCAATAACTCTTCGACTTTACCTGAAGCTCCTTAATTTTCTTTTGCAGCTGAGAACTTTGAGCCTGCTCATCTTCGAGTTTACTTTGCAATTGGCTAATTTCAAAACCTTTTCTGTTAAAGAACAAGAATGCAAATTCAATACAGTTAAGGTAAAATCTGAATTTTAGAATTCAGAGCATAAAAAGTCAGTGCAATACTTTTTTAGCCTGTCATCCATCTGTTGCTTATCATTTTCCAGATCCATGATGGAATCCTGAGACATTTTCAGGTCTCCTTCAAGTTTTCTCTTTGCTCTCTCAAGGTCCATTCGCAGTTTCTTCTCTTGTTCCAGAGATCCTTCAAGCTAAAATGCATAAAACATACTTTGAAATGCATAAATTATGTGTTTGAAAGTAACTATTCTTGATTTAAAAATCTAACTAGAATTGGAAACTGATCCATAGAGAGAACAGTCAGATCCTGTATGTATTTCTCATCTCCACCTGTCCTACACTCTCACTGCAAGATCAGAGCTGCCATTATGATTTAGTTTCAGATATTAAGCTGTCTACAGCTTTGCCTGTGCACAGTTGAAATGCAACATTTTGAGAAATACAGAAATTAAAATTTTCCAATGGCTGCAGTTCCTAGCATATAGACTGCTAAAATATTGACAGATTCCCAGTATTCATCACTTCCCAGAATATATCCACACTGCGCAGTAAGAGACCACAAAATAACTATGCAGCAAACTTCAGACTGGCACAGATACACAGCTCCAGCTAATTGGTTAAAACAGGGCACAAAAGTCTACAATGCTGAAATACCCAGTGATGAACATAGTTTAAATGGTCAGGGAAAGATGAAAGATACCCTGACTTCCACAATACCCTGTCAACTGGCAATGATTTATTAGCTGAAATTATTAGAGCTGGCTTGGCTGCTTTAGGTGTGCCTTATATTCCCAACTGCAGATTTATAGTCTCTTCTAGTCCATCAGAGCATCCACCTACACAACCCAAACCCTTTTTCTTACATCATCTACTTGCTGCTCCAGTTTGGTCTTGGTTTTGCTGAGTGTGCTGACTTTGTCTTCCTCAGCTTGCAAGTCATCCAGTGTCTGCTGATGGGCTTCCTGGAGGGCCTTTTTCTCCTTAGTGATTTTAGAAATATTTTCATCCAGAGCTGCCATCTCTTCAGTAAGATTCTTAACCTGTTAGACAGCCAGCATCCATACTGTGAGGGGGTGACTTGAGAAATGACAGAGAACACAGTGAGTGCACCCTTGCAAAATCTTGCATGGATGTAGTCAAAATGCTCTCCGCAGAGGGTCTGTATCATTCATGGTGAGGGTAGCAACAAGTGTCATGCTTGACAGCCACACCTCTCTGGTCCGGCAATGGTAGGAGTTCTGGCTTTGGTTGGTTTTGACTAGCAACCCTATCCTGCTGAGTTCTATGGTGGAACTTCACTAGACTTCGCTTACCTCAGCAAGCTTTTCCCACTGGGATTTACAAAGGGCATCTGAGTTGTTCTTGCTCAAAAAATGTATTTCCTGCATGTGATGTATTTGCTAGGGAAACAGCTGCAAAAGCTCAGCAAGTGAGGTTCTTTAAACAAGTGCTGAGCGTAGCCAAAGATATGTTAAGTTTTGCATAAAAGTGAAAGGAATGTGTTAACATGGCAGAGAACCTTATGCCCTTGGAACTGGTAATAATGAATTTAGGGCAGGAGCTTCTAACTGAGCTGCTGGACATACCAGCTCTGCTAGCTTTATCTTGGAAACTTGTTCCCTGTACTTCAGTGGAGCATTGCACTTCAGCAACCTTATTGCAAACACATCAGGCACTGTGCATTAGCCTGCCTGACCCTTGCTTCCCATTTGTCTCATTGCAATGGGAAAGCCTGACAGGGGGGATAAGGAAAGTCCCTTCTGCTCAGCGCTTTAGCTGTATGGCTCTGGTATCTCATAAGACATTCCCTCATCCTAATACCCAGCACCAGCTAGATTTCCTCTAAGCATTAGTATAGAAATGTACAACCTATCTGTAATTGCAAACTTAGGATCTAGTATTGTTCTCAGTAATGGCCATGAAAGGAACCTCAAAGCTGTAGTTACATCTCTTCTCATATTGTTTCCACAGCAGGACTGAACACTGTCACCACAGATGTGGGCTTTTGAATTCTAGCATATATATCTCAATTCCATCTCTTTACATTGATTTTTGAGATGCACATGAAGAGACCTGTGCTTTTACTAGGAGATATATGAGCTAATGACCACCTGATACAGACTCTTCTTGCTACACTGACAGTCTGAACCTTACAAGTCAAGAACTCTCATTGTGTTATCAAGTCAATGGAAGGAAAGGATGTTTATCCTAGCTGAAACCTGGTTTTCTTAAATAAAATACAATTATAGGAAAACACTTGACATTTGCAAAACCAGTTCTCCTCAATGCATGTGAGAAAGGACCAGAATAGCCATTCTGTTCTGAGCTACTCACAAGCGTACTAGTCTTCCATTTTGCTCAGGAGACACAAATATGCTGGTTCCTTATGCCTGCAAATAGCCAAATATGGAAATTCTCTATCAAGCACTGTGACAACCTCTTTTTGAACTGTCACAGAAGAAATATTTTTCCTAAGAGGAAGTTATAATTTTAACAAACTATTCTCTGTCACAGGTGATTAAGTGGCAATACCCCTCTCCTGTGCCTTGGGCACATGTCACTTCCATTCAGAGCACTCAGGAATGACAGCAACTTTCCACAAAACTGCAAACTGTCTGAGAAAACTGTATGGGGAAGAATAATTCCCCAGTTCTTCTGTCACCTTATTCTCTGTTGCATGCTTCTCCTTTTCCACTTTGGCCAGAGTCAGTTCAAGATCGTCAATATCTTTCTTCAGCTCGGAGCACTCATCCTCAAGTTTCCTCTTCTTTGCTGTCAGGTCAGCATTCGTCTCCTCTTCATCCTCCAGTCTTTCACTTAGTTCTTTAATTTTAGCTTCCAGCTGGATTTTACTTTTGATGAGCCCCTCGCATCTCTCTTCAGCATCAGCTAGATTTTCGCTCTCCTGTCAGAATGTATTGAAGGCACATCATGTTTATCATAAAAATGACAAAAGGCAACATATGTTGTTCAAGCGCCACCTCCAGGAAATGGATTGCACAAGTCAGGGCAGAATTTCCTATGCAAATCACAGTACTGCATATGATTCAATCATGAGGAAATGTTCCTGCTCAGTCATGGCTTAGTAGAGACACTTCCTTTCAGCTGTCAGATGGTTTGACTACCATGCAATAAACTCACAGGGTTCAGTCAGAACAAGGAGCCTGCAAGGAATCAGTGAGATAAACAGGTGGGTAGCAAACTGGATTTCATGGAAGCATGAGCTTAGATGTGGATTTGTAAAACATACAGCATTTCAAAGTCAGCTTTCATAGAGTGTTGGATGATTCTATCTAATAAGCTCCTCCAACTCTAATGACACACGAGTCATACCTTGCTCTCATAGCTCTCTAACCCCTCTCTCAGCCAAGACAAGGTCAGGCTCGACCTAAATTTTAGCCTGCAATGTTTCTTATAACTAGCATTTTGAGACACATTATTGGCAGATAAAATTTTGTCTAAATTAATTCTATATGATGTATTCTAGACAGAGTACCAGGAAAGGTCTCTGTTGCCTCCTGGAAGAGTCATGGGTGAAAGCCATCACTGCACTAACAGAGGATGGTATGTTTAATTCTCTCTCAGATTCTGATTGAAACCCATAGCGCACTGAAAATCATGGCTAGTGGGTGTGCATCTTCTGAGGACAAACTTGGAGAAGATGATGCTTGAGTGATCTTTCAAGCGGGGTTGACAGTAATTCCCCCAGGAAAATGGGACTTAGTGAGAGAACAGGAACAACTCTTCCCATACTGAACCAGTGAGAAACTGGGAGTGAAGAAAGTCAGACAACCCACTTCAGGACAATCATCATACCTTAGGAGTTCTTGTATGTTCTAAAATCTGGAGTCTGAGTGATTCGAAAGGTATCCTAACCTGGAAGTTAGTTAACTTAGTTAAACCTGGGCTTCTTGGTATTTTTGGCTTACCATCCATGAAGGGGTTAAAGTGAAACCCAAGTGCTTGTAAACTAGGTGGGTTCTGGAGAATAGAGCATTAAGTACCAAGGAGGCTACAAAGAAACTCAGAAAACTGGGTGAGGCTAAGTTGGAGTTCTGAAGAGGGATTTGGGTCGTGAATCTGATCTCTAGCATGCACAGTTACAGCCTCTGTGCTTGAAACAATACAGAACTCTTGTCGAGACCCAACTGGTTCAAAACCACGTGGAAACAAGTGAAAGGTCCACTTCCACCAGACTGCCCATGGCCATGTAGTATCTTATTCCCTTTTAAAACCCGACAGGAATCCTCTCGTGCAATTTCAGTCTCTGCTCAGCAGTATTCCAGAGAAAAGCATCAGTCTTTGTTCCACAGTTTCAGTCTTGTCTCTTGGCAAAAAAAGCACCCCTGCCCTGGCTCTGTATTATAATGGCGAGCAGATAGGGAAACAGCCTGTGTTTCATCCAGAATCAGATACCATTGTTAGGAGCACACATCTGATTCTTCTACTGGTGATTGCTTAATAGTGAAGTGGGTTTACATGGGAGCCCAGTCGGAATTTCCTGTATTCCTACTGGTGGCAATGTTGTATATGTGCTTTGTACTCACTTTGCTTACACATAAATGACAAGACCAAATACAAAAGAGAATCTGGCCTTATTACATGTCTGTTTGTGAAGGACAATGGAAAAGAGAAGGGAAAGAGCAGCAGAATAAGAGGAAGTGGGGTGAATCTGAAAGTGGAGATTACTCACAGATTGAACCTGAAGCTGCAGGTCATTTTTCTCTTGCAAGAGGGTCACCATTTTCTCCTCCAGCTCTTTCCTCTTTGACTCAGACTTTGCAAGCTCTTCTTTGGTTTTCTCAAACTCCTCCTTCATGTTGGCCATCTCCTTCTCAGATTCTGCACTCTTCAGCAGGGGCTTCATTTTGAAGTACAGCTTCATCCAGGGCCAGTGCTTGACATTCATGAATGCACGAACGTTGTACTGGATGATGTAAATGGATTCTCTGAAAACAAAGGAAAACACAGTTTACAAAGCTGGTGAGACTTGGGTGGGAAACAGATTTTGATTACTGGCCATACTGGCCATACAGCATCAGCATTTTCCTCAAAGAACTTTTGCATGAGACTTTTGTCCTCACCTCCCTTGCTATTATTAAAGAGTCATTTATAGGCCCTTGATTGCAGAATGACTGTCTCAGTAGCATGAACAGTAACTATGGATATAAGATGGGGGGATACTCCAAAACAGGCAAACTTCTCTGGTGTGGTGCCTGGGAATCTCTGAGACTTTCCTCAGTCTCAAAGAAAGCGCAAGTGAATACCAGAGTGAAAGCTGACATCCTTGAAGTACTGCTGCTGAGATTACAAATCTGGGAGTTACCATCAGCTGTGGTAACAGCAGCTTGATGCTTTTTGTGTCACTCAAAGTAGTAAATAGAGTACTAGAAATTATTAAGACAGAAACTGAAAAGAAATATGAAATATTTTTATGGTACTGAATGCAAATAGATGTTGTTGGTGCCAGTAGTTCAAGGGGAGATTAGACAGTTGCTTGAAGAGAAATTCAGGAAGAGTTATTGAATTCTTAGAAACTATCCTTGGCTCAGGAAGCCCCTGAGCTAAGTATATACTGCAGGGCGTTACCCATAAAAGCATCTGGTTGGCAGAGCATCCTATACATTTATGTGATCCCTGCTACCCCTAAGTCTTTCACTTGTTGACAATATTTGAAACAGTTTGCTTGGCTCACCCAGTGCTGCCACTCCTACACTCTATATTTCGCATGATTCATCCCATCTCAAAGGGGAATGGGAAGGGTATCTGGGACAGTCAAAAGTATGGAGTACCTTCTCTGTACAAGCTAGAATTTTTTGTTTTAGACGTTGGAACCATGAAAGAAAATTAGTCAGAAAGCAGAGAGTGGTTATATGCCAGTCCTTACAAAACTGATGTGATGCAGTGAGACTATCAGAAAACATGTTCAAAACAGACAAACCTTAGCACTTGTTCAGTTGGCTATCTCTGTCACAGGGTTCTTAAAAGGCTGAAAATGGTAAGCTCATTCCTGGAGAAAAAGTTCACCGTTAAATACTAAGTACTATGGTCCAGCTGCATGGTCCAATTGCTAAATAGCCATTGCCAGAATTTGGGGGCCTATAACAAGGGAAATATGAGTTTGTGCTTGCTGTGTTTTCCCTAGTCTTTCTAAGGGTCTTTCCCAAGGACAGGTTTTTTTGCCTGAGACAGTATGCTGTATTGCTGGACTTTTGGCCTAACAGAGTATGATAATATTTTCTTATATTACCTTCTTTCATTCATCTTTTTAAATTCAATTCTCATGAGGTACCCTCTGCACATAGCTTGTGTAATAGTGATAAGGCTCACAAGCTTCTCATCTCTCATCTCTTCAAGGAGCCCCAGAAGACCTGCCTTGAAGAACACCTAGAAGATAAAAGAGGGTCAAATAGTTTGAGGCTTAGGTATGTACACAACCATTGGCAGCTGATGCAGGGTAGTACAGGGCAGTTTTGGAAAAATGTCTGCTGAGTAAAGGTTTAACAGCTAGAGAAATTTTGTTACAGTATTCGTACCCTCAGTGTTCCTGTAATTCATACAAGTCACTCTATGTGTGATCTAATCATACTATTGCAGTGTTATTTGATGCCTGCTCCCGAGCAGGTTGTGGAAGATCTAGCTCATCAGTAGTTATTAAAACAAAGAGTTAACTTTCAACTTAGTACTATATCCTGCTCTGTCTCTTTGCTGGACTGTACCTTCTGTTTCTCAATGTTCAGGCTCAAGATTTGCTCTGTAAACTGACTTGCAGATGGCTTGAGAAGCATACATGATGAGGTCTGTTCAGTAGTGTAGACAATTGGGATTTTGTCCAGAGATAGTAATGCCTTGGTTGTGCTGATCAGAGAATCAGTGTCCCACCTAAAACTGCTTTGGAGATGTAAGGTAGACTTGTGTCTGTGCCTAAACCCCCTGAAAAAGCTGACCGTCCAAATTTGTCTGAGCTTGTCTAACATGCACTGATATAAATGAGTTCAACTGGCAGGAGAAAGGCACAGCACTAGTTCTAGTTGCAGCCACACTAGGTCATTGTTGTAGTGTGGTGTTCCCATGGCTGACATCCCTCACACATACCCCCAGAAACAAACAAGTTTTCTGCACTCCTTCTTGCTAGTGGCGTACTTAATTTCTAATCATTGTGAAGGCTGATTTCAGCTGCAAGAAATACTTTCAGTGAACAATATTTTTTGCCATTAATTATACCCACTCTTCCAGAAGTACTTTACCTTGGTGTGGCCAAATCTGTATTGATTGTGGTCAACATCAATGGAGGAAAGAAGCTTCTCTGAAGCCTTTTTGCTGTCAATGAATTGCCCTTCTGGAATGGCTGAGGCATTAAGAATCTTGTACCTGTGGCAAGGCAGGTTGCAAAGGTACTGATTGCAAAGAGGGTGAGGAAAATAGGATCCATCATATATCATAATGTAATGTGATTTGAAACTGAGCTATCTGAAAGCTGCTGAATATGCCATCTGAAATCTAGACAGTCTTGGCTGAACAGAACGTGATGACAGGGGGGGACATGTCTACTCTTCAGAGGAATCTGTTGGCTGTGTAACAGCACAGTATGTTGTTACATACAAAATTAATGTGAATGCTTAAGAGT
This sequence comes from Pterocles orientalis, assembly GCA_011057875.1. Lineage (NCBI taxonomy): Eukaryota > Metazoa > Chordata > Aves > Pterocliformes > Pteroclidae > Pterocles > Pterocles orientalis. The sequence goes on along the minus strand of WKFP01014790.1, from coordinate 549,268 downwards.
GTCTGGAGGTCCAAGAATTAGGAAGAACATAGTGAGAACATGTCATCCTCTTCTCATCTTGTTTCATCGATCAGAGAAATGCTACTCAAGTTAAAGTTGAAGATGAATTAAAACTACTAACAAAAATCAGTATTTCAAAAGGAATACAGACCTTGCACAGCTCACAGTCTCTACAAGCTGTACCCTCGAATCCTTGAGTTTGGGCTAAAAATAGCATGGTATTATTCTGTAAATGCTAACAGCAGTCTCAGCATTTTGCAAGCATTAACTTAATCATTAAGGTAATACTCTGTCATGGACATGACCACCCAATCCTTCTAAAGAGGTTTCTTCAGATACATCAATGAGGATGTCTGACTGTACACTGCAGCACTTCTTATTCTCAAGTCTACCTTGAAATAGAATATGTAAAATCAAGACAGTGATAATGGAGCAGTGAATTTATTCTCTAGGCTTCCACTGTATTTCCTCCTGAACTCAGCACATTTCCTTTTAACTATAAAGCACTTTTTGGTTCTGGACTATGTGGCCATTATGGAGAGATTCCTCCATCTGTCACATCAAATTGTGATTTGACAATTGAGACGAGCTAATTAAACATCAGGTTGCAGGACATTTTCAGAGAGGTCTTGGGTTCTTTTCACACCAGTTTAGAATGGAAGATACTTTTCTTACATTTAATTGCAACAGCAGCCAGTTCTGATTCAGCACTTTGCAGCGACTGACCTCACATAAGCCAGTTTAATTGTCTTCATTTTAAAGGTGAGGAAAATAAGGCACAGGATGCAGGCCAGTGAACGAGCACCGGCAAAGCCTCAGATTTTTGAATGCTTAGTCAGTACCCTGTAAGGAGGTTGTGCTGATGTGTATTGTTTTTGTATCTATACTCTGGGAGACTTACAAAGAGTAGTCTGTGATACCACTTAATTCATCACACTACAAGAATTTTGCATCTCTTTGAATCATTGGGCATTGACTAGAGTTTAGAAATTATATTGGATCTGATGAATCAAGAAATCTCTGGTCTGATCAAAGAGGGAAAAGACTGGAGTGATCTAAGACAGTATTAATGACTTGGTTCCCTCAAATGCCACTAATCTGTTCTGATTTAGAGGGTATGTCTCCATAATGTCACCAGACTTGTCACCTGACTTGTAAGTTTTTTGAGGTCTTATTTTAACAGACAGTAATATCTGAAGACTTACCGTTGTTTAAAGTCTGCATAAAGGATTCTGCTTGGAAATCCCTTCCTGCAAATTCGGATGCCTTCCAGAACCCCATTGCACCGCAGCTGATGCATCACCAAGTAATGGTCCATTTCACCTTAAACAAAATACATCCATCATGGCTCTTGTTTTCTCCCAAAGAATCTCCATATGTGTTAGCATTCCAGAATGACCTCCCTTTTTTTTGAGATGCAGGAAGTGAAGACAGAACATGCCTTCAATTCATATAAGTTGCAGAGAACTGCTTCAGTGAGCTGAGGTTTACTAAGAACGCCGGGGCTGGCACCCCCCACACAGTAAAGAATTTCTTTCTAATATCTAGTCTAAATCTGCCCTCTTCCAATTTAAATCCATTACTCCTCGTCATGTCACTGCATGCCCTTGTAAAAAGTCCCTCTCCAGCTTTGCTCTAAGCCCCTTACACCAATAAAGGTGTACCCAAAGGAGTTGTTAGAAAAGTCAAGCATAAGCAGCTGGAAACCAACAAAAAATCACATGTCCAGTTTCTCTTCCTTCACTTCATCATACTTAATTTCAGTCTCACAGTACTGCTTTTACATTTCTTAAAAGGCAAAAGTCAAGATTCCCTCTGAGTCTCCTCTATCAAAACAACGAATTTAACATGAAAATGACAGCCACATCTGGCACAACCATTCATTCAAATATGTTTTTCTATTTTGGTAGGTTTCCTTAATTCCCCCTTACTCCTGCTTGACTGTCAAGATCCCAGTGGGATTCCTCTTTATTCACTTTAGGATATGAAGTGTGGACATTTCAGTTTGGGTTTCATTTATAATCAGTGGAGAAAAACAGGTTCTTCTAGGATGTGATTCATCTCATCCTAAGATAGATGTATAGAAGAGGCCAGATGAGTCATACCTTAAAATGCCAGCTTCACTCCACTGAGGAGAGAAGGAGTTCAGATGAATAGCTGAAATGTGAATGTCGTGCATATGTGTGCTGCTTAAGTCTTGCTTACGGTCTTCAGGGTTACACAGAGAGACATAAACAAAAAAGAATAAACTTTCTGAAACTGGTCTTTCATTTCTGGAGCAGATTAAATAGATGCTAAGCTCCTGTTTCCTGGTACTCCTGTTGCATTCACTATATTCCACCAGTATCTCCTTATCATTCTACCAGTATCAGACCTCTTAATGGTTAGACTCCTAAAACCCACACAGGCAAGTCTCTCCCCAAGTACTTAGATTTAATGGCCATATGAAATACTCCCAAAATTGGCTGTTTTCAAACTTTTTGTGAGATTTTAATATTTAATTAAAGGAATCACAGAATCACAGAATGTTAGGGATTGGAAGGGACCTCGAGAGATCATCCAGTCCAATCCCCCTGCTGGAGCAGGAACACCTAGATCAGATCACACAGGAACGCATCCAGGCGGGCTTTGAATGTCTCCAGAGAAGGAGACTCCACAACCTCTCTGGGCAGCCTGTTCCAGTGCTCTGTCACCCTCACCGTGAAGAAGTTTTTTCTCATATTCAAGTGGAACCTCCTATGTTCCAGCTTGAACCCATTGCCCCTTGTCCTATCACTGGATGTCACAGGGAAGAGCCTGGCTCCATCCTCCTGACACTCACCCTTCACATATTTATAAACGTTGATTAGGTCACCCCTCAGTCTCCTCTTTTCCAGACTAAAGAGACCCATAGGAAAAGCAATAACTTTATATCAAAAAGCTTTCCAAGTGCTAGCAGCACCCAGCAGCTTCTACAACGAATTCTACAAATGATATATGATTTCTTTGACAGTCCTCCAGCTCAATGAATCAGATCCTAACACTGAATATTTAGATATTGTAAATGGTCTTGGGCTGAACTCAACAGTACTGAATGACACAGTGGTCCTTTAAAACCAGGAATTTGTTAGGGATTTTCTAATGCTGTTACTCATAACAGACAATTTAATCACCTGTAATCAATCCCATCTTAATAATCTTCAGCTCCCTACACACATTAAGCAAAGATGGGTAAGTGTTGTGGACCATGTAATGCTCAAAATTTTACAGGCACAGTAAACAATACAAGAAGGTTTACTTGGGCACTGTCCCACAGGCCAACCCCCACAAGAACTTTACATGCAAAGGGAGCTGTTCTGGAAGAAGTTGCTATGGAAGCTAAGGAAGCCAATTCCTGCTGGTCCTGTGTCTTTGGACTATAATGATGAACTTACCAGGTGTCTTGGTCTCGTTAGGAATCAGGCAACGCACAAAGTGGGGATGGGTACTTCTCAGGTTAGTCATCAACTTGTTTAGATTTTCCTGTGATAGAACAAAACATGGGTTTGAACTTTGAGCAACAAAGCTTTTGCATTTTTATTCAAATATCAAAGAGTTATAGAATCACAGAATGGTTTGGATTGGAAGGAGTCTTTAAAGATCATCAAGTTCAACACCCCTGCCATGGGCAGGAACATATTCCACCACATTAGCTTGTTCCAAGCCCTGTCCAGCAGGGCTTTGAACACTTCTAATGATGGGACATCCACCACTTCCCTGGGCAACTTGTTCTACTGTCTCACCACCCTCATTCTGAACAAATTTCTTTGTTATGTCCAATCTAAACCTACTGCCTTTCAGTTTAAAACCATTGCCCCTGTCACGACAGGTCCCCTTCAGTCTTTCTCTGTCTTTCTCATAAGCCTCCTTTATGTATTAAAAGGCTGTAATAAGGTGTCCCTGGAGCCTTCTTTTCCCCAGGCTGAACAACCCCAATTCTCTCAGCGTTTCTTCATAGGAGAGGTGTTCCAGCCCTCAGATCATTTTTGTGGATGAATGGCTCATTTAAAAAGAAATTCACATACCCTGAACACAGCAGACACCGTCTGGAAAGAGCCTCCCTTCTTCTTAGCACCTTTCTTGCCACCACCACTATCACCTTGGAAGAAGTAGGTAGGTGGTGAATGGTTAGAGTAAGCAGGATGTTTTGGAGGCCTCACCTTCCTTTCTTTGGTCATGGGCCAATGAAATATTTAATTTTTCATTTTAAATACTGACCCACTGCTGCATGAGTTTTAATGAACTGATGCTAGCTGGTTGTTGATCAGTGTATGGTACATTTGGTCTCAGATACATAATTTAGGTTGCATCATAGTGTATGTGGCTTTAATGGTATGGAATGTTGTGGCCTGACAAAAGTTTCATAACAGTGTACTCTGTGTTATTCGTCACGTTGCTTTTACTTATAGACATAGCCCCACTTTTTATTTTTCTAAATCAGTTGACAGGCCACAAGAATGTTTATCAGTGCAGTGAAGTCTTCTTCAGAAAAATCTCCTAATCCAATATTCCAGGTGAAGAATAGGGATCTATTCTGGGTTATGGCAGCCCTAAGGCAGGAAGCAAATTATAGTCTCAGGAATACAAGTCCAAACAGCTCAGTGCCTTTTAAATTTACTGCACTGTTGAAACTGATTAAATTGAGACTTAAATGGAGTCTTTGTGCTCTAGCTTCACACTTTGTCCAAAATATTATCCCCACAACCTTTTCTTCTCACCTTCCTTATACTGATGATACCTACAAGGACCACAGTTGACTCATCCCCAGTATTTCCTGGGCTTGCTTAGACATTGTTATGTTAGCCAAACTGAACAGCAGGAAAGTCCCCATGCAGTATTCTCTTAAGCCTCAAACCCTTCTGTCCGTACTCCTGATTTCTGATTTGACTGCTGCTATATACTGCCTCTTCTTTTTGCTTAGCATCCAGGCTGCCCCAATATTGGCTTTTTTTTTGTAGAAATCTGTGTGGCCATTTTTGGTAAGGCAGACCTATTGACTGTCCAACTTGGAAGATCTTCACCCACTAAAAAATGCAAAAGGTTGGACTTCTAAATCATATTCTCTGTCTGTCTCATTTCCCCTTGCAATGCAAGGACTGCTCAGCTGGATATGGAATAGGTCCATGGTCTCCTTTTAGTTCTTCCAGTTCACCTCAAGAAACAAAACTCTGTCACTAAAGGCTATAAAGTGCTTGCACTTTGTATTTGTACTTGGCACCTGTCTAGAGGATGAGTAAGCGTGCACATGCGTTCACAACAGTAAGTAAGGAATCATACACCTCCTGTCACTTTGTTTTGGACTTGCTGAGTATTACTTCTCTGCACCACGTGAAGGTGGTGTTTTCAGCAGTTCTGCATGTTGGTATCTTAGTTGTGGCATATCTGGGTGCACACAAGAACAGGGTCATGTCAAGGGATAATAGAAAGTCTAGAGTCTACCACAGAGAGAACTACAAGTAGACTTTAGTTGATTCTTGCCTTATCGATCATCACTGAAAAAGCACTTACTTGTTTCTGCACCAGCATAGTTAGAGAAAAGGAAGGACAGCAGCTTCAGGGAGGATTTCTGGTACAGCCCCACAACAGTTTCATTCAGGGGGTCCTTGTTCTTGTCAAGCCAGCCAGAGATGTTGTAGTCCACCGTGCCAGCATAGTGCACCAGGGAGAAGTGAGCCTCAGCCTTGCCTTTGGCAGGTTTGGGCTTCTGGAAGTTGTTGGACTTGCCCAGATGCTGGTCATAGAGCTTGTTCTTGAAAGAGGTGTCAGTAGCCTTGGGGAACATGCACTCCTCTTCCAGGATGGAGAAGATGCCCATGGGCTGGGAGAAATATGAATATGTGAAGAAAGTAAGTGGTGGGAAGAGGAAAAGCAAATGAAACGTCACCTTGCATATTATTTCTGACTGTCTCAGTGGCTGTAATTTGTACTCCACAAGTTCTTAATACGTCGCTAGTTACTATAACAATCGGGGAAGCTATAATTAGTCTGTGTTGAATGTGAACATGGCAACTTGACAGTATTGTTTACATGCATCTTTGAATGAAAAGCTAACTATATGTATTATAATAAATTGTTTCAATCATCTTTACCCTACTTCATTAGGAAGCAGTGTCGTGTTTGCTGGACTGATGATGTTGTGTATGTCTGTTAAAAGCCATCAGCTTGCAATTGCCAACATGAGCTTAATTTCATGTTTCCTCAATAATGTGCATAGATAACTAATATCTAACAACTCTTGTTCTGTCTCCAGTGAACATGCACGATGGATCAGATTTTCCTCACTTTATATGGATTGTAAATGACAATACTTTGGCACTTCAGAATACCCATAGGCTTTTAATTTGTCTCAGATTTGTATTTAAAATTGGAAGCATTTCAATACAGATATGTAGGCACATTCTCAGCAATGTCTCGGCTTTCATCTGAGCTACTCTAGGTATCTTCAGATAATGCAGATAAGCACATGTCCTCTGATTTTACTGGAGGCACTGATGTGACCTGCACTTCATTGGCCTGGAGAAAATTCTAGGAATTCCTTCTTTGTATTAACCTTTTTAAAAAAAATATTTATTTATTTTATTTTTTAAAAAATAAGATGCTATTAAAGGTTACATCTGGTTTTGGCTAGATATGTGTCAGAGCTAGAATCAGGGATGCTCCAGAGGTGGATGTTGGGCAGGAATCCAGTGTTCTGAATGACGATTTTGCCCTCTAGGTGTGGCTGCTGTGTGAGAGATCTGGGTTAGCATTCATCTTGCCTAACTGTAGCTGTCTGTGAAACAGAACCCAGATCAGAGTTAGCTGTCCAGATTGTTCTGTAACGGAAGCGTTGTAAAGACATTTCACAGAATCACTAGTGGAACATACTTTATAAGGAGATGATTTGCATCCTAGAAGTGTTTACTTCTTTCCTGTCATTGTAAAAGAGACTACAGCATTAGATCAGTGTAGGGGTTCTGATTCCTCTGTCTCTAATACTCTGTATTGCATAGATATGGGACAGAAAATGTGCGGACACTGAACATTAAGTGTGAATTTTGGGTGTTAAATACAGCAATAGGCAACAGGGACTAGCTGTGAATGGTAGTTCTGGGTGTAGATGCTGCCATGTGGTGGGAAGTGTGGGATGTTAGCAAGAAACGTGAGGCTTGTGTGCAAGGACATAACCCATGGGTATGAACTTTAAGCAGTGAACATGCATGTGGGCTGGCTGAATGAGTCACTGGGCACGGGGCATGAATGGTAGTGCTGGGAGGAGGTACCTGTGTGCTCCTGAGAAGGAAGAAGTTTGGGTATGTGCGTACTGGGTTTGCACATGATGTGTAAGTACAGCCACTGGACACAGTTTGTAACATTGCACTGAGGAGTTAATTCCCATTAAGATCCGGAGTGCAGTAGCAGTGGGCAGCGACAGAGGGGCCAGAAAGAGTCATGTTGCTAGAACCAAGAACTTAATTCTATCCATTACTGCAAGGACTAAGATTTGAGATTCACCTTACTGTTGAAGGCAGTCCTGTTAAAGGCACCAGATCAACAGTGTGTATCCCCTCTCCCTTCCACCCTAGCCAGATTGTTCAGGAAATCGTTGTTTGTGTAGAGGCAGCCTGTCATTTCAAAAGCTTTGGTTTTATAAACTGCCTCCTCTTATATGAGAGGGTCCTTCAACAGTAATGTGTAAATTTATCAAGAATGACTGGACTAAAATAAATGACCATGAAAGAAATGTGCTCCCCTAAAATGAGAAGATTACCTTCTCAATGAGCTCAATGCAGGCAGCCAGGTCCATCCCAAAGTCAATGAACTCCCAGTCAATGCCTTCCTTCTTGTACTCCTCCTGCTCCAGCACGAACATGTGGTGGTTGAAGAACTGTTGCAGTTTCTCATTGGTGAAGTTGATGCACAGTTGCTCCAGGCTGTTGAACTGCAAATTCAAAATACAAAAAAAATGCCAGTTAGTTTGGAAAATTCATCAATAGGCAAGCATACCTACTGTAACTCACATCAAAAATTTCAAAGCCAGCAATGTCCAGGACACCGATAAAGTGCTGTCTGGGCTGCTTTGTATCCAGCTGTTGGTTGATTCGAGTAACCATCCATAGGAACATCTTCTCATACACTGATTTAGCTAATGCACCCACTGAATTGTATACCTGTAAGAAACACAGACATGGCAGTAATGAAAGTTGGGTTAACTTTAAAGGTCAGAGAACTTTCTGAACAAAATGAAAGGCTGATCAGCTGTCTAGGTACCTGTTGGACATTTTGTCCTTTAGTTACATATTCATTCCCAACTTTCACCCTGGGATAACATAAAGCCTTGAGCAAATCAGCGGAATTCAGACCCATCAGGTAGCCAGCTTTGTCGGCCACTAGGATCAGAGACAGCAAATGAGTTCAAAAGAGACAAAGAAAGGTGTCCTGGTCCTCTAGAATGTTTCTGTTACAAGGAGCCTACTTTCAGTGCTACTCAAATGCACCTATTGTCAAGGGAAACTCCTCTTCAGTCCCATGGAGAATGTTTTCCCTCCCAACACATGCAGTGTCTCAGCTGCAGCACACTCCTGATCCACACCTGGAGGGCTACAGCAATGCTTCATCTTTGCGTCTCTCTTATTTAATTGTGGAGCATAAATTAAATCACTGACTTTGTGGAACACACAACAAACTTAAAAAAATTACTTTCTGGAAGAGAAAATTGTTCTCAAAGTGTTGGGCACTTCATTGGGACGGGGTTACTAGCTTGTCTCCTGGTGCATTTCACAGGCAAGCTCTGCCTCCACCACTACCTTCTGTGCCATCGGGCTCCGCCTGCTCCTCCCGCTGCTTCTGCTTGAACTTCATGTTCCCGTAGTGCATGACAGCCCCCGTCAGCTTGTACATCCCCACCTTCTCTTCGGGGCTGAAGCCTAGGATGTCCACGGCACTCTGCAGAGGCAACAGGCAAGTCGGGGAAGCTCAGAGAAGCACAAGGGGCGAAACACAAGGTGCTGTTAACAGACACATGTGCTGCAATGGGAAGATGGGGTTTCTCCCCCTGCCTCCCTGCCTGCACCCAACATGTGAAGCACCAGCCCAGCCCTGGGGGCACAGGGGCAGTAGAGCCCTGGCTCTTGGTGGCCACGGGCCGGCTGGGCCTCCCTGACTGCAGCCGGCCTGGTGCAGGGCCACTCAGCTGTACTCACATCTGTCGCCAGCAGCTCCTCGCTGTCGTCAATGCTGGCGACAGTGACTTCTCCTTGGCTCACATAGGGGAAGTCGTAGGGGTTGGTGGAGATAAGGAGGAGATCTGCAGATATACAGGGCACTTGTGGTGGCACCGGGGAAGGCGCTCACTGAGCCAAGCCCAGCAGCGCTGGCACTCACCAATGAGCTCCGGCTTCTTATTGGACATTATCTGGTAAAAAATGTGATAGCTCCTTTCACTGGCTAGCTGGAACGTCACCCTGGATTTCTCCAGAAGATCTAACCAAAAGAGAGGTGCTGTTAGTCTCCTGGTAAACCTGAGATCATAAATGCAGAAATTCTGCATGCACTGACTTGCTCCAACTCACAGGTTTCAATATCCGCAGAGGCCAGCTTGCCAGTTGTTCCAAAGTGAATCCGGATGAATTTTCCCTGTCAGGCAGTACAGATCAACCCATTGGTTATAGTGACCAATGAATGAGACATGGCTTAGATGTCTGCATTCCAGCAAATCTGAAGTGAACTCACAAAGCGTGAGGAGTTGTCGTTCCTCACAGTCTTGGCATTCCCAAAGGCCTCCAGCAGTGGGTTGGCCTGGATGATCTGATCCTCCAGAGTTCCCTAGTTACAGGAGAAAAAGCTTCTTATCAAACTTCACTACTGGTTAATAACAAATAGAGCAAAGCAGATATTATAGGCAGATCATTTTTACACTTCATACATGGTTTTAATCTAAAATTTATCAGAGTTTTTAAGCACTCATCAGCCATCACTCATGAATATTGCCATTTGAAACCAAGGGGTAGAGTGCTGAAAGACAGATCTGTGTTTTGTTTTCTTCTTGTACCTGCTATCTTATATTGGGTATCATATACAGAATCACTACAGTGGAGCTCAGGGAGTTTGAAATCTGTGCGAGAGGTGCTTCCACATTCTCATTCACAAAGGCCATGACAACTAAAGAAATTGTGAAAATTCGTGGATTTTTTCTGGAGGTTACTTGTGCCCAGGACACACAGAGAGAGGTACAGCCTTTAGTAGGAAGCACCTAGCAAGGGAGAAATAAGTAAAGTTCTGTAATTGCATTCAAACAATCAGCAGCCTTTCAGAATGCAGAAATACATCTACAGATGTGCTTTGAAAGGAAGAGTGGGACATGGACAAATCCTGAGACTCAAATACCTAACTTAAAAAAGCAGAAAACAGAAGCTCTTTGAATTTTTTGCTGTATATCTGCAGAAAGAATGATCGACTTGTAAAGTTTCAATATTGTGTTGTATCACTCTTGTTAACTGCAAAAGCATGGGAGGAAAGAAGCCTCTGTGACATTATGTCTCTCCTTTTCAGTGCAGCACAGCCCAGGAAGCAGAGTCACCATGTGCTTTTTTTGAATGATAGAGATTCTTGGTAGTCAGGGCGTGAAAATGTTGCCAGGGATAATTTGCAAGACAGAGATGGAAAACAAAGAATGAGAAAAATATAAGGTTTTATCCAGATGGAAGGTTAGCAGCACAGCTCAAGTTGCTTGATCTTTGTATGGGGTGCCATTCCCAACATTGTCTGCAGATGGCACAAGGAGTTTAAATTAGTTTTTATTAGTCTGCTGTCAAGGTTGACCCTGTAACATTAAGGCAACACAGTAGCATATTAAGCTTTCTATATATTTTTTTAAATAAAAAAAATTCCCCAAACCCTAAAGCAACACCCTCTCACATGTATCTTTCAGCTTTCTAAATAAACTTCCTTGTTTAAGAGAAGAGGTGTGTGTGTCAGTGCAGCTGATTACACCAGCTACAAGCCTCTTTTTAGTGCACAGCTGTGGGAACTCGCAAGAGAGTATCATGCGTGGAGAACAACTTGGAAGAAGACATGGCAATTCTTTACACAAGTTCATTCAGGAATCCCGTCCACAGGCTGAGTGACAAAGTGCTGGAGGCTGAGGCAGTGTGTTTCCCTTATTAATATACTTTTTTTCCCAGCATCTGATTTCAGCATGCATCTGAGATAGGATGCCGGGCTAGGCAGAACTATAACCTGAATATTTTATTTAATGTTCTTATGAAGAGGCACATAATACTGTTACACAGATTGTGAATGCTAAAAACCTAGAGTATTCTGTGAATAAACTCAGAAGAGGGCAAAACAGGTTGTTGCCCATCTGAGATCCAGATGTTTTTCCTTATAGCGAACATGGTCTCCACATCTCTCAGCTGTCTCAAAGTTTTTCTGAGATCAGACCTGGCATAGTGAGCAGCTGGTGAAAGCTGAACGCAGGAGATTCTGAAATGGTAATGATGGGAAGAGTGCTTGTGATGGACTTGCCTTGGCCATTACAACCCATCAATCACAGACACCTGCTGCTGAGTGCGAAAAGGATATTAAGCCTTGGAATCTCCTTAGGTTCTGCCGTGCCCTTTGGGTACTCAAATAACGCGCTGACACGTGTCACCTGCTTTGATGCACATACCATCTCACAATGTGGTGACACACGCTTGTGCCACAAGGATGTTTGTTGCTTGCTCCGTGCTAGGCGATGGAGCCTACGCCTTGCAAATACTCCGGTGGGCTCAGATTGCAGCAGCTGGGCTGCTTGGCAAAGAGGGGCATCGGAGCATGTGCTTTTTTCCTTGGAAGGATCCTTTCTGAGGTTACTGTCAGGCAAGTGGTCCCAGCTGTCCCAAATCTGTCCCTTTTCTTACGCTACCCCTCAGGGCTGTTACATTGACCACAGCTGGGAGAACAAGCCAGCACAAACTACTGCCTGATGCAGTTGAAGTGACTCAACTTCAGCACAACTACTCTGGAGTTCAGAGTTTCTGCACTTCCCTGTCGATGGGAATGAAACAAGGAACAGGAATGGCACAACCACATGCCAGTGGGAGCTGAATGCTCTCTTTACACTTGCAGCCACCGAGGTGCTGTCGATGTGACCGATCTCATAGAATACTGATGGATAGATACATAGACAGACAGCACAGAGGAAACGGCTGTCTCACGTTGTCTTCTTCTCCCTGGTGAAGACTTCCCTTATGTAAATGGAGACTGGAGAGAAACTGAGGCTTGGGCCTTTCCTACATTAGGAAAATGTTTTTTTAAGTAGAGTTCCACTAGTGTTCAGAGAGAGGGAGGCTGGGTAGCAGGGGTAAACAAGCGTAGGCGTGCTCAGACTGTGCATCCTGACTGTTACCTCAGTTGTGCTACAGTTTCTAGCTTTTGATAGTCCTGCAACCCAAAAATATGCATTGATAGTTTCTGCTCGGCAAGCAGAGTCTTGGGCAAACACTAGAAGCGGGACCCAATGGCATACCTGCATTTTGCCGGGCTGTTGGTCCTTCTTCTTCTCACCAGTAACTGCAATTGTTGCAAAGTACTGGATGACACGCTTTGTGTTCACAGTCTTCCCTGCACCGGATTCTCCACTGTTGAAATGAAAATATTTATTGTCACAGGAAACATTTTTACTTCTCTGTCAGCTTTGTCACACAAACCAAAATATACTCACGTGATAAGGATTGACTGATTGTTACGATCTGAAAACAAAGACACAGAAAGAGCTGTTGAAATGAGATGTGAAGGGCTTCTGTTCCACTAACTTACTCAAGGGAAAGAATTATATTGTAACTCTATTTATCATTTTGTAATTAGATAAGGTAAATTCTCTTTTAGTGTGCATGTGGATTTTTTTGTGCACCTAGGGATGGAACAGCCCAAAATCTAACTCCAAGCAGTTATTCTTCATACGGCTTCCTGCGTACTATTTGTTTTATTTTATGTATAGATCTTGGCTTAAATATTGTTTAATTAGAGTTGTATTTTCTGTTGTGTTCCTTCCTTCCTATTTCTTTAAATTCCTTACTAGGAGAGTGGGCACAAAACCATACAGCTAGCTACTGCCTTTCCTTTGTTGTCTGACAGCACTGAGGTCATTAAGATGCCACAGGCAGTCTAATCTTGAGTTGTGCCCAGGGACGATGGGAGCTATTACCATCAGGCAATGAGTAGAACAGCACCCAAGATGTCTGAACTGTCACACGTTCCTTGACCAAGCAGCCAGCCCTGCATAGATCAGGCTTTCCTATTCTTGTCAAATGACTCACCAGTCAGCATGAACTGATAGGCGTTGTCAGAGATGGAGAAGATGTGTGGAGGGGCCTCCTGGCGCTTCTTGCCTCGGTAGCCAGACACCACCTCTGGGTTGTACACCGGCAGCCACTTGTAGGGGTTGACAGTGACACAGAAGAGACCCGAGTAGGTCTGCAGGAAGGGAGACAGCACGTTGGCTTGCACTCAGCCCGGCAGAGCAGTTCCTCCCAGCTACCCAAAGGAAGACTGCTGCTGCTACTTACGTAGATCATCCAGGCTGCATAACGCTCTTTGAGGTTGTACAGCACAGCGGGTTCATGGAGGTGGGTCATCATGGCCATGTCCTCGATTTTATCAAATTTAGGAGGGTTCATGGGAAAGACTTCATCATCCTTTACAGTCACAGTCTGATGAAACCAGAAAGGAACAACAGGAGAAGAAATCTAAGCCAGGGAACTGCCTAACTGGATGGTCACGTATGAGTAACAGCTGGTATCACTTACTGTATCATCATATGTTTTGACTGTGACTTTGCCACCTTCTCTACTCTGTATGGTACCTTTCACATACATTTGCTTTTCATCCACCACAAAACAGGCTGCCTTAGCATCAAATGGGCGATTCTGGGCTTCAATTCTCTCTTTCTCAGGCTTCCGTAAATAGGGAGCAGCTTCTCCAAAGATTGCCATCTCTGCATCTGAACTCATGGCTGGAGTTGCTCTGGAGGAATTCAGAAAAGTTTCAAAGAGCCTGTGCACTTGTAACTTATATTTATCCAGAAAGCAGTCATACTTAATGGCTAAAAGGAAGAAGACAGCTACTCAATGTCAAGCACTTAACTTCTGCCTTAATTTCAAGTATCCACTGAAGAAGTCCTAATAAAGAAGCTTTTGTAGACAGAGGTGCATTGTCTTTGAAGACATCCCCCGTAAACAGGATGCCTGTGTGCACAAGTGAGGGCAGAGATAATATCAAAGAAGTCTTCAACAGCCTCTCCTCCTGTATCATCACCTGCTATTCACACAGCTGCACAGCCATATGCTTCTCAAAGCCACACAGATATAGACACTTAGATTGTTTCACTAGATATCTGAAAATGTAGACACAAGTTAGATCTGTAAATTAAGCAGATTGGCTCTCACGCATAATTTCTAAGTGGAAGCATTATTGGTACCCTTCTGTTTTCTAGGTTTTAATACCAAGCAGGGAAAGTTCAACTAGTTTCCGTCTGTAACAAACACTGGAACAAATTGTGAGGGTCAGCCATCAGCCATCTAAAGCCAAACCTGTTTATCATGTGAACCAAATAGAAAACATCTTTTCAGATCTGTGGCAAAATTAGAAAAGGGAATACAATGTATATTGAAGGTAATAAGTAATAGCTTACTGTTAACTAGATAATAAGTACTTGATATATCATTTCAAAGTATTTCGACTACAAAGTACCTTTTAGCTTTAATTCTATTAAATATAGTAATATTGGTTATGAATCATCAAAAGACAATTAATGTGTACCAGTATGTACCAATCACTCAGTTAGGGATTTGTCTGGTAGAAGTATCTCAGAAAACTGCTTTATGCTCAGTTTTATTTTACATTTTTAGCAATACTAGTAAAAATTCCTCAACAGAGATGCTATTGGTTGCTATAGTCAGAAGGACTCTCATGGATAGTTCAAGAGCATCTGGAAATAACACAGACAGAAACAATGTAGGCAGGAGCTAGCATAAACAGAATGTCCTTCGCCAGGCAAACTAATACACAGGCTAGCAAAAAAAAATTCTAAAGTCCTGCTACTTCATGGGCTGTCTGTTGTACTGTGGTACTAAAAAAATAAAGGGACAGAATTGAGCAACTCAGATGTATACTCCCAAGGCATCACAGTAATGAAACAATCAAGATGGAGTGGTTTTATGTGCAAGAAAATTATGAAAGGAGTCTGAAGGCATTTGTAATGCTGCTTTTGGGCACATTGCTGTAGAAGTGCTGATCTCTCTGAGCAAAACCCTTCTGCTATGGGTTATGCATCGTGCAGGGCTCTGAGGGACTTTGAGGACTGCATCTCTCAAGAGCCTTTAACGCCCAGGAATTTCAAAGCACAGAATCCAGAACCTTTAACTTACTTTGAAAGTATTTTTCTATGTATATAGAGCCCAGCATTTTTGCCTCTGTGAGCCTCTGAGTGGCTTAAGGGAAGCAACATGAAAGAAAGAGGGTGTCCATGAAAAGTTTTAGCAAAGCATCAGAAAATGCCAATAGGTTATCAGAAAATTTCTCAAGGGGCATAGTCTGTTAAACTACTGAATGTCTTTGGTAGGAAATAGTGTAAAATTTAGATCTTTACACATTCATGAACAGAGAAGGCGGCATTCTCTGCGAGAGTAATCTGTACTTCTATCCCTTTCAGCTTCAATTTCAGTGAGCGTTTTTTGGTATTAGGATAGAAGGCACATATGTGGAGGGTTCCTTCTGTTGCTCTGGTGAACTCTCCCCGTCATTCAATCACTAACCTTCTCCAGAAAACCTTGAAGGGAATGGTGCATATTGAATTCTCTGTGAAGATGACTCTTTGTCACCAGATCTGTCTATCAGACAGGAGACAAGATTGTCCTGAACTTTGTTCTTGTTTCACGACCTGTGTGATAAGCCAAGGTCAGCATATAATGTTCTAGAACTTACCCCAGAGGAAACTAATTAAAGAGAGGATAAGCTTAGACCCTTCTTGAATTGTACTTTGAGCCTCCTCTCTGAACACAACCTCAGTTTCAGGCCTCCAGCAGTTGTGCAGATGGCAGGGGGTAAATTTTAATCATCTATGAATCTCAGAGTACACCACAAAAAGACATTACTGTTCCTGTCTCTCATGTCCTCTTGGCTAAGCTTGAGTGTCTTTCACTTTTCTTTCCCAATAAATGGGGTATTTCCTACTAAGAACTGCGAATATGCTCGTATTGATTAAAACAGCGTATATACTTTTCAGTGGATCTGCCTCTACGACATAGTCTTTTGCCACCTGCCCTTGCCATTGTCTGGGTGAGATTCACTCATTGCTCAGGATCAATTAGCAAAGCTAGAGATTGTTTGTTGGACCCTTACCTTCAGAGAGCCCAGGAGGATATCTGCTTTCAGTATCTGTGTGGAATGTTTAAAGAAAGGACAGAGAGAATTAAATCAAGAACAGTCCGTTGTCTTGAGCATACACTATATCAAACATTTATACATTTATACACCTTGTATAGTCTCTCCCAACAGTTGAACTATACACAGAGCCTTACAGCTCTGGAGCGTGAGCCACATCCCACAGGAAATATTGTGTTGCTTCCCACATTACCGTCATCTGCAGAAAAGAAGTCTGATGTCTAGGATAAGATCAGCTACATTACATATCTTTTTGCAATCAATTTCAAATGCCTTCAAAGTTAGTTTTCCTAACTAAGGAAAACTAAAAGGGTTTGGAGATAGCAAAGTTTGAAGAAGGCCCCTCTGTGAAATGCCATGGCATGGCTCTTCTGCTTGTGCCATCATACCAGAGTGGTTTGGGTTGTCTAACCTTGACATTGCATGTAAAGCATGACCTGGGATGTTAGAAGTGAGGAATGAGAGGAAAATGCCCCTACATACTCCTCTTTGCAGAGCTCTGGAGATGCCGTGGTTAGAGCATGAAGCAAGCAGATGGGACTTACCGTGAGATGCTGAGGTAACAAAGAATGGGGTTGCCTTCAGCTGTGGCTCTTTATATGCAAGCTCCTGCCCACACAACATTCGAGCACTCTATTTTTGGTCAATAATAATTTACTCTTTAGTTGTAAACGTGTTGAAGCTCTGATCTCTCTGCTAATTACTGAGAGACAGGATTGGTTTAAGGTTTTATGGAGTCAGCTGCACTGACCTGTTCTTTTCACATTGCTCTGTGCCAGGATGGAGGAACCCAAAACCAGCTCTGATAATGCCAAATAAGGCAACACTTGAGTCCTGACTTCAAGAGCTTGCTTTAACCAACAAGATTTTCTGTCTAATTGTGCAAAATTATTTATAGACTATGATTTTAATGGATCCCATGCTATCCTCTCTATCTACACGTGCTGATAGAGAAGGAGAAGGACTTAGTGAGGCAGAATTTTTCTCTCATTAAATTTCTTTATACCACCATGTGGGCTGCTGGCAAGACTGAAACCAGCCTCAAGCTTGGGACAGCGTAAGACAATTTCCAGCTTGTGGACCACAAGACAAACTTGCAGTTGCGGCCTGTGGGTTTGCAATAGCTGAGGCCTGCAGGAACATTCAAGGTCTCAGCCGGCAGGAAGAAGCCTGGCTTCAGTGCCACTCTGTGATCCTGAAGCAGATGTCATAGAGCAGGCTGAACGTCAAACCAGAATGACTTTGACTTGCTCTCTAAGGGTATATGGAAGGAGAATGTCTGCTCCTTTAAGAGCACCTTGTTAGGGACCTTTTTTACCATGACGGGGCAGTAAGAGTGGGAGGAAGCGGTAAACACGCATTCAGGGACACAAGCCTGACTGACAAATGGTAAGGGAGGAGGTGATGAGAACCAAATCTGGTCAATCACACTACTTCATGAAGGCATATGAGAGTGTGAAAATGTTTATTCCAGCAAGGTTACCAGATCGGGGACCTTGTCAGTTGGGAACCAGAAACAATAGATACAGAAGCACGGACCTGACATAACAAACATGGACAATGAGAAGAAACGAACCTCACCAGTCACACTAGTTGATGGGCTATCAAGAAACTACAGGAAGAAACTTCTTCCAGGAAGATCAACCTAGACTTCAAAACTGATAAGACTGTGAGCCAAGGGAGATCCCTGACAGGTTTGGTGTGGGTACAGGAACTGACAAAGCTGTACGAACCCATGAGGGGACACACAGGGGAAGGAGGAGCAGGGAGGAACAGAGAGGGGTATAAAGGGTATAAAAGACTGTGCATAACTATCTCCAGCCTCATTCCAAGTTCACATCCCTCCTCATGTTCACCTATCTTCCATACTCCCTAGCCCAAGTTTATCCCTAACTGTCTTTCCATCCTTGACATATCTCCTATTCTCTCCGCTTAAGTGGTTGACTCCCAAGTCTGTGCGTGCTAGCCATTTCTGCAACAGCCTAATCACTCTCTCAAGATCTCTTGCTGGAGGTGCTCATTGGCCTCATCTTTGACCTGGCAGGACTAGCAATAGTGGTAGCTACTGGATATTAGTTATGAAGGTGGTGAGTAGAAGTAACTGTGTTCTAAGTGTAGATGTCCAAGTGGTGTTATGTTGGGTGCGTAGGGATGAAGATCAGCATTTGCTAAGAGCTGTGACTGAGGCGTGGGATGTAGTTGAGAGTGTTGTTAAATACAGGGCTGTCTAAAACAGTGTCAGTTGGCTACTTCTAGTCACGTGAATTGTATCCCATATTTCTGTTCTTTATTTCTTTTTTTCAGTATATGAACTATTAATCAGAGAAAACACAAAACTGCCTTACACAACAAAGTAGGTGGGACTGAAAACTCCTAAAATCAGCTGCTTTCTTCCTCCCACCTTCCTCTTCTTCAGTGGGAGACCTACATATAATTCCTTCCTCTGCCATGTAGGCCACTTCAACCTACAAAACTGTAAGAACAGCTGTATTTTGTAGCTCAAACCCATTGTTCTGTCTGCAGCCATGGCCAGGGCAGATGTACAGGAAAGAATGTAAGAACAGGGTACAGTTTTAGTGCTTCTTACCCAAAGTGCTCTACCAGCCTGTGAAAGCTAATGATTCAAGGAATCCCTAATCCTGATATTATGCCTTTAGATTAAATAGCTCTTAATGGATTTCTTCAATGAAATTATTCTGTAATTTTTGTACTTCTGTAGGCATTTTACATTCACTGTGTCAGTAAGTTAATTGCATGTATGAAGAACAACCACTTTTATTTGTTCTGAGACATCCATCTAAAAAATTAATTAGTGTCACACAGAATCACAGAATCACAGAATGTTAGGGATTGGAAGGGACCTCGAAAGATCATCCAGTCCAATCCCCCTGCCAGAGCAGGAACACCTAGATCAGATCACACAGGAACGCATCCAGGTGGGCTTTGAATGTCTCCAGAGAAGGAGACTCCACACCCTCTCTGGGCAGGCCTGTTCCAGTGCTCTGTCACCCTCACCGTGAAGAAGTCTTTTCTGCTATTCCAGTGGAACCTCCTATGTTCCAGCTTGAACCCATTGCCCCTTGTCCTATCACTGGATGTCACAGAGAAGAGCCTGGCTCCATCCTCCTGTCACTCACCCTTCACATGTTTATAAACATTGATTAGGCCACCCCTCAGTCTCCTCTTTTCCAAGCTAAAGAGACCCAGCTCCCTCAGCCTTTCCTCGTAAGGGAGATGCTCCATTCCCTTCATCATCTTCGTGGCTCTGCGCTGGACTCTCTCCAGCAGTTCCCTGTCCCTCTTGAACTGAGGGGCCCAGAACTGGACACAATATTCCAGATGCGGTCTCACCAGAGCAGAGTAGAGGGGGAGGAGAACCTCTCTTGACCTACTGACCACCCCCCTTCTGATACACCCCAGGATGCCATTGGCCTTCTTGGCCACAAGGGCACAGTGCTGGCTCATGGTCATCCTGCTGTCCACCAGGACCCCCAGGTCTCTCTCCCCTACACTACACTCCAACAGGTCAGTACCCAACTTATACTGGTACCTGGTGTTGTTCTTGCCCATATGCAAGACTCTACACTTGCTCTTGTTGAATTGCATGAAATTTTTCCCCACCCAACTCTCCAGCCTGTCTAGGTCTCACTGGATGGAAGCACAGCCTTCTGGCGTGTCAGCCACTCCTCCCAGTTTCGTATCATCAGCAAACTTGCTGAGGGTGCACTCTATTCCCTCATCCAAGTCGATGATGAATATATTGAACAGCGCAGGTCCCAGTACCGAACCCTGGGGGACTCCACTAGATACAGGCCTCCAACTAGACTCCATCCCATTCACCACAACTCTCTGGCTTCTTTTCTCCAGCCAGTTCACAATCCATCTTACTACCTGATCATCCAGATCACACTTCCTCAGTTTAGCCGCAAGAATACTGTGGGAGACGGTGTCAAATGCTTTTCTGAAATCGAGATAGACCACATCTACTGCTTTGCCATCATCTATCCACCTGGTAATGTCCTCATAAAAGGCTATCAGGTTGGTCAAGCATGACTTCCCCTTGGTGAAGCCAAGTCATCTGCAGTGAAACATTGTTTCCTATCTACTCTCTTTTTCCACCCATTCTTTTATACTCCTTAATAATTCCTAATTCAGAAGAAATCACATTGCTTTGTTCACTGTTGTCCTTCTCTAAGCCTTCCCCACTTCATTAATCTCCTTTTGGTGTACATGTAGCTAGAACTACATTCACAAGCTGTGAGTACATAATGTATTTATGCACTCATGTAATAGTTTCTCTTTGTGGTCTATTCCTTTCCTAATAATGTAAAATAATTTATTTCCCTTTACAAAACATAGAAGCTAATGTTTTTGGAAGAATAGGTATTGTATCTATGTGATCTCTTCTGAGTAGTGATGGTTATCTTAGAACCCATTTCGGTGTGTAAAAATGGGATTAATTTTTTCTCATGGACATAATTTCACATTTATTATTAGTTTAGTCTGCAGTTTTTTCACTAAGATAATTACAATGGGGGAAGCAAGGAATGAAACTCTCCATCCTTTCTCTTGAAGCTACTCTGATATGAAGAAAAAATTCAAAGTTTTCTGTATTAGAAAAAATATGAGGGAGCCAGAGATAACCACAGCTCTGTAGGAACACCAGCAAGGAGGTGTCCATTTATGCTATTTAATCAGTGGTTGCTTGCTATAAAATATGCAAAGAGGCCTTTGAATAAAGTTTAGCAAGTAGAGCGAAACAGATGGATTTCCTAACCAGTAGGTTAGGAAGTCATCCCTACTTTTCTGCCTGTGTCACAAGAACTCATGAAGACATTTGATTTATTTTTTTTTTTTTCTTGGAGAGGACATCTTCAGAAGGAAGGTTGAGAATGTTCATCCATCCCCACATGGGTATATGCACATGCTGTGATCTTGCTGAGAGCCATATAGCTACGGGAATGAGAGGCTGGAATCTGAATTCCTCAAGCGACGGTAACAGTTGATTTCAGGTCTCTCACAGCTTGGGTAAATGCTCTTGATGTTAAATTATGTTGTGCAGGAGATGAGGTGGCCAAGTACATGTGTCATCATTACCTCTTTTAAAGGCAGGAGAAACATTTGTCAGAAAATGATTTAAACTTTAGAGGCCATGAAATCTTATAACCTCTTTATAGGATTGACCCAGGTCCCTATCCGGAAGGAGGGGGATTTTCACATGCATTGTTGTCATCACTTCATGTTGGCTTGATCTAGGGAATGTCTGTGGTGCATTTACACAGTTCTCATTGTCTGTTTGTTTTGGATTATGTTCATGATGCCTACTGTTTAGGTACACTGGATAGGAGGTAAAGGTGTCTAAGAGGGTATATTGGATTCTGTTACAGGAAATGGACTTCTTCATGTCTGGCATTGCAAGATGGAGTGTTGAGATGTGTCTTTTGAGTCTTTTGTAGTATATTTTCCAATGCTTTTATTACTTTTTTTTTTTTAATCATCATTGTTACCAATCTGTCACAGTCTGGCCTGAAGTGTGAGCACAAGACGCTGCATGAAATGACAACAATAACTACTCAGATGTGGAGATAATATTGTTACTGTATCTTTTTTTGACCAATTGCTTTGTATCAAACATTCTTCATTATTTGCTATAACATTTGCATTTTAATTATGTGCAACTTTAGCTTAACTGTAGAGATAACAGAACCATGATTATTCTTTGTCAGAGACTATGTTGTCTTTTATATCTGACTCATCTGATTATTTTGTAATAAAAGTGATTTTGCATTTTCTCCTGGGTAATTTTTTTATTAAAACATTACATAGCGAAGAACCAATCCTTTCCAAAGGCATGCCTACCCACTGTTGACCGTACATATACAGAATCATTGTGACAACTGTCAATTTAGCAATTTCTAATCTGTGTAGCACATACTGTTCTGGTTTTGTGGTTTCCTAGCTTGCCAAAATACATACAAATGAAAAGCAGTAACAGACCTATGTGCCGTTAGTATTACTTTAACAAGAAAATATAGAAACTCATAAATATTGACACAGTTTAAGATACCTCAAGAAGACAGTACAAATTACTGTTTAGCATATCAGGTATTCCAGTGTTTGCCTCAAATCAATATCAGTATAATTAGTCTATTATTTACAACACTGTTGTGTTACAAACATTTATAATATTTACAGATGTTATGGGTTTTGTCTGGCAGCAAGGAAGGGGTTAAGGTGATGACTCCTTTTCTTTAAATGACACTTAACAAGAGTAGCCTCCAGTCCCCACCCCCCCAAGTGTTTGGTAAAAGGGGGGGTGAAGTGGGGGAAGGGCACTATCACATGGCCTTTTGTAAGAAGCTGCTTGCCCATCTTCAGAATGGACCCGCCCCAAGCCAGAGATGAGCCGGTCCACGCCTCTGCAAATAACATATTTAAGAAGGGACACAGAACAATTGGTTGGTGCGGCATGGCCCTGAGGGGGCATGGCTTGGTCAGGCTGTCCAGCCCCGCCTTCTCGGCTTCTGCGAATGGTCTGCCGTAGCCCAGCTTCCGCCATGGCTCGCCCGGGAGCCCTTCTTCCTGGAAGCCGATGAAGACCTTCGATGACGGAGAAAAGAGAAGAGCGATGCTGGAAGAGACGGCCACGCAGGTACTGAGTTGGACCATGGAAGAGAACGCTCTCAGCATTTCCCCTGCCACGTGGTGAAGAAAAGAAGCAGCCGTGGAGGACCCCACACTAGAACTAGAAGCCCCACTGGAGTCAGTGGAGTCACCAGGGGACTGAAGCCCCGTTGGAAACTAACATGGCAGCCGGGAGAGACTGTGAGGAGAAAAAGGGCAGTGGGCTGACTGCACCCTCCCCCCACTTTCCCCCCTCCATGTGCCGCTGGGGGGAGGAGAAGGTACAGAACAAAGCCTTTGAGCTTTGGGACCAAGGGAGGGGTGGGGGAAAAGTGTCTTTGTGTAAGATGTGGTTTCTTTTTTTCAGTATCCTGGTTGTTGTTGTAAATAGTTAAGAAATTCAGTTGTTTTATTCTTCTTCACGAGTCGTGTCGGTCTCTTGCCTGTGACCCTAAGTAGTGAGTGAAACCCTCCCAGTTCCCTGCCTCAGCCCACCAGGTGTTTAGCAAAAACTGTCCCCGTGGTTTTATAAACCATGACAACAGAATTTAAAATTACTACCTGCTTTCTGGGGTTTCCCTGGTATTTCACGAGTTATTGAAAATCAGTATTAATTATGCTTTTGAAATATTGTGATGGAATTTGTCTGCTTGACAGATTGTCAGAACAAGTTACTTCAGAAGAGACGCGCAGAAAGAAAGAAAATGACTGGTATGGAATAACCTCCACATGAGAATTAACTAAGTAGACTTTGGTTCTCCAGCTGGAAAAAGATTCAGTGGAGAAGGTAATATATCTATATTGTCTGAAAAATTCTGAGTGTCATAGTTGTATTCAGTATCTCTTTTATGTAAGAACTATGCAACAGCAAATGAGAACAGCAGGATGATGGTTCAAAACAGATAAAAAGAGATGTCGTCCATTGCCAGAAGGCATAATGGATGGCACCTATGCAGTGTGACTGAATGCCAATGAGGATGACTGCCCCAAAGGAGGACCTCTAGAATGAAGGAGGAGCAATAAGGGTGATCTTCCTTAATCTGTCTGGGAATTCAAAAGTTACTAGGGGAGGACCTGGGCTCATGAGAAACAAGGGACTGCAGGTGGTGCAGATGACGAATTTCAGGAACACTAGCAAACCATCTCCAGACAGTGTATATCTCCCCCAGCCAAAAGGAACAACCCTTACACATGGTGACAGTCCCAAATTCATGATTGCTGCCGGCAGATACAAAGAACTTTTAACCAGAACCTCTCTTTTATTTTGACAAAAATTTGTTCCGTTTTCTTCATGGGTAATAATGTCTGCCACCGCCTCCCTCAGAAAACCCCAAATGTCTGTAAAGCATCCCTATACCTCTGCACACCATTTATTATGCCTCTGGAATACTGAACATAAAACATTGTTGCTTCCACCAAACTAGAATAGTGGAGGCAAGGCCATACCATCTCCAGGGCACATTGTGTCTTCTGTATCTTTGTCTGAGGTACAGTCTTCTCTGAAAATCTGCATGAGGAGCAGGGACACCAGAAGAGTCCCTCAAGGAGAGAGAGAAGAAGCCAGAGTGCAGAGGTGTTTGTCCAAAATGGCCACAAGAGGGTAAGTTGTGATCTGGAGGCATTGTAGGCTACAGTAGCTGGAGAGTTCACCAGTGGAATAGCAGGGGGTGTACACTCTGTTGTGGCCCCAGAAAATGGTTGGCAGCACCATTGTTCTTGTGACTCTTTTTGTGAGGGACTATGTGAAAGGACCAGTCTGCAAAGCACGCATAGGGTTTCCCAGCATTTCTCAGTATCTCTTGTGACCCAAGGTTAGAGTTGTTCAGGTCCTGCAGGAACTCTAATTTGGTCATGCTGAGAGGATGTGGGAAGGGAATGTATGTTTTGGGGGTAGCCATCTTACACCGGACACTACGAAGTGATAGAAAAAATTCAGGAGTAGTCTGAGGAGGAACATTGCCTTCTAGATAAGACAGGCAGAACCACAACTGCTGCTTCTTTTTGTTTTCCAGAGCATACAGTTGTCCTTTAAGAGGGCTCCCAAGTTCTTGGATATGTGTGGACATCGATGTTGTTCTCAAAGGAGTGTCCCCTGTTGATAACTGTCTCAGAGGCCTGCTTTCCTGCGACTGCAGGGCCATTACATTCAAAGAACAAGAGTATACAAAGACAAGGAAAGGTTGTATATGTGTCCTTGAGCATGCTGACTTTTTGGGCCATCCCAGAAATGCACTGAGGAGCTAAATGACGCAGGAGTCTCAGTGTCTATCCTGCTTCCCATTGCATGAGTGGGAGAATAATGTCTCTCCTGGGAAAACAAATTGTAAAAGACTTCTCTTGTGGCCAAGTGAAAATTTCCACTATTTAGATAAACTGAACCTTCAAAGTTTATTTAAGTTGAAAAAACAATCAACCAGATGAGTTGTACGTAAAGACTCAGAAAACATCATGTACCAGAAAGCACATTTTAACTGAATTCAGGTAAACGTACTGGGTAAGTTCTAGAAGTACCATGTATACCTATGCAGATATAGATATGATATTGATGTGATGAGTCCATTGTCTATCTTTACTGATGTGTTGTTGTTCATAATGTTGTTACCTTCACATGACATATGCAGATGTGGATTTATCAAAAGCATAAGTAGGGCTGGAGTATTTTACAGCAATTTATCTGTCAAGAAAAGTGCCGCACATTTATTGTGTCAGTTTCTAAACACGTGATGTACCAGCTGATTTCATCTCTGTGGTTTCTGTAAATTCTTCTATTCATGAAATTCTGTAAATTCTGCTATTTACGTAAGTTGATCAATCAAGGCATCATTGTACAAAGATTTTCATGAGTTCTTATAATTCTGGCTTTGTCAAACAATACATAAAATGTAAATGTACGCTTGTGTTGGTATCTGAAAGGTTAGATACCATGCAAAGCACAATCTGCAAAATTTATGCATTTGATTATCTTATAAATTTTTTGCTCTTTGTGGATAAAAGAGTGTTTGCTTTCTCTTTTCTTGTGCTTCTGGCAGGACTCCTCATTTCCTTGCATTTGGCGCGGAGTGCAACACAACACCTGTTCACAGCACTAAATAGCTTTGATCCTATTAGTTACCCAGCATCTTTTCCACAGGATGTTCATGAAGAGATAATTTTCCTAGTACAAGTGGCCAGTGAAGTAAGCCTGCCTGTACTAAATCCCCAAACCACTGATTGATAAGCTGCTATATCTGCAACTGTCTGACACTGTTGGGATGGGACAGATGGACATTTTGTTCTGAATTAGTGTAGGTATTCTCATGTTTCATACCCAACCCCCTTCTCTTTTAGCAGACACATATTTGTTCCTCATACCATCCACCTTTCAGACTTTTTATCACTCCATCTTAACACGTTATTGTAGTATGCCAGGAAGACTGAAATAGAGAAGAGGCAACTAACTTCTTGTCCCCCATCAATTTAGTCAGCTTCTGAAAATATGTTTTTATGTAGGATTCTTCCATTGCATCTTCAGTGATGCAAAGTTGCCTGGCCTTTAAGATCATTCATCTGCACTAGTAATTCTCTAAGTTTGGACTGTATCCTTAACTGTTCATGCACGTCTCTGAAAGCCACAAAGACTCCCTGTCATATACACTATTAGTGTTCATTATGGGATAAAACCTGTTCCCTATGCTTTAAATTAGGTGTTTGCAAAATTGTGTGGGTTTGATTCTGGAGAAAAGGAGGAAAAGAAACACCATCCACAAGACACAGAACTGTGACATGACCGTGGCAATTGAATGCCATGGTAACCCCACAGTTACATTTGGTAATGTCCTGTTTGTTGAAAACTTTTGGGCATACAGTCTCCTATTCCGTGGGAAAAAGAGTGAGAATTCCTCCATGGCTCTTCTCAAATTACACAGAATGATTTTTAGGCTGAAATGATCAATGATGGCAGAATAAATGCTTATGGAAATAAATGCATGGAAAGATGTGTCTTCAAATATAGTTTTGAACTCAGCAAGGGTTCCTGTATTTAATAGAAACAGATATACTGAGGTTTGAAAATATGTACGAAAAGTGCATCTTTCTCAGCCTGTCTTTAAACAACATTCTAATGAAATTTGAAAGATAATGTATGTAAAGGGAAAAGAAAGTTAATCTAAACTTGTCAGAAGTGTATGATACTGCATGCTGATTTTTTGCATCACTGAGCATGAGTTTGACACTGCACCAAGGCCAAATAGAATTAATGATAATCTTTGCAGGATTCCTTTCTAAAAATATATTTGCAAGCTTTTTTCACAGCTGTCAACTTTTGTTGTAATACTGGAACACGGGCACTGAAGATGTCTTTCAGCTAACTGCTGAACACTGCAAAATGTTCAATGATGTATAGTGTGTATTTTGGGGGAAAGGTGATCCGTAGCCTAAATTTATTGTTTTATCTTTTTTTTTCCAGCATAAAGCAATAATACGACCATATCTTTAGGTTGTTTCAGCAGTTGTAAAGTTGGCAGCAATCCATATTCTGTGCAAGTTCCTGACTAGAACTATTTATTGCCCTGTGGACTGTGAGGCTATTTCACCTTAAATGACAGGTCTTCTCCTTCCTTCTGCCCTTTCTGAGGCAACCAAACTAGAAAGCAGTTTATTACCAGGCCATCATTTGTACCTTGGCATTGCGAAGGCAGCAAACCACTTTTTTTCCCAGGCAATTCTGACAGCAAAGGCAGAAGTATGGCAGGAGCAATTGAAATAATGCAGATTGTTTGCTGCCACTTAGAGTTGGTGTCACACTTATGCTGTCTCCTTGTACAAGAGCAAATTATATTGTTTATTGGGGATGTTATCTAGTAGCAGCACAGAAAAAAAATGGTGCTGGGGAAAAAAATGGCTTGACTTCCATGCCAGAATTCTTCAGCTAATAAAATGATGATTGTACATTCTGCCTGTTGCCGAATAGACAAAATGAATAGTTACAAGTGGCCAAGGCCAGATGGGATTTATACAAGATTTCCAGAAAGGCACGGGGATGAAACAGCTGAACTGTTGGCTCTGGTGTGTGAGCTCTTACCTAAAACTGCCATGCTTTTGGAGATCTGGAAGTTGCCTAGTAGAACGCTAATTTAAAAAAAAAAAAAGTTTCAGGGAACTGCACAGTAAACCTGGTGCCTGTACTGAGAAAAGAGTAGAAGTTAATAATGTGTCGAATTTGAGGATACACTGGTGAATATAACATACTGAGAAAAAGAATGTTTGTGAAAGGAAGTCAAATTCCACAAACCTGGTGCAGAATCAAAAACAGGTGGATAGGTGGGAGAACCAGCTGGTGTTGCCTTAATGAGTATCTAAAAACCATGTGAGAGCGTGTATCACCTTTCTTAAAGAAGCTAAGAGTGTGTCTATGTTGTCATATGAGATAGTTCAGAGAAGTGATCCTGGACAAGGACACGATGATAATCATTGCTGCAGACATATGAGTGTCCCTGGGGATGGTCTCTTGAGTGTCCAAAATGTTTTGATCTGAAGCAAATCCCAGGAGCAGCTTGGGGGAAAGTTCACTCCAGCAGCTCTATTTTTATATATTGCATTAGAGCCCAGCACAGCCCTCCAGTGCTGTCCCAATGTACCTTGTGTCCTCACACTCCTTGTGTAACCTCACACCCCTCCTGTAATGTCCCGTATACCCTTGCTGTCCCTCTCTGCAGAGCCTGCTAGCAGGTTATGAAACAGCTCTCATTATTTTAAGTCACTACTGTATCGAGTAATGATTCCCAGGGTGTCAGAAGGATCTTGCCTATTGCTAAGGACTCCACTGCTTTTTGTAAAATATCTTCTGCACTGGGGACATCAACACTGCGCTTTGCTTGAGCTGTTTCCTGTTCAAAGTAGGCACTAAAGACATGGCGCAGAAGTGACCTTCTGATGCATCAAGGTTGCTTTTCTCCATTGCACTTCTATTGCCCATACCTGCCTCATCTTTCTCCTGTAACCTTGACAGCAGTCAGCTGCAGAGCTGCGCAGGTCACTGGGCTTACCCCAAGGCTCTGCTCTTCTGGAGGCTGTTCAGCACGACCAGGCTGGGCATCTTTGTGGATCCAAGCTGAATCCAGCTCCCTCAAGCAATTTTCTGTTTTTCTGTCTTGGTTTTCTATGATTCTACCATGGGTTAGTGGGTTAGGTGGTGTGGGTTGACGGTTGGACTTCATGATCCTTGAGGTCTTTTCCAACCTTAATGATTCTATGATTCTGTGATTCTATAAGCACTGCTACACTCCTTGCTATGAAAATATCTGGGAGGATGGATATAAGAAACAGTGGCATTTGTGAAATGTACTGTAGTTCTCTAGTTTTTAAAAACAGACGAGCACAGCTCTGTATTGTTCTTTTATTCCACGCTTACAGAGAAGACCTGCACCAACTCTTTTTAGCTCCCTTCCCCTTCTTCCCAGTAGAAGCCATTTGAAGGAACTCCAGGATACTCTTGTGACAGCAATTCAGCAAACCCAGGATTTTAGAGGAAAACTTAACATTCTGGATCCATGCCTCCAATGCTTTGTAATGGGCACAGCAGGATATTGTAATAGTCTCTCCAGGGGCCGTTTAGACAGTATCCCCTCATCAGACTGCCTCTGAATCACAGAAGGCAGAAGCAGGCAGACGGGTGTAGGGGCTTGATAGCACTGCTCTGTGAACACAGAGTGCGAGCAGGCACGGAAAAAGGGAAGAGGACAGGGTGGGTAACACACAGCTATGGTGTGATCGTGTGGATCTGGGGCAGGCAGGGATGGGGTAAGTCACGGATGCATTTGGAGGGGAAACAGAAGGAGTCAAATGGTGTTTTTACAGGTGTTAGCGTAATGTTGGAGGCCACATCAACATGTTGTTGTGTTATTTGTGAATGTTGTGTTGACAGATAGGCTAGGTGACAGCTTTCACATTTTTTTCTGGTGCTGGTGGTGCCACTTGAATGGCCCAATACTGTACAGAACCTGAAGAGACCAGCTCTGTTGGAACCATTCTGGTTGGCATAGCTCACCAATGCCTGCGCAGCGTCTGCAGGATGTGGCATGCTAACAAAGAGACGGAGAAGCTATTGCCCAGCCTCTTCAAGGTTTGGCTTCTCCCAGTCAGCATGTTAGACACCCGACAGTCAGAGGAGGTTTGCTGCACTTGCCACAGCATTGCACAGCCCTGTGACCACGCCAGCTGATGTGCATGGGTGATGAGGTGGTGTCTGTCCCACAGTAATGATCTTATCTGCTGCTTCCAGTGGGTTTACAAACTCCCCCTCATGGCTGAGCTTCCCTGTTAGGTTGATAAAATGGAACTGTCAGCCTTGGTTTCTGTAATGAACTGATACAGATCTGTTGTGGGTTAAGTAGAAGAGAGTTAATTTTTTTTCCTTCTCTTCATGAATAGCTATCAAGAAGCTATGTTTTGGATTCCTGCTCAGGAGAAAGCTGATAAGAAGGAACGTTTATAGTTATTGCCAGGATATTTTCAAGGACAAATACGTTCAGCCTCTCTCCTCTCCACCGACAGAGAGGGGGAAGACCTCGGGGGGAGAGCTTCTAGCCTGGGATTTGCTTTTAGGTTAAGACTGAGAACAAGACTGACCAATTTTTCCATCCCATGCACGTCATACAGAGTATATAGGTGAGGACCCTTCTGGGAGATCGCTTTTTTACTTCCCTTGGGCTCCAGATCATCTCGCTTCAGGTGCCTGCATTCGCTCTCCCAAGTCCTTTCCCCCTCCCACAGACGCCGTTAGCTCTCGGCCCGGGACGCTCGTTATCTCCATTCCATGAGTTGCGGGATCCTCCCTCTCTGGGGGGATCATTAGCTGTTTTTTTCCCTTGCTTTGGTCAGCTCTCGGCCTGGGACGCTTGGGCTGTTGTCTCCATTCCGTGAGTGCCTCTGGGAGCGGTGCACCCCCTCCCCCCCCTCTTTTGGGGGAATCGTGAGTGCGGTTTCTGGGGATCATTAGCTGGCAACAGGCTGAGCCTTTGGGGGGTGCAGTATCATTGTGTATCACCTATTCCCTCCCTCCTCCGGGGTCGTTGGCCGGGAGTGGGCTGGGCATTTGGTCATCAGGTGGGGGAGGGCAGTATCATTGTGTATCACCTATTCCAGAGCTTTTGCAGCCCACGATTTCTAATCCAGGGTTTCATCCTGTGCATACACTGCAAAGTGGATAGGAAAGAGCTTGTGTAATAGCAAAATCCATTCATCAAACTGGAATGCATGCAAAGCTATTTTCAAAGAAGTTGGCTACTATCTATAAAGTTTGTATCTGTGGACAGTAATGGTTTGGACTACAATCTATTTAGAAGTCTGCACACTCCCTGGAAAAAAAGAAGATGATCTGCTTGAGGCAGAGGCAGGAAAAAAATATCGTGAAAGGTGGCAAGCAGAGCCCCTAAAAGCCCAAACAGTTCTTTGAGACGTAAGGGTGTTTCTGAGCAAAGAGGTTTTCTACTGCTTTTTTTTTCTGTGACATACATGAAACCAGTGCTATCTATGTGGCATAGACTGCATGCTGATTTGTCATCTTTTTTCTTCCTCTGAAATGAACTTGGTCACAATACTTTTCACAGGTGGCAATCAATCCCACAGACTCTGTTTCTCAGGTGCCTGCTATGTGGCTCTGGGAATGGGTTGGAGATACTGTGACACACAGCTAGGACTGTAGTGAGGAGAAGCTGTCCTGTAGCGCTGCAACATACTTATCAAAGCCTTGAAGTTGAACACTAAAAATAGTGACTACTTTTGGACCTTTATTACATAGGAATGATGAAACAGTAATATACATCTTCATGTTACTGGATTGCTGCTGAAAAAATAGCTTTGGAAAGTTTATGTATGTGTGTGTGTGTTTGTGTATGCATATATATATATTTATATATGTGTATATGTATGTGTATGTACAGGTTGCCCAGAGAAGCTGTGGATGCCCCATCCCTGGAGGGGTTTAAGGCCAGGCTGGATGAGGATTTGAGCAACCTTGGCTAGTGGGAGGTATCCCTGCCCTTGGCAGGGAGGTGGAACTCGATGACCTTTAATGTCACTTCCAAACACATTTTGTGATTTTATGATTCTATGATATATACCCTCTAGATATGTATGCATGCATGCATGAATTACATACAGTAAATACATTAATGTGCAATGTTTCACACATGTGTCGTATGTCCTTGGAAAGCCTATGAGGAATTTAGTATTTCTGTGTTAAAGCTTGGTTTGAATAATACTCATTGAACAGAAAACAAAGGTGAAAAATTGCTGAATAGCTCTCAGTCATTGGGTGCTGTCCTTCATGTGTCTTAAATTAAGAATCAGACCAGTAGAAAACAACTAAAGGCTCTATAACCTAATACATAATCAGAAGTAACTGTGGTAGACTGAACACTAGTAATAATCCTGTTTTTTTTCCTAAAATCCTGATTTTTCCCTGTGGTTAGGAAACTTAATAGCTTTATTTAAGAGGAAATGGGAGGGTTGTAAATGACTGGCAAACCATTTAGAGTGATGATCAGTTCTGAGACCTGCAGTATTGTTCACTGAGAAGTGCAGTAGCTGTAGATTGATCTGAGAGTGGCGTCTCAATGTCAAATGGCAGATGCATTGGGGACTAGATAACTCCTCTCAGAAGAAGCCAAATGAACAAACTACAAGTGTAAGTCTACTGTGAGGAAACTGGGTACATTGTGTTGTTTATCACAGCCTTCTGCTCTGGGCTTCTTCAAAACACAGCCGATAGCTCCACAGCCTCATTGTCCAGTTAACATTGGGGTATGAAAGGAAGAAGATGGTATGAGACCTGAGAAGATGGGAGAGATGGGGAAGAAAGTTTTAGGGTATGTCCCAAATTGAAATGAATATTATTGAATTTTTGGTGCTTGGGAACTCTGACAAGTCATCAGGTTCATCATACCAATCAAAACAAGGAGCTGGACAGGCCCATGTAACAGTAGTGAATTCCAGTAATTCAGTAGCGCTGATGGGTGTATCAAATGCAGTCATCCTCTTCCCAGATGAGTATATTCTCTAATATCCTACAGAGAACATTTTTGTTGTAGTTAATTACTTTTTATTCCTGAAGGCATAGCAGTACATCTTCAACAGGAGTGGTTGATTTGGCTTCTTTAATTATATTATTTCCAAATAGCACAATCCTGAGAAGGTCTCAGTGGTTCAAGTCCCTTCAGACCATGGAAGGGCAAGTGCTCTAAGTATTTGAGTGTGACAGAGAAAGTGACACCTATTTCTCCTTATTTTCAAAGAGGTGACTGTGGATTCTCTGATGTATGCTGATATCCACAAAGAATGAAAGCCTACATTTTGAATGAGGCCAACCCAGGCAAAGTTATCTGGATTATCCTGGAGACTACCTAAGTGGCTGCCTGACCAGCTTAGAAGATTCAGGGGACTTTTGGGAACAGAATATAGACATCGAATGACTATATAAGGTAGCTGCTTGTGCTGCCCTTGGGATGCTGGTTTGCACATCACTTTCATGAACAAAAGCTAAAAGTAGATCTCATTTTAGGTTTAAATGTCCTCTAAACTATGTTTCAAAGTGGCTTGAAGGACTGAAGAGGTTTAACGTAAAAAAAGATATTCTTTAAATAAGACACAAGTTTTAAAACAAGAATCAATGATTAGACTAGATTACTGGAAGATGCAATAAATTCTTATTCTTTGTAAAGAATCTTTGAGTTAAAATCTATTGTATTCCTAAAGCAGAAGTTATAAGAGATAATTACATTTTGTCGAAAAGAAATTGTGATTTTTCTCCCTTAAGGATTAGATGAAATTCCGTTATAATAATGAAGCAGGATGTCTGATTAGGCCACTTTAACAGTGTCTGAAACACTTCGAAAATACCTGAAGCAAGATTTTTAATTGAATTAATTTAAATAAGTAAGAAAAAATGTAAAGATTAGAAGAACTCAGGATAATGGTTAAAATACAATGTGAACTTCTCATTATTTTAATGGGAAAATCTCTACAATTTTTATTATCTAGGCATTAATTATCAAGCGATTGATGAAGGACTAAGCAGCGTTTACAAAATTAAAGTGAGAGAATTTCACATTTTGTGCAATTCTCTTTCACTTCACACCACTGGAGGCATTTACTCTTCACTTTCTGACTTCTTGCCGATTTCACGGCTCTTTGCTCGGAGCTTGTTGACCTGTGACTCCGCAATGTCGGCCCGCTCCTCAGCTTCCTCCAGCTCGTGCTGGATCTTGCGGAACTTGGAGAGGTTGGCATTGGACAGCTCCTCCTGGGGATAGGAAGAGAGATAAAATAGGTTTTAAAATGCTTAATAATGTTCCTACTGTAACACTGCACTGGACATGCTGTTGTATTCTGCCTATAAGTAATGGAAAAAAAAGACTGAATTTGTATGTAATTTTAGGAGAATCCAGAGAAATAGCTTAAATGCTGAAAGTTTAGATGGTTAAAAAGATACACCATGGATCCCTCTCTCGATATGAACAGCTAATGCACTTTGGATTTTTTTTAATAATTACAGTTATTTCCATTAAATCATCTTGCATTTATTTATTGCTATAAAATTATGTATTACAATTTTTGAATGCTTTTTTTTCTGACAGAAATAAATTTGAAATAAAGAAAGTGAAAAGAAGCAGTGACCTGCTCCCACAATATGGACCTGAGCTTTCCCTGCTCTTCGCAGTGATGCTATAAAGCTCACAGAAAATGTATTCTACACCCCTCTAGACCCCTGAACTGTTCAGCCAGAACAGCCATTCAGCTGTTCGTTCCTGAGTGCACACTGAGAAAAAGACAAAAAAGCTAAGGGTTCAAACAGAGCTAAGGAGGGGAGAACAACAACACAGGATTCCAGCTCCACCTGGATGGAGACTGACTCTCAGTGGCACTACTTACAGCTTCCTCAGCTTGTCTCTTGTAGGATTTCACTTTCATTTGAAGCTTGTCCACAAGATCTTGAAGCCTGAGAACATTCTTCCTGTCTTCTTCAGACTAAAGAGAAAGACAAAGAGAAGCACCTCTTTGGCCCTCCTCTTTAAATGCCATCTACATGAAACATAGATTAAAATTCCTTATAGACCATTGCTGTCCAGTAAGAAAGATGTGATGAGATGGATCCTCCTAA